>LR750271.1:223511-452483 GCA_902729485.2 Mus minutoides
ACTTCTTTTGTGATTGGGTTACCTCACTAAGGATGATATCCTCCAGATACATCCATTTGCTCAAGAATTTCATAAATTCATTGTTTTTAATAGCTGAGTAGTACTCCATTGTGTAAATGTACCACATTTTCTGTATCCATTCCTCTGTTGAGGGACATCTGGGTTCTTTCCAGCTTCTGGCTATTATAAATAAGGCTGCTATGAACATAGTGGAGCATGTGTTCTTGTTACCAGTTGGAATATCTTCTGGGTATGTGCACAGTAGAGGTATTGCTGGATCTTTCGGTAGTACTATGTCCAGTTTTCTGAGAAACCACCAGACTGATTTCCAGAGTGGTTGTACCAGCTTGCAATCCCACCAGCAATGAAGAAGTGTTCCTCTTTCCCCACATCCTCGCCAGCTTCTGCTGTCACCTGAATTTTTGATGTTAGCCATTCTGACTGGTGTGAGGTGGAATCTCAGGGTTGTTTTGATTTGCATTTCTCTGGTGATTAGGGATTTTGAACATTTTTTAAGGTGCTTCTCAGCCCTTTGCCATTCTTCAGTTGAGAATTCTTTGTTTAGCTCTGTACCCCATTATTTAATGGGGTTATTTGAATTACTGGAGTTCAGCTTCTTGAGCTCTTTGTAAATATTGGATATTAGCCTCCTATCAGATTTGGGATTGGTAAAAATTCTTTCCCAATCTGTTGGTGGCCTTTTTGTCTTATTGACAGTATCTTTTGCTTTACAGAAGCTTTGCAAATTTTATAAGGTCCCATTTGTCGATTTGTGATCTTACAGCACAGACCATTCTGTTTAGGAATTTTACCCCTGTGCCCATATCTTCAAGGGTTTTTCCCACTTTCTCCCCTATGAATTTCAGTGTCTCTGGTTTAATGTGGAGGTCTTTGATCCACTTAGACTTGAGCTTTGTACAAGGAGATAGGAATGGATCAATTTGCATTCTTCTACATGTTGACCGCCAGTTGTGCCAGCACCATTTGTTGAAAATGCTGTCTTTTTTCCACTGGATAGTTTTAGCTCCCTTGTCAAAGATAAGGTGACCAAAGGTGTGTGGGTTCATTTCTGGGTCTTCAGTTCTATTCCATTGGTCTACCTGTCTGTTGTTATACCAGTGCCATGCAGTTTTTATCACAGTTGCTCTGTAGTACAGCTTGAGGTCAGGCATGGTGATTCCACCAGAGGTTCTTTTATTGTTGAGGATAGTTTTTGCTATCCTAGGTTTTTTATTATTCCAGATGAATTTGCAAGTTGCCCTTTCTAACTCTGTGAAGAATTGAGTTGGAGTTTTGATGGGGATTGTATTAAATCTGTAGATTGCTTTCGGCAGGATGGACTATATTGATCCTGCCAATCCATGAGCATAGGAGATCTTTCCATCTGAGATCTTCTTCAATTTCTTTCTTCAGCGACTTGAAGTTCTTGTCATACAGATCTTTCACTTCCTTCGTTAAAGTCACACCAAGGTATTTTATATTATTTGTGACTATTGTGAGGGTGTTGTTTCCCTAATTTCTTTCTCATCCTGTTTATCTTTTGTGTAGAGAAAGGCCACTGATTTGTTTGAGTTAATTTTATATCCAGCTACTGCGCTGAAGCTGTTTATCAGGTTTAGGAGTTCTCTGGTGGAATATTTAGGGCCACTTATATATACTATCATATCATCTGCAAATAGTGATATTTTGACTTCTTCCTTTCCAATTTGTATCCCCTTGATCTCCTTTCTTGTCCAATTGCTCTGGCTAGGACTTCAAGTACTATATTGAATAGGTAGGGAGAAAGTGGGCAGCCTTGTCTAGTCCCTGATTTTAGTGGGATTGTCTCCAGCTTCTCTCCATTTACTTTGATGTTGGCTACTGGTTTGTTGTATATTGCTTTTATTATGTTTAGGTATGGGCCTTGAATCCCTGATCTTCCCATGACTTTTATCATGAATGGGTGCTGGATTTTGTCAAATGCTTTCTCAGCATCTAAGGAGATGACCATGTGATTTTTGTCTTTCATTGTTTATATAGTGGATTACGTTGATGGATTTCTGTATATTAAACCATCCCTGCATCCCTGGGATGAAGACTACGTGGTCATGATGGATGATCGTTTTGATGTGTTCTTGGATTCGGTTTGCGAGGATTTTATTGAGTATTTTTGCATCAATATTCTTAAGGGATATTGGTCTAAAGTTCTCTTTCTTTGTTGGATCTTTGTGTGGTTTAGGTATCAGAGTAATTGTGGCTTTGTAGAACGAATTGGGTAGAGTACCTTCTGTTTCTATTTTGTGGAATAGTTTGAGGAGAGTTGGAATTAGGTCTTCTTTAAAGGTCTGATAGAACTCTGCACTAAACCAATCTGTTCCTAGGCTTTTTTTGGTTGGGAGACTATTAATGACTGCTTCTATTTCTTTAGGGGAAATGGGACTGTTAAGATTGTTAATCTGATCCTGATTTAACTTTTGTACCTGGTATCTGTCTAGGAAGTTGTCCATTTCATCCAGGTTTTCCAGTTTTGTTGAGTATAGGCTTTTGTAGTAGGATCTGATAATGTTTTGGATTTCCTCAGGATCAGTTGTTATGTCTCCTTTTTCATTTCTGATTTTGTTAATTCGGATACTGTCTCTCTGCCCTCTAGTTAGTCTGGCTAAGGGTTTATCTGTCTTGTTGATTTTCTCAAAGAACCATCTCCTGGTTTCTGTGATCCTTCAAATAGTTCTTTTTGTTTCCACTTGATTGATTTCAGCTCTGAGTTTGATTATTTCCTGCCGTCTACTCCTGTTGGGTGAATTTGCTTCCTTTTGTTCTAGAGTTTCTAGGTGTTCTGTCAGACTGCTAGTATATGCTCTCTCTAGTTTCTTTTTGGAGGCACTCAGGGCTATGAGTTTTTCTCTTAGGACTGCTTTCATTGTGTCCCATAAGGTTGGGTATGTTGTGGCTTCATTTTCATTAAACTCTAAAAAGTCTTTAATTTCTTTCTTCATTTCTTCCTTGACCAAGGAAGGTATCATTGAGTAGAGTGTTGTTCAGTTTACACATGAATGTTGGCTTTGTATTATTTCTGCTGTTATTGAAGATCAGCCTTAGTCCGTGGTGTTCTGTTAGGATGCATGGGATAATTTCAATATTTTTGTATCTGTTAAGGCCTGTTTTGTGACCAATTATATGGTCAATTTTAGAGGAGGTACCATGAGGTGCTGAGAAGAAGGTATATCCTTTTGTTTTAGGATAAAATGTTCTATAGATATCTGTTAAATCCATTTGTTTCATAACTTCTGTTAGTGTCCATGTGTCTCTGTTTAGTTTCTGTTTCCAGGATCTGTTCATTGGTGAGAGTGGGGAGTTGAAGTCTCCCACTATTATTGTGTGAGGTGCAATGTGTGCTTTGAGCTTTACTAAAGTTTCTTTAATGAATGTGGCTGCCCTTACATTTGTAGCATAAATATTTAGAATTGAGAGTTCATTTTGGTGGATTTTGCCTTTGGTGAGTATGAAGTGCCCCTCCTTGTCTTTTTTTATAACTTTGGGTTGGAAGTCAATTTTATTCCATATTAGAATGGCTACTCCTGTTTGTTTCTTCGAGCCATTTGCTTGGAAAATTGTTTTCCAGCCTTTTACTCTGAGGTAGTGTCTGTCTTTGTCTCTGAGGTGGGTTTCCTGTAAGCAGCAAAATGTTGGGTCTTGTTTGTGTAGCCAGTCTGTTAGTCTATGCCTTTTTATTGGGGAATTGAGTCCATTGTTGTTAAGAGAAATCAAAGAAAAGTTAGTGTTACTTCCTGTCATTTTTGATGTTAAAGATGGGAGTCTGTTCTTGTGGCTGTCTTCTTTTAGTTTTGTTAAAGGATTACTTTCTTATTTTTTTCTAGGGTGTAGTTTCTATCTTTGAGTTGGTGTTTTCCTGTTATTATCCTTTGAAGGGCTGGATTCGTGGAAAGATATTGTGTGAATTTAGTTTTGTCATGGAAAACTTTGGTTTCTCCATCTATGGTAATTGACAGTTTTGCTGGGTATAGTAGCCTGGGCTGGCATTTGCGTTCTCTTAGTGTCTGTATAACATCTGTCCAGGATCTTTTGGCTTTCATAGTCTCTGGTGAGAAATCTGGAGTGATTCTAATAGGCCTGCCTTTATATTTTACTTGACCTTTTTCCCTTACTGCTTTCAATATTCTGTCTTTATTTAGTGCATTTGTTGTTCTGATTATTATGTGTCGGGAGGAATTTCTTTCCTGGTCAAGTCTCTTTGGAGTTCTGTAGGCTTCTGTATGTTCGTGGGCATCTCTTTCTTTAGGTATGGAAAGTTTTCTTCTATGATTTTGTTGACAATATTTGCTGGCCCTTTAAGTTGAGAATCTTCTTTCTCATCTACTCCTATTATCCGTAGGTTTGGTCTTCTCATTGTGTCCTGGATTTCTTGGATGTTTTGATTTAGGATCTTTTTGCATTTTGCGTTTTCTTTGATTGTTGTGTCCATGATGTCTATGGAATCTTCTGCACCTGAGAGTCTCTCTTCCATCTCTTGTTTTCTGTTGCTGATGCTCACATCTATGGTTCCTGATTTCTTTCCTAGGGTTTCTATATCCAGAGTTGTCTCTCTTTGGGTTTTCTTCATTGTTTCTACTTCCATTTTTAGATCTTGAATGGTTTTCTTCAATTCCATCACCTGTTTGGTTGTGTTTTCCCGTAGTTCTTTAAGGGATTTTTGCGTTTCTTCTACCTGTTTAGCAGTGTTTGCCTGTAGCTCTTTAAGGGCTTCTACTTGTTTAGCAGTGTTCTCTTGTGATTCCTTGAGGGATTTTTGTATTTCCTCTTTAATGGCTTCTACCTGTTTAGCAGTGTTCTCCTGTAGTTCCTTGAAGAATTTTTGTTTTTCTTCTTTAAGGGCTTCTGCCTGTTTAGCATTGTTCTTCTGTATTTCTTTAAGTGTGTTATTAACGTCCTTCTTATAATCTTCTACCATCATGGTGAGATATGATTTAAAATCTGCGTCTTGCTTTTCAGGCATGTTGGGGTATCCAGGACTCATTGCAGTGGGCGTACTGGGTTCTGATGATGCCCATTGTTCTTGGTTTCTGTTAGTGTGATTCTGTTAGTGTGATTGCCTTTCGCCATCCGGAGATTTCTGATGTTAATGTCCAAGCTGTCACTGGTTTGATCTCGATCCTCCTGTGATTCTGTTAGCCTCTGACAGCACTTCTGGTAGACCAACTCTCCCTGGAGATCCAGTGATCAGAGCGGTCTCTGCAGGCAAGCTCTTCTCTTGCAAGTCTAGCAGACTGGAGCTCTGAACCACTTCCTGAATTCTAGGGTCAGAACTCTCACAGCAGGCTGCCTCTCTTCTGTAATCCCGAGGTGATCCCAAGGTCCCATAACCTCGAGGTGATCCTAATGTCCTGGGGTGTGGAGAGCACACAAATGGCCCTAGCCGCCTCCGCTGGGCTCAGAGGGAAGATGGCGGGGGTGGTCCTGGCTGGAAGAGGTCCCAGCCTCTCTGTTCCTAATTCTAGGAAGGGACGAAGTGGCCACACTTTGATCTTCATTCTTCTTGAGTTTCATGTGTTCAGCAAATTGCATCTTGGGTAATCTAGGTTTCTGGGCTAATATCCACTTATCAGTTGAGTACATGTTATGTGAGTTCTTTTGTGATTGGGTTACCTTACTCAGGATGATACCCTCCAGATCCATCCATTTGCCTAGGAATTTCATAAATTCATTGTTTTTAATAGCTGAGTAGTACTCCATTGTGTAAATGTACCATAATTTCTGCAACCATTCCTCTGTTGAGGGACAAAAGGTGACATTCTTTCTGTGTCATTTTTTTCCCCTCACGTATAGTCAGTTCCCTTCTTGCTAATCTACTATTTTGGAATTGGTCCATATGACATTGTCATCTTTGATACTCTAATTTATGTCACCAAAATACTAACTAGTTATACAACTTCTCTTAATGGAACATTTTTTATTTTAGATTTATTTATGTTTTGTTTTATGTGTATGTTTTGCTGCATATATGTCTGTGTACCATGTGCATACCTGGTGCCCATAGAAGCTAGAAGAGGGGCTCTGATCCTTTGGAACTAGAGTTATGAATGGGTTTGAGTCACCATTTAAGTTTTAGAAACTGAACTCAGGTCCATTGCAAAAGCAACAAAGACATTTAGCCATCTTTCCAGTCCTTTTGGTCTTTATTATCAACATCTCCATTTCACCACACAAAGCCACATGACAGGTTTTGTTTCAACTTTTAAAAACTTTAATGAGTTTTAAACAGTTTATTATTTTCATTTATACTAGAGGTATAGCCAGCAGGAAATGAGTATATTCCATCATGTTCAAAAGAAAAGAATGCATTAAACTAACCTCCTTAGCAGCTTCTTTTAAAATTAATTCATTTTGTTTATGTGTGTACATGTTTTGACAGCATGTATGTCTGTGGACACTTATGTGCCTGCTGTCCAGGAAGGTGGGAAGAGAGCATCAAATCCCCTTGAACTAGAGTTACAGATGGTTGTGAGCCGCTATGTGGGTGCTGGGAATGGAACCTGGGTCCTCTGTAATAGCAACAAATTCTCTTAACCCTTGAACCATCTCTCAAGCCCCACCTTAGCAGCTTTTAAGAAGTAATGCTTAGCCGGGCGTGGTGGTGCACGCCTTTAATCCCAGCACTCGGGAGGCAGAGGCAGGCGGATTTCTGAGTTCGAGGCCAGTCTGGTCTACAAAGTGAGTTCCAGGACAGCCAGGGCTAGACAGAGAAACCCTGTCTCGGGGGGGGGGGGGGGGGGGGGAAGAAGTAATGCTTAGTCTTTTCCCTGGACCAATTTAACCAGAATGGGGAAAGGGTAGAGAAGATTGCAGCAGAACTTAATTTTGTTTTAATGCTGGTAACCAAAAGGGCACTAACACTGTTTGAAGCACATACTTCCTTCCATTGGTTGTCAGTCTTGACACAATTTTGGCCAGTAAGGCATTATATGTAGTCTTTTTTGTGTGGTAACTTTACAAGTATGTTTGTTCTCTTGAACATTATCAGATATGAGATCTGCATTGGAATGCAGATTAGGCAGAAGGGTGGGAACCTAGTTCTTGATTGTTTCTCATTGGCTGATTTAGCTCTTCATTTATACTTTATATTATGAAAAAGAATATGTCCTCAACTCTGAGATTTGTTCTGTCTTTATTTGGAATCTTTTCTGACTACTATAGCCAATGAGAGGAAATTTTAGTGGTAGAATACACCACTATTGTGTTTTTTTAGTGAACATACTTGATGTGTTTAAGCTATTTTTCCTTCAATTTTGGATTTTATATTGCTGTTAAAGTATCTGAAGTAGTTGATATAGTTGCCATTTTTGCTTAATACTTACAAATTTAGGCTGGGGAGATGGCTCAGTTGGGTGTAAAGAATACAAGTGTGAAGGCCTAAAATTAGATCCTCTGTACTCATATAAAAAGCTAGCATAGCAAGCAGCACCTGTCTCTGACTTCACCCTGGGGTATGGACACAATAGGATCCTAGGAACTTGGTGTTCATCCAGTTTATTGTAAATGGTGAGCTGGGCTGTTCAAAAATAAGAGAGAGGGCAGGCAAGATGGCTCAATGGGTAGAAGTATTTGCCAACAATCTTGACTACTGAGTTCAATCACTGGAACTCACATGGTGTAAGGAGAGAACTGACTCCTGAAAGTTGAACTCAAGCCCTCACATATGTGCTGTGGCATGTACATGTGCACTTATGTAGACACAAGTAGACAAATATAAAAATAATATAAAAATAATGGAGCACAGTAGAAGAGATACTTAACATCAACCTGACATCCCCATGCACACATAGATGAGTATTTCTGTTTGCACACAATTTTCTCACTGTTTCCCAATAATATGTATTATTTTACAGTTTTGTAATTAAATAAATATTTTTATCTTGTTGAAGTTCATTTTTTGTTATCTACTCATGATGCCACTGTGATACCTCAATTTAATTTCTATTATCATTGAACTAGTTATTTTGTTTTATTTATTAGTTTTATTCATTATTTAGTAAATTATTCAATCATGTCATGCAAAATTTAGTAGCTGTGGAACATGGGAATAATAATGTCTACATTATTGAATTGGTAAGGTTAAAGTGAGACATTTTCTAAAATTCTGTAATTACAAAGTTATATTCTGAAAAATCAAAGGCCTCCCTCAAATATCTGTGAAGTTTTTCCCATCTTCTGCTTTTTAGCACTTTGACACAAAACTGTATTTAAACTGTATTCAACGTTCTAATCGAATCTCAACAAAGAATAAAAGGCATAGAGAGATAGCATTGACTTATATTCATGTGTACACATATATAAGTTATTGTGACAACAATATAAAAGAACAAAAATACCAGGATAATAGTCTATAGAATGCACTTTCAATCGAAAGTTTCTTATCTTTCATAGTTATTATTTCCTCTATGAACTGTTTCCTTTAAAAAGTATTATGTCATGTGAGAAGCTTTACTCTCAACCAAGTCATTGATATAAACACTGTGGCCATTGTAGTATTAAACAAAAAGACAAAAATGTATGCAAGATTAAAAAGCATAAAGCACCAGGTATGGTGGTGCACACCTTTAATCCTAGCACTCAGGAGGCAGAGATCTGTGGATCTCTGTGAGTTTAAGACCAGTTAAGGCTACTTAGTGAGATCCTGTCTCAAAAAGAAAAAAAAAAATCATAAGACATAGCCTATTGAAGATGCTTTCATATTATTTCTCTTCCAGAAACATGATCAGGGGCAAGTTCTGTTGGATATAGTCTTCAAGCATCTTGATTTGACTGAGCGAGACTATTTTGGTTTACAGTTGGCTGACGATTCCACAGATAACCCAGTAAGTTTAAGCAGTTACCTTTCATTTCCTTGTAGTTTTTCTTTGTTTCCATTATATAAAGCCCTTTTTAAATTAATGAGTTTTAGTACTTTTAATTGAATAATTAGACTCTCTCTTTTTTTTTTTTTTTTTTTTTTTTTTTTTTTTTTTTTTTTTTTTTTTTTTTTTTTTTTTTTTTTTTTTTTTTTTTTTTTTTTTTTTTTTTTTTTTTTTTTTTTTTTTTTTTTTTTTTTTTTTTTTTTTTTTTTTTTGCCTGTTATACTCTTTTTGGATTTTAGGGTGTGTGAGTCCACTCCTGTTATTAATAGCTATAAGTCAACCTGTAAGTGTAGTACTAGTTTCATTGTATCTCAGACACCTAAAAATAAGACTAAGGCCCATTGCTCTAAAGAGAGAATACCAAACATGAAGGATAAAGGTACCTTTATATTAGTGGTTCTCACCTGTGGGTAGTGACCCCCTTAGGAACCTTCTATTTCTCAAAACATATACATTACGATTATAACAGTAGCAAAATTACAGTTATGAAATAGCAATAAAAATAATTTTATGGTTTGGGGTCACAACCTGCATTAAAGGGTCTCAGCATTGGGAAGGTTGAGAACTATGGCTTTATATAGGTCTATATAAATGAAATTGGGGTTGGCTTGGTGTGGATATTCTAGGAAAATTCCTAATTTGTTAGTGGAAATTGTCAAAGAATACTTTGTGTTCTTTGAATATATTTATAATTTGAATTATGTTATTTGAATAACTTAGAAGACTATTTTATAAAGATTCTTTCACATGAGAAATTCCATTTCAGAGTTGCACAAATCATCAGTTTTAAGCTCCTTGGTTTTCACCAACCCTTTAGTACTCCCATTCATGGTTCTTCTTAGAAGTATGAGGTCAGAGAAATAGAAAAAAAGATAGGGTGAATCATAGATATATTTACTTTTACAATTAAGCATTATAAACTGCCTTCAAGAAATACATTTATGAACCCAGATGAAGGATATGCTAACACATCTTAGCTGCATTCTTTGCAATTTTATGTGGTTAGACTGTGATAGAATTAACAAAGACATGCTATCATTTTGATTAATGTAACAAAATTCTGTTTTTGTTTTTTATTTTCTCTTGTTTCAAACACAAAGTGTTTCAGTAGCCCACAGTGGCCTCATACTGGGTTCTCAGCCTATCAGTGTTGAGATTATAGGTGTGCTACCACACCTTCTAAAGAGAAGTATATTTTGAAAGAAAGATTTTGTACTGTTTAGAAAAATTGTAAATTGAAGTCAGGGTTCTCTGAATCAGTGTTTTAATATTCTATTTATTGTTTGGAGGGATGGCTCAGCTAGCTTCCTCCTCTTGTAGAAGACTTACGTTTATTTTCCAGCACCATATGACAGCTCATAAGCCCCTGCAAGTCTAGTTCTATGGGATCTAATGGCCTCTTCTGGCCTCTGTGGGCTCCAACACACATGGTACACATAGACTCATATGGACAAACATACATATGTATAAATTAAGAAAATTACAAATTCCATTTATAAGGCTGTTTTAATAGAATAGTTAAGAGAATTTTAAGTTCTCTTAAAAGAGGCGTTGGAAAAATTTCAATGTAACACTCATATTTAAACACTTTAAGTCATTATTTGAATCCAAGGAGATAAGTCATGAGTTACGTTTGACATTAATAAAACTAAAAACGTGGTCCTCCTAATTCCCTGTGTTCATTTTTTCATAGAACTGTTATTTATACCACAGAACTTTATATTTAAATGTTTAGAAGGACCTATCTAAATTTAAGGAAGAGTTTTAGGAGTTCAGTTCTTATAGTATCTCACTATTAATTGGTGTATTGTGTGCCTGTGTTGCATGTATATGAATGTGTGGGTGTGAAGGACAGTACAGAAAGTGGGATGTCTTCCTCTGTCATTCTCTACCTTGTTTTAAGATAGGATTTCTCACAGAACTGGAAGCTTATTGTTTTGGTGAGGGTGTTTTTACCAGAAAGCTTTCCCATCTACCTGTCTCTATCCTCTAATGCTTGGGGTTATAGGCAGAAACAGCCATGCCTAGTTTTTATGTGGGTGCTAAGGAATCAGACTCGTCTTCATGCTTGCACAATAAGCATTCTTATCCATTCAGCCATCTCTCCAGCTCTCCGATTGTCACAGTGAAATTATCTTAAGGCCTTTAAGGATAATTAATATATTAAAAGAAAGGGCTTTCATTCTTTAAAGAAAAAGGAATAGGGGTAATATTTATGAAGCATTTATTGTAGATTTATTAATTAACTGTTTAGCATTTCATTCTTACTATGAATAAAATTAAGTTTTTAAATGAAAAATAAATGCTTATAAAAGTATTAAAAATTTCATGAAAAATTGATTAGTTAACCAAGTAAGGATGTTAACTCCCTTCTATCTAACAAATCCTATGCTTTCTTTTCAATTGAAGTTTCTTCCAGAGATAATACGCCAAGTGAATGGCACAGGAGCTAAAAGCATTTGGCATGTAAGCCTGCTGAAGAGAGTTTTATTCTTGGAACCTCTGTAAAAAGTAGAAGAGAGAACTGATTCAACAGCACTGCCCTCCTACCTCCAAATGCATGCTGTGGTGTGCATTCACCCCATACACAGTAAAAGAGAAAAATGTTGATAAGCATGAAATGAGACTATCATCACTGATCAAAAGAAATATTCTAAAAATTCCCATCTGTTTTTAGTTTTAAATCTAAAATTTTTGTGTTGTATGATATATATGTCTATAGTCTATATATAATATACATTATACACACACACATACACATACTAATTTTTGAATATAGAAGTTATTCTTGCCTTTGGCAAATAGGTATTGAAATTTAATTGAATTTATTAAAAAATGCAAAGGACATCTAAATCTTTTTATTTTGTTTTACAGCAAGTACAGAATCTTATCTCACAGTCTCTTGAGCATCTTTCTTGCTTACATACAGATAAGCTTTGGGTTTTTGAAGTTTGTAACCTTAAACATTTACTACTTCAGCTTTTGCCATTATATACTTGGTTTGGTTAGATGATTTGTTTTGTTCTTTTGTCTTTTGTTTTTTTTCTCTTTGTCTTTTGAACAGGGTGTCATCATGTAGACCATGCTTGCTTAGAACCCTCAATCTTGTCTCATTTTCTACTGCTGGGCTACAGGTGTGCTCTGCCACTGATTTAATATAATATACAATAATAATCTGCACTAAGTATATTTTATTGAGGAAAGCAATGAATTATATAATACTTATTCATAATTTTAAAAGTAGTTAAGGTTTATTTATCATCATGCTGTTAAGTTTATGATTCTTGTGCATTTCCCTTTTTTGTTTCTTTCTTTCTTTTTTTTTTTTTTTTGGTTTTTCAAGACAGGGTTTCTCTGTATAGCCCTGGCTGTCCTGGAACTCACTCTGTAGACCAGGCTGGCCTCGAACTCAGAAATCCGCCTGCCCCTGCCTCCCGAGTGCTGGGATTAAAGGCATGTGCCACCATGCCCGGCCCTTTTTTGTTTCTTTTTCTACATTCAATTACAATGTCTGTCAGTAGGATTAGATTATAGATAATTGTTAGCTTGAGCTTCTTTCAGGTTTTTAGTTTGCATTATGGACATACTTTGTTGGTTCCTCTCTAACTTTGTGATTTTCAAACTTTGGATTACATGAAAATTACATAGGAGGAGATATAGTACAGGTCACATAGAAGATGGTAATTTTTTTAAAAAACCAATTTGTGGTTTGGCATATATGGCTAATATACTTGCTTCTATTTCAAATGTTAGTGTTCTGTTTTCTTTTGAAAGATGTGTTTCTTCTGTCATACTTTAGACTCTTATTTCTGATTGTACACATTTCTTTGGTAGCTTACTGAGTGTCCTTAGTAGTGATAGTGGGCTCTGTCTTAACTTTTTTGGGGGGAGAGAGTGATAGAAGAACTCAAGAATCAGGATATTTCAGAAAGAAGCAGTAGTATATACAGAAATTCAAGGTTTTCAAAGTGACCATACAAGAATGTTACATTTGAGGACTCTTTTGAAATTTCATTTTACTGTAATGCAGTGATAGGTAAAAGATCGGCTTTAAGCAATACATGAGACTATGAAGTTGCTTTGAATCCTAAAGCTGCTTATAGTATAGCCACTGACCTAAGGTAGCAAATTAAAGACAGTTGGAAAGTTGTTGGAATAATGAAATCACTTTGAGAAGTAATAGTTAGCTAAGAATTGTGGTGTACACTTTTAACCTCAGCACTTGGGAGACAAAGGCAGGAGAACCTCTGAGATTGAGACCAGCCTGGTCTACAAAGTGAGTTCCAGGATAGCTAGGGCTACACAGAGAAACTTTATCCTAAAGAAGAAAGAGAAGTAGTAATTGAGAATGAAGAAAGGTGAGTGAGTGCTGAAGGGAAGTAGGAGATAAAGTCATAGGCTGTATTGATGTGGCTATAGATAGTTGAGTGAGATTTCAAGGAATAGACTTAAACAAACTCATTCCAGCAGCATTTTGTAAATTCTAGGTGAGTGATTTTCCACATAGTTTATTAAGTTGCTAAGTTATATTGATCTCCAGATTTTAAAACTACCTTATTCCTTTGTATAAACCTCAAGGGCATCTGATTCATTATGTCATAATCTTGTAATTTTGGTAAACGTTTTTCCCCCTTCCTTTTCTCCCTCTTGCTCCGGCCCTGCTCACTCCAGGCCATTAGGTTCTTTATTTGTTTCTCATTACAGATGGTTGTGAGTCACCATGTGGTTGCTGGGATTTGAACTCATGACCTCTGGAAGAGCAGTTGGTGCTCTTAACTGCTGAGCCATCTCATCAGCCCTTTGGTAAACTTTTATTCTAGTAGTTTGTTTTATTATTCCTAGTGTGACCTGGTAAATTATTATATCATGTAGGCATTTTTACCTTTTCCTGTCTAGTCTTTATTCTTCTGTTTGTTCATCATTATTTCCTATTCATTGTTGCACTGCAAAGGATCACTAGGACATGGCTTAATAGCAGTAACAAGGGAGCTTTGTCTTTTTCCTCATCTGAATCTTTCACTATCAACTGTGCTGTGAGCCCTAGGTGTTTTGTTTTTGTTTTTAAGCTAAATAAATATAATCAAAGCATTATTTATATAAAATAAAATTTAATATCTATCCATAGTGAAAAACCAAGGCAAAAGTACCCTTTCAGTATGAAAAAGAATATTTGCTAAACACCAGCTGATTTGCCTTAGGGAAATGAAATGAAATGAAAGTTTCCATCCACTGGAATCAATGAAGTAAATATTCCTAGTTGGTCTGCTGGCAGAGATAAGAATTTCAAGCTACTTGAGAAACTGAGTTAAGTCACAACTCCAAGGACTATGAATATTACGAAAGAGTTCAGGGTCAGCCTTGATGAGACCCCATCTCAAAATTAAATGTATAGAAAGGCTTGGAAATATATTTCAGTGGTAATGCACTTGCCTAGCATATATAAAGTTTTAGGTTCAATCCCCAGAACCTCAACATAGACAAATAATTGGTGATTATTATCAACTATTGGTAGTAATATACTACAAAAGGTAACTTCATGTAAACAATCATTATTCTTATAGTTTCAGCACACAGGATGCCAAGGAAGAATTGTGAATATTTTTTTTTTTTGTATGTGTGCATATAGTGTGGGGCAGTCAGAGAATAACTTGGTAGTAGTTATTTCTCTCCTTCCACTATTTGAGTCCATCTACCTTGGATGGTCAGGTTTGGTGGTGCCTTTATCCACTAAGCCATTTTGCTGGGTCTTAACTCCTTTTCTAAAACTTTCTGGCTGGTTTTTGTTGTTGTTTTTGTTTGGTTTGGTATTTTTTGTTGTTGTTGTTGGGGAACTCTTGCATCCTTCTACACACAGTATATAATCTCAGCAAAAGTCCACATGGCTTGTAAGTCTACGCTTGTCTGGACCTTAGCTTCTCACTGATTTCTCCCTTTCAAAACTCACCTTCAGTTATCTACAGTTCTGCCTTTCTGTCTTCTGACATCTCAAGCACATTGCCTGCCTCATAAACAGGGTTTGCCATTGGCCAAAGAACTAGGAAGGTGTAAATCTCACCTACTGCAGTTATGTTTTGTTTGTTTGTTTTGTTTTTCAAGAATAGATTTGCTTTTTTCCACTTTTGGTTACAGCACATAGTATATCTGTGCTGGTATGTGTATGCCATTAACGTTCAGGAAATCTTAAGAAGGATTAGTAGAAAAATCAAGCCAGAGGAATACCTCCAGAAGGTGGAGAGAAGAGAAGAGAAGGGTAAAGATGTTATTTGAAGAAGTTAATGGCCCAAAGCCCCCGAATTGAAGAAATATCTGGGTGGTTAAAAACTTTTAGCAGACCAGGTGGTGGTGGTGGCATACACATTGAATCCCAGCACTTGGGAGGCAGAGACAAGGGGATCTCTGACAGTTCGAGGCCAGCCTGGTCTACAAAGCAAGTTTCAGAACACTCTGTTATACAAAGAGACCCTGTCTGGAAAAACATCAACTGTTGGCAAAGAGAAACTTGAAAGAAGTGAGAAATAAACGACTCAACAGGTGCAGAGGATCTTCAGTGTAATAGGTAATCTTGGTACAAAGCTTGCAAGCCAGAGGCAGTGGCATAGATAAAATAGTAGAAAAAAACCACAGCAACAGAGTCTCTATCCAGCAAAATTACTTCAATGTGAGGGAATGCCAAGTATGATACCTGTTTTGTCAGAAGTCTTGGATATAAAGCCAAACAGTTACGTAGTAAGATTTAGACTCCTAAAACAAAATAGAGTGCCAGGATGGAGGTTAAGGCATTCTCATCTCAGCTAAATGATAGCGGAGGGAGTTTATTACCACTAGATTTACCTTAAATGCTTAGGGTACAGCCTTCAAGTTGAAGTGGAAAAGGACTGGACAGTACATTAGGGCCACATTATAAGTTTTTCCCACAGGATTCATTACTTTTATATTGCGGTGACAAAGTATCTGACAGAAACACTGAAGAAAAAAGTTATTTCAGCTTACAGACCATGAGGGGCTAGTTCATCATGACCGGGGCTAGTGAAGCAGGGCACAGTGGCTCACATCTTAGTGAGCCAGGTACTAGATAAATGTGGACACTAGTTCTTAAAGCCTAGCAACAGCATAGCAATTCCTCACCAGATATTGAGAATCAGACTATGTACTCTGTCTATACTCCAAAGATGGAAAGTATTTATACACAAAAAAATCTTATAGAAAAATTCAAATAAAAATAAGTATTTAACAAAATAGACGCCAACATTTGAAGAAAGTCAAGACCATAAACTCGATTTACCTAAGATAATAAACCATATTTTATATTGGGGAGAGCAACCTGTAAAGATAAACAAATAGTACCAATCTTGGGGTTAAAGAGATAAATTGAATTTTTACATAGGAATTGCATATAACAGGACTTGTTACATTAATAAGTACACAATAAATATTAAAATAGAACATCTTTAAGTGCTTGCCATACTAATGAGGACTTGAGTTTGATATTACAGGAACCCCGTGAAAAAGCTGAACACAGCAGTACATGTTTATGATCTCAACAGCGAGGAAGCAGAGACAGGAGGAGCCTTGTAACTTACTGGTCTTGTTTCGAAACATAAAGTGGAGGGTTAGCAAGGTGGCTCAGTGGGTAAATGTGCTTTCTGCCATACTTAATGACCTGAGTTTGATCCCTGGGACCCATGTGGTGGAAAGAGAGAAATGACTCCTACAAGTTGTTTTTTGACCTCAGTGTCAACATAATGGTGTACTTATGTGCACTGTACTGGCTAGTTTTGTGTCAACTTGACACAGCTGGAGTTATCACAGAGAAAGGAGCTTCAGTTGAGGAAGTGCCTTCATGAGATCCAACTATAAAGCATTTTGTCAATTAGTGATCAAGGGGGGAAGGCCCCTTGTGGGTGGGACCATCTCTGGGCTTCTTGTCTTGGTTCTATAAGAGAGCAGGCTGAGCAAGCCAGTAGAACATCCCTCCATGGCTTCTGCATCAGCTCCTGCTTCCTGACCTGCTGGAGTTCCAGTCGTGACTTCCTTTGGTGATGAACAGCAGTATGGAAGTGTAAGCTGAATAAACCCTTTCCTCCTCAACTTGCTTCTTGGTCATGATGTTTGTGCAGGAATAGAAACCTTGACTAAGACATGCACCCAATAAAATGTAATCATTTTTTTAAAAGTAACATGTTGAATGATTAGAACACCAAACATTGATTTCTACCCTCCACATGCACCCATGTACCACACACAGACTCCAGTGTAGCATGATTAGATATATACCATACACAAAAGATCAAAAAAGAACAAGTTTGGAAATTATAGTTGCAAAAGTTAAAAACAACAACAACAACAACAAAAAATCCCTAGTATCTATCTACTAGTTAAGATATAGTAGATGCTGTGGAAGTTAAGGCTTTGAACTAATGACAATAGTGTTAGGTCTAACTTGACAATCACATAATCTTTTTCTCGTGAACTTTTTCCAGAATATGATCATATATTTACTACATTGGGGCAGAATTTTGTCCTTGTTCAGATCTCCTTCAAAGTGAAATATTCTGATAAAAGAAACATAAATATTTAAATAAATGTGGGGGACACAGCTTAGAAATAATATAATAATAAGCATTTAGAAACTTAACAACACTTATGAATGACATCAATGAGACAGGACTTAGGGTCTTGAATAAAACCATCAAGGTGGAACACTAATAACATGTAGTACTAGACTGTTAAATGACAGAGTTCACAATAAAAAGATTATTGAATCAAAAAGTCTTTGTGAGAGACACCGTCTCAGAAAAGATACATGGCTGCTGAGGAACAGTATCCAAGATTGTCCTCCAGTCTTCATGTACATACATCCTCCTGTTCCAGCACACATGCTCATGCAGACACACAGGTATACCCACATACATGTGCGCATGTGCATACTTGTATATACAAGTATGCACACAAAATAAAATAGAGTTTATAATACTTGTTTTCAAAATATACCCAAGGCTTGAAAACATTTGTATACACAAAGATTTGTGCTTAGATGTTTATAGAACTATTACTCATAAAGAACAGAATAACCTAACCTCCAAAAGGGACACATCTATAGATTGGAATATTAATCAGCAATAGAATGCAGTTTGTGTAGTTAGTTTTAGTTGTCAACTTGATACAATCTAGAATTGATTGGGAAAGGTGTTCCAGTGAGGGACTGTTTAAGTTGGCCTGTGGGCATGTTTGTGTGATATTTTCTAGAGTATGTTAATTGATATGGGAAGGAGAGCAGCCTAAAAGAAAGTACCATGATTCCATGGGTCCTGGACTATATTAAGAGAACGTGAGCAAAGCACAAACACAAATGCTTATTTTATTGCTGTTTTCTCTTAACCCTGGATGTGATATAAATAGCTGGCTGCTTCAAGCGCCTGCAAGCTGTGACTTCCCTTCTGTTGTGGACTGTTGTGGACTTTTAGTGGACCTGGAACCATGAGCTAAAACAAATCCCTTCTCCTTTACATTGCTTTTGTTGATGTATTTTATCACAATTAGAAACATACCTAAGACACAGTGACATACCACTGTTCTCTCATTAGCATGGCACTAATTTTAAAAAGTTTATGGTGCTGGGTATAGAGGTGTGGTGCCACATGCTTGTATTCCTAGTACTTTGAAGGCTCTGGCAGGAGGTTTATAAGTTCAAAGCCAAAGTTAGCTCCAAGTACTGACACTGTCTCAAAAACATAGTCTAACATACATTGATTTTAAATTTTTAAAAATTGTGATCAAGACTGAATATCTTTACATATTTAAATGCTATTTATCCCCTTGTTGTGAACTTACTGTCCATTGTCTTTTTCTCTATTAACATTGATCTTTTTCTTCTTGGTATATAAGATTTTTTTGTGTGTGTGGGTTAATTTGTTTTTGAATTGTTTCATTTTGGTTTTTTATGTTTATTTTTTGTGGGTGTAGGTATGATGGTGTGCACCTGTGCCACAGCACATGTGTGGCAGTCAGAGAACAACTTTTGAGAATCAAGTCTCCCTCCACCCCATGATTTTAAGGGATTAATTTCAGGTTATCAGACTTGGCAGCCAGTGCCAGTCTCACTGAACCATCTTTCCAGCCCCTTCCTAGGATTTTGCTTTTGTTTTTATTTAACAATTTTTTTTTTTTTTTACTGTGAACTCTGTCATTTAACAGCCCGGCATTATATATTATTAGTGTTCCACCTTGATGGTTTTAGTCAAGACCCTAAGTCCTGTCTCACTTATGTCATTCATAAGTGTTGTTAAGTTTCTCAATGCTTATTATTATATTATTTCTAAGCTGTGTCCCCACATTTATTTAAGTACTTATGTTTCTTGTATCAGGATGTTTTACTTTGAAGGAGAACTGAACAAGGACATTAGGCTTTGAATAGATTAATCTCACATTTAGATAATCATTAAAATAGTTCTGTATTAGTTTGCTTTAATGCAACAGTTTGAGCAAAAGTTTCTTGGGGACAAAGGAGTTTATTTCGTCTTATAGGTTACAATCTAGCAGGGGACATTAAGGAAGGAGCATGACACAGAAACCCTGAAGAAATTTTGCTTACTAGCTTGCTACCATATTAGTTCTTGACTCCCTTTCTAATGCAGCCCAGATGTACCTGCCTAGGAATAGTATCACCTTCCACATCACTAGCAGTCAGTAAACAACATTACTTCTAATTTACTGTTTTACATTAAACCCTTTTCAAAAATGCAGTCTTTAAGTGGAGCAGATTTGCAATAACTGATATGCTACTTCTTCAGGGAAAAAAAAAATCTCTCTTCTTTATTTTTTCAGAGGTGGCTGGATCCAAACAAACCAATAAGGAAGCAGCTAAAGAGTGAGCATACGTATTATTTACTTGATGTTTTGCAAATATGCCTTATAAAGATGATGGGCTAATATAATCTGATTAATTACAGCTGTTTTTATTAATTCTAGGAGGATCACCTTACAATTTGAACTTTAGAGTCAAATTCTTTGTAAGTGACCCCAACAAGTTACAAGAAGAGTATACAAGGTTGGTTTATGGAACTATTTCTTTTGAAAACATTGTCGGAGTTCTAATATGAAAAAATAAAATTAACTAGGCCAAAAATAAATAACCATGCTAAAAATGTGAACTTCCTAACCAGCATATAGAACGTTTATGAATGTTCCAAGGTAGAAGTTACAGAGATCAAGTGTGGAGCTGAGACAAAAGGATGGATCAACTAGTGACTGCTGCAGCCGGGGATCCATCCCATAATCAGCCACCAAACGCAGACACTATTGCATATGCCAGCAAGATTTTGCTGAATGGGCCCTGATATAGCTATCTCTTATGAGGCTATGCCAGTCAGTGCCTGGCAAACACAGTGGATGCTCACAGTCAGCTATTAGATGGAACACAGGGTCTGCAACCCTATAGGTGGAAGAACAATATGAACGAACCAGTACCCCCAGAGCTGGTGTCTCTAGCTGCGTATGTAGCAGAAGATGGCCTAGTAGGCCATCATTGGGAAGAGAGGCCCCTGGTCTTGCAAACTTTATATGTCTCAGTACAGGGGAACACCAGCGCCAAGAAGTGGGTGTGGGTGGGTAGGGGAGCAGGGGACGGGTGGGGAAGGGTATATGGGAACTTTCGGGATAGCATTTGAAATGTAAATGAAGAAAATATATAATAAAAATTGGAAAAAAATATAAATAAATGTTCTAAGGTAACTGTTTCCTCCATGAATGGGAGAGCAGTTAGGAGTTGGACACCCAGAGCCACTCATCCAGCCCAGGCAACACTGCTGAACTTAGAGGGAGAAGTGAGGTGGCACTAGAATGTAGCTAAGGCATACTGCACAGTGAGAGTTTCTGGTGTCTGTATATATATTTTCATACAAAGTCATATTCTTTTTCTTTCTTTTTACTAAGTACAACATAAAATTTCTAAACTATGCATATAGCCATCATGTGCAAGATGTTTAATTTAATTATATATGTAAGTATACTGTAGCTATCTTTAGACACACCAGTCAGATCTCATTACATATGGTTGTGAGCTACCATGTGGTTGCTGGGATTTGAACTCTGGACCTCTAGATGAGCAATCAGTGCTCTTAACTGCTGAGCCATTTCTCCAGCCTATAGGACGTATTTTTTTAAGTCTAAAGAAAGTACACTGGCCTGGCGTGGTGGCGCATGCCTTTAATCCCAGCACTTGGGAGGCAGAGGCAGGCAGATTTCTGAGTTCGAGGCCAGCTGGTCTAAGCTGAGCTCCAGGACAGCCAGGGCTATACAGAGAAACCCTGTCTCAAAAAAAAAAAAAGAAAAAAAAAAAAAAAAAAGAAAGTACACTGAAGCCAGGTGTTGGTGGCGCAGGCCTTTAATCCCAGCACTTGGGAGGCAGAGGCAGACGGATTTCTGAGTTCAAGGCCAGCCTGGTCTACAGAGTGAGTTCCAAGACAGCCAGGGCTATACAGAGAAACCCTGTCTCGAAAAAAAAAAAAAAAACCAAAAGAAGAAAAGAAAAGAAAAAAAGAAAGTACACTGAACTTTATAAAAGATGTTGCAGGGATAAAGCACATTTGGCATCTGTTTGCCCACTTTACTACATGTTCTAAGTCTTTTTTTTTTTAAAGATTTATTTATTGGGGCTGGAGAGATGGCTCAGCAGTTCAGAGCACTGACTGTTCTTCCAGAGGACCTGAGTTCAATTCCCAGAAAACAAATGGTGGCTCACAACCATCTGTAATGGTATCTGATGCCCTCTTCTGGTGTGTCTACAGTGTACTCACACTAAATAAATAAATAAATGAATAAATAAATATTAAAAAAAATTTTTTTAAAAGAGGGTGGGCTGGAGAGATGGCTCAGCAGTTAAGAGCATTGACTGCTCTTCCAGAGGTCCTGAGTTCAATTCCAAGCATCCACTGATGGCTCAAAACCATCTATAATGAGATCTGATGCCCTCTTCTGGTGTGTCTGAAGACCAGTACAGTGTCCTCATTAAATGAAATAAATAAATCTTTTTTTATATTTATATACATGAGTACACTATTGTTCTCTTCAGACACACCAGAAGATGGCATTGGACCCCATTATAAATGTGTGGTTGCTGGGATTTGAACTCAGGACCTCTGGAAGAGCAGTCAGTGCACTTAACTGCTGAGCTGTCTCCTCAGCCCCCACATTCTAAGTCTTAGCTTGTCACTTCTACTTGAGAAAGTACTCAAGAATGACCCATATGATCATTTCACAGTGTCCTTGAGAATTAGATAAAATGTTTAGGGTATAAGTTAGAAAAATAATGACAGTCATTACAGTAAGCTGTATAAGTGCAGATTACTATATTTGGTAAAATGAAGAATTAGTAATTTAAATGAAAAGAATTAGAACACTATTCCTTTTGTACACTTCCCAGGTATAAGGACAGAGGTGGTAATTCATCCCAGCCAAAAAATGTTTGACCTTCAGTCTGTCCTGCCTGCAGGTTGTGCTGAGACAGGGGTAGCACAGAACTTACGGGAATGGCCAACCCATGAGTGGTTCAGTTTAGCCCCACACCACAAGTGGAAGCCCATGCCTGACAATGCCTGGATGATTTGTCAGCATTACTTTAGTGATGCAATAGAATGGAGTACCAGAAGAATAAAGCTATCGAATTAGTATACACTGCTATTTCTTGATATTTGTAGAGTTCTCAATAATAATTGAGGCTTTTAAAAACCAAAACAACTACAATGACAATAATAAAAGTTTTTATTCTTCTCTCATGTGTTACTCCCAGTCTCTCTGCTTACTTACTATCTCCCTCAGACCAACTCCTCCTCTGTTTCCCTACAGAGGCCATGTTTATTGCTTCAGTTTTTGTGAACTCCTATGAGCCCTGATAATTGATTCTGTGTGCTGTGTTCTTGTGATGTCCTCTGGCTCCTACAATCATTCCTTCTCTTCTGCAGGGTTCCTCTGGCTCTGCCTAGGGTCTGGCTATGGGCCTCTGCATCAGCTCCCATCAGTTGCTGGATGATGCACCTCTGATGATAATTTGGCTAGGCTATGAGTATAGCAGAATATAATTAGGGATCATGGGCTGTCCTGGTTTCTGGCCAGCCAGGCAGTATCAGGCATGGGTTCCTATTTGTGGGGTGGGCTTAAATGGAACCACTTGTGTTGGCCACTCCCACAAGTTCTGTGCTACCCTTGCCCCAGCACATCTTGTAGGCAGGACAGATTGTAGGTCAAATTTTTGTGGCTGGGTTGATGTTAAAAATGTAGTTCTTTGAAAATCTTTTCTGTTCACTGATGTTTTTTTGATGATAAGAAGACCCTGGAGTACAGGTGCCATGTTTGACAAATGGAATATTTGCAACTACTAATAAATGTCTTTATTTTACTATTACAGCTCTTAGGTTTTGTTGTTGCCTTGTTCCTCCTTTACAACCATGCTTTATTTTGTCTCACAATGAAATTTACATATTAAATTTAGCAAGCATGTTGCTTATATTTAAAATAATCTTTTATCATTGTAAGTAATATTCAGCATATGAAATTTTTTCCTAATTTTGCAGGAACTCCAAGGAAATTAGTCAGAATTAATGAACAATTTTAATTATAAAACACTATAAATTACTTTTCATTTCCAGGTACATATATAAGAAACACAGTTAAAACATCAACAATTTAAAATGAGATGTCTAACATTTTTTTCTAAGTATTATTAGGTATTTTCTTCATTTACATTTCAAATGCTATCCTAAAAGTCCCCTATAACCTTATCTTCCACCCTGCGCCCCTACCAACCTACTCCCACTTCTTGGCCCTGGTGTTCCCCTGTACTGGGGCATATAAAATTTGAAAGACCAAGGGGCCTCTCTTCCCAGTGATGGCCGATTAGGCCATCTTCTGCTACATTTGCAGCTAGAGACACCAGCTCTGGGGGTACTGGTTAGTTCATATTGTTCTTCCACCTATAGGGTTGCAGATCCCTTCAGCTCCTTGGGTACTTTTTCTAGCTCCTCTCTTGGGGGCCCAGTGTTCCATCCAATAGCTGACTGTGAACATCCACTTCTGTGTTTGCCAGGCCCTGACTGACATAACCTTACAAGAGACAGCTATATCAGGGTCCTTTCAGCAAAATCTTGCTGGCATATGCAATAGTGTCTGGGTGGCTTATTATGGGATGGATTCCCCGGGTGGGACAGTCTCTGGATGGTCCATCCTTTCGTCTCAGCTCTAAACTTTATCTCTGTAATTCCTTCCATGGGTGTTTTGTTCCCAGTTCTAAGAAGGGGCAAAGTGTCCACACTTTGGTCTTTGTTCTTCTTGAGTTTTATGTGTTTTGCAAATTATATCTTGGGTATTCTAAGTTTCTGGGCTAATATCCACTTATCAGTGAGTACATATCATGTGAGTTCTTTTGTGATTGGGTTACCTCACTCAGGAATATTTATGATATTTATTAATACTAAACAACTGTCAGTTATATTGTCATAGTTATTTGCCTTGTTGCTTTGATTAGATACTTGACTAGAAACAACTTAAGGGAAGAGGGCTTATTTTCACTTGGAGTTTAGGATTGATTACAGGCCATCATGACAGGATCGGCAAGGCAGAAAGAGCTAGAGGCAGCTTGTGTTATTAACATCCATAAGCAGAAAGCAGAGAGAGAACAGAAAGTAGGTCTGGGTTATTAAACCTCACAGCCTGCCTTCACTTCTAGCAAGGCTCTGACTTTTTAAGGTTCCAAAACCTTCCACAAGAGCAGTACCAGCTGGATACCAAGTGTTCAAATACCTGAGCCTGGGGTGGCATTTTACATTCAAACTACAGCCAGGTTCAATATTCAGTTTACACAGAAAACTGGATTTCCTATTAGAACTTAAATATGTGTCTGTGTGTAATAGCATATACTGGAAATAATGGGTTTATTTCACTGATAATTGAGTCAAAATTTGAAGAAAGTAAAAATAAGTAAGCAGTTGAAAATTATCTTGTGCTTGAGCTGTCAGGATAGGAGACCATTTTTTGTTTTTATTAGATATATTGTTTAATTTCAAAGTTCTTTATGTCTTATAAATTTTACTTTTGTTAAGTTATTGTACATGACCACATTTCATTTAATCATTATACTATACAAAAGTATTTCTCTACCCTGATTAATAAGTTAGAATTTGGACAGGTAGATAATCTGATATGTCTATTTGCCTAGATATTCTGATGCAATGTGACTCCAATGAGTTCAACATATATACATTCCTTAGTTAATTCGAGTGTTATAGCAAGGAAGCCAGGGCTATTGAACCCTTTAGTGTGGGGCTAAAGAAGATGGCTCACTGTTAAAAGCATATACTGTTCTTACAGAGTGCTCTACTTTGGTTCCCAGTACCCATGTCAGGTGGCTTACAACTGCCTGTAACCCTGATTCCAAGGAACTCCCTCTTCTGACCTCTGTGGGCACATGTACTCATGTGGTCATACCCACACACTGATATATACACACATAGACAATGGTGCCAGATTTTATTCTTACCGGTTTTCCGTTTGTGGAAGTGTGCTTATCTCTTAAGTATGTATGGGTTTCTTATGCTTTCTCTTTGAATGTTTGTGAGTTTGTCTTGACTGATTCTGGTTTGTGATTGTATTATATTATTTATTATTATTATTATTTAGATGCCGGCTTTTTAAAGGCTTTTTTAATTAGATATTTTCTTCATTTACATTTCAAATGCTATCCCCAAAGACCCCTGTACTCTCCTCCCGCCCTGCTCTCCAACCCACCCACTCCCACTTCCTGGCCCTGGCATTTCCCTGCACTGGGCCATATGATCTTTGCAATACCAAGGGCCTCTCCTCCCATTGATGGCTGACTAGGCCATCTTCTGCTACATATGCAACTAGAGACACAGCTCTGAGGGGTACTGTTTAGTTCATATTGTTGGAAAAGGATCTTTACCAATCCTAAATCAGATAGGGGACTAATATCCAATATATATAAAGAACTCAAGAAGATGGACTCCAGAAAATCAAATAACCCTATTAAAAAATGGGGTACAGAGCTAAACAAAGAATCTCTACTGAGGAATTCCAAATGGCTGAGAAGCACCTGGAAAAATGTTCATCCTTAAATTAAATCAAATCAGATCAGATCAAATCAAAACAACCCTGAGATTCCACCTCACACCAGTCAGAATAGCTAAGATAAAAAATTCAGGTGACAGCAGATGCTGTCAAGGATGTGGAGAAAGAGGAACACTCCTCCATTGCTGGTGGGATTGCAAACTTATATAGCCACTCTGGAAATCAGTCTGGTGGTTCCTCAGAAAATTGGACATAGTACTACCGGAGGATCCAGCAATACTCCTCCTGGGCATATATCCAGAAGATGTTCCAACTTGTAGTAAGGATGCATGCTCCACTATGTTCATAGCAGCCTTATTTATAATAGCCAGAAGCTGGAAAGAACCCAGATGTCCCTCAACAGAGGAATGGATACAGAAAATGTGGTACATTTATACAATGGAGTACTACTCAGCTATTAAAAACAATGAATTCATGAAATTCTTAGGCAAATGGATGGATCTGGAGGATATCATCCTGAGTGAGGTAACCCAATTACAAAAGAACACACATGATATGCATTCACTGATAAGAGGATATTAGCCCAGAAACTGAGAATATCCAAGATACAGTTTGCAAAACACATGAAACTCAAGAAGGAGGAAGACCAAAGTGTGGATACTTTGTTCCTTCTTAGAATGGGGAACAAAATACCCATGGAAGGAGTTACAGAGACAAAGTTCGGTGCTGAGACAGAAGGAAAGACCATCCAGAGACTGCCCCACCCTGGGATCCATCCCATAAATAACCATCAATCCCAGACACTATTGCATATGCCAACAAGAGCTTGTTGAAAGGACCCTGATATAGCTGTCTCTTGTGAGGCTATGCCAGTGCCTGGCAAATCCAGAAGTGGAGGCTCACAGTTATCTATTGGATGGAACACAGGGTCCCCAATGAAGGAGCTAGAGAAAGTACCCAAGGAGCTAAAGGGGTCTGCAGCCCTATAGGAGGAACCAACAAGTTACCTGCTTTCTAATAAGAAATAGAAAGGGTATGTACTTGGGTGTGTGGGGAAGTGGAAAGGATCTGGCAGGAAATGAGGGAAGAGAAACCTTAATCAGAATATATTGTATGAAAAAAATCTATTTTCAAATAAAAGAATAAATACTTAAGTGTGATGATCCTGCATATTATCAAGTTGCTACCTTTTTGGGAATAGTTTCCCTTTGACACACAAACAAAAAACGGATGTTTGCTCTACCTCCTTACTTTGAGATAGAAATCATTTTGAATTAGTGGGAAGAAAAAACGTGGCATCAAAAGTCTTCCATTGTGATAAGTGTATGTTAGTGATGGCAAGTACCAGTATTAGTAGAAGTGATTTTTTTTTAACTCCTAAAACATATACACTAGTTAACTAAGGGTTACCCATATTTTAGTGTTTTGACCCATATCATAGGCTACTTTAGAATTTGTCTTCTGGTTTTTAATCTAATAATTCCCATCTTTAACCAAAGTTTAATGGATATGTAAATGATTTTCAGTAAGTATAAGTACTATTTTTATAGAAATTTACAAGTATACCAAGGATATATATTAACTTTCATTCACAGCTATATAACTGTTTTTATAGTAAAGGCCTTTTAGATTTTTTTTCTTCTTTTTAGTGGTTTTAGGCCTTATGTAAACTATGACTTATGTTAACAGCCCCATCTTAAAGTTTTGATTATGAAATCAAATAGATTTGATAGAATTGTACTGTGCTGAATTAGGTAAATAATATTTATGTTGAGTTTTGAATTTTTAAAAGCTGACTGAAGTCCATAGATCCCTGTTCAATATTTAATATCATGACATTTGTTTTTATGCCAATATTTTCAGCACAGGTGATTTTGCCCAGGTAATGACTAACTTACCCTCCATCAGGGATAGAAGGACATTGCCATCTTATAAGGAACCTCAGCAGTGTATCTTGTTCATGTTAAAGGAAGGTGATTATTTAAACACTTTAATACCAGAGCTATAGTAGAAGACAGAATTCGATTAATTTTCTGATGAAAGAGCTTTCTTAACTCTGGAAGTAGATAGTTGTTTTTCTACAGGAAGGTTAAGAAGAAAATGATCTGTACATAATAGGCCTGTGCTTCCTGACTTTCTGTTTCCACAAAAAGGATTTTTTTTTTTTACCCCACTGGTTTCTAGTGTGGTCTTTTGCACCTGTGTCATTGCTGCTTAAATTGTTTATGCCTCCAGTTTTTCTTGCATGAACCAGTGTTCAGACTGATGCTTCTAAGTCTTTTCTCCCTGGCAGCAGAGATCTTAGAAGTCTTGAGTAGGTTTATAATACAAATAAGATACTCAAATGCAAAGTTCCATATATTAATGATTTTTAAAGATTTGTAATCAATTCACAAAATCCTATTTGTGGCATTTTTCCTAATGTGTACATATGCTGAGTTTATATGTGCTAAACAGTATATAAAAAAAGAGATATTTAAATACTTAATTTTGTTAATGTAAGTATAGAGTATAAAAGAACTCAATTTGATAATTCTACTAAATATCTTCTTTTTTTAAGGTATCAGTATTTTTTGCAAATTAAGCAAGACATTCTTACTGGAAGGTGAGCTATTTTTAAGGGTTTTATTATAGTATAGTATAAAAATGTTTTAAATTCTGTATTATATATCTCATGCCTGGTTGCTGTAATTAAATTTTAAAAATGGTAATAGGTAGTATTAGTTCCTTTTATCAACCTTTTGTTCGGGAGGTGGTTTCTTATGTTTGTTTTTTGAGACATTGTCTTATTATGTAATCTAGATTGGTCTCAAACTGGCAGTTATATCAACTTCATGAATGTTGAAATCATAGTCGTGTGCCATAAAATCCAGCTTAATTAAATTCTTTGTGGTTAAAATGAATGCAGATGAAACTTCTGATGTCAGTAGTATAACAAACTATAGCATATTTGAAATTGTATGTATCTTTGAATTGTGTATTTTCTCTTTTGTCTTACTAGATTATCCTGTCCTTGTAACACTGCTGCCCTTTTAGCTTCATTTGCTGTTCAGTGTAAGTATCGGTCTACTTTAAGTCAAGTTGCATATGGTTTTGTAGTTTATATTGATAACACATTGCAGGAGTTCTTAAGATGTATAGGATGTAGAAACTACTGAGGTAATTCAATGACTGACTAGGTGGTTAGCAATTATTTTTTATGTGAATTATTGCAACTTGTTTAATTTAACACTAGAAACATATTCATTTCATAATTATATGTGAATTAATGACATTGCTGATTTTAGTATAATTAAGGTATTAAAGTGTGATTATTTTCTTTTTTTTATTAGCTGAACTTGGAGACTACAGTCAGTCAGAAAACTTGGCAGGCTACCTCTCAGATTATTCTTTCATTCCTAGTCAACCTCAAGATTTTGAGAAAGAAATTGCAAAGTTACATCAGCAGCACGTGTAAGCATTTGTTTAATCTTCTGTTTGATAAGCTTTATAGACAACTATGGCGGTTTGAATAGGAATGACCCCAATACACTCATGTGTTTGAATGCTTGGCCCATAGGGAGTAGCACTAATAGGAGGAGGTATGACCTTGTTGCAGTAGGTGTGGCCTTGTTGGAAGAAGGCTATCAGTGTGGAGGTGGGCTCTGAGGTCTCCTAGCTCAACCTACACCCAGTGTGGCACACTGTCTTCTTTGCTGCTTGAGGATCAGGATGTGTGTAGAACTCTCTGCTCTTTCAGCCCTGTCTGTCTGTACAGTGCCATGCTCCCCACAAGATGATAATGGATGAAATCTCTGAAACTGTAAGCCAGTCTCAATTAAATGTTTTCCTTTATAAGAGTTGCCATAGTCATAATGTCTGATCACAGCAGTGACTCTTATCTAAGACAGAAACCTTTCTAGAGGGAAGAGTGTCTTTATTCTTAATTTTATTGTTGTATTTGATATAGGAATTTCTACTATCATTATAAAGAAATACATGGATGCTTTATAGTAAAAGCATTTCATTGTTAATTTGCTACATATATGTGCTTTGTTTTCATTTCTGTTTGTTTGTTTGTTTGTTTTGTTTTGTTTTGTTTTTTCGAGACAGGGTTTCTCTGTGTGCCCTGGCTGTCCTGGAACTCACTTTGTAGACCAGGCTGGCCTCGAACTCAGAAATCCGCCTGCCTCAAAGGGTAATTGTTGAGGGAAAATCTATAGTTGGTTTATTTTTTGCCATCTACTTATTTTGGGTATGATTTCTTTAATTTACTAATTTACTAATTTCTCTAATTATTTTATGTAGGTACTCAATGCTGTAAATTTGTCTCTTAGAATGACTTTCATAGTGTCTCATAAATTGGATATGTTGTCTTTTATTTTCATTCAATTCCAGAAAACAATTTCTTAATTTCTGTCATGATTAATTTTTTATTTAGTAGTGGTTTGTTCAGTTTCTGTGAGATTGTAAGACTTTTGTTCTTTCTTTTGTTTTTGATATCAAGCTTTAATCTATGATGGTCAAATAGAATGCAGGGTATTATTTCAATTTTCATGTATCTGTTCTGTCCGGCTGATCTTAACTCCACTTGGCCAGTTCTCATGGCCATGTTTTCATGACTCACCTAACTCATAGCATCTTCTCCTCTCTCCACCTTCTTTTCCCTCTTCCTCTTCATGGTCCTCCTCAGACCTAGGAACTGAAACCCTACCTACTTCTCTTTTGCCTAACTATATCATCTTTATTGAAACAATAGTAGTAAATTAAGGAGCAAAGCTATGTAAAGTATCACTTTCCTTATGTGAGGATTCTCTTGATCCTGAGGCAACCAGTATTTAGAATTACAATACATAGCAACAGACCAAACCTCAACAATTACCCTTTTTAATCTAAATGAAAGACTTTTATAATAATAAAGAGTATATAATAGGAGCAATTATGGAAATTATTACATAAGTGATACATTCAAAAGTCCAGTTTGTTTGGTTTTTGCAACTTAAGAGAAAGTATTTTATTATCTATCCTATCTTGATGAGTTTGAGTTTTGTATCTAAATCATTTTTATCCTAATTTGCATTATTAACTTAAAGATATCTTCTTAGCTCTAAAATATCTTCCTAAATACTAAACAACTTCAGGTTAATTGTGAGACTGTAACTATCTAGTCTTCAACCCCATCAGAGACCTGAGAAAGAATAAATATTACCAGAGTATGCAGGAAGTACAGAAATACAGCTTCCAAAGTTATAGAAATGACAGCAACAGTCCCCCAAACGGTGGAACATCTATCTTTAGCTTTCTGGCCCAGAATATCTAATAGACCTTTTGTGAAGCAGGTATTAAGAAGGACTGACTCACTTACCCTGTCTTGGCAGAGCTTGGCAGTTGCCTTCCCTGTATCTGCTTGTCCTTTCTGGATGGCACTCTGCCGATGATGTTAGAGCATTTTCTTTCCCCAGTGGCTAGCGTGCCATGATTGAAGTAACTCCCTATGGGGGGTTCCCAAAGCTCATCATTCTTTCCCAAGTTGAATGGGTTACTGCCAGGAGTTAACATGTCTCAATATTAAAACAGATTTTAAATAATAATTTTAAATAATAATACTATGTTTAAATGCCATATTCTGTGAACTTCTAAGGTTTTTGAAGACCCATCTATCTATAGTGTATCTAAATAAACAAACATTGTCTGTCTCCAGCTAGCTATTATCTGTGCAACCCCAGGATGGATATTTCTGTGGTAATCCAGACTAGTATCTAACATGACCATGAGTTTGATTGACTCTTAATTTGCATTACTTAATTATCCTCAACAGTTTTTAATCGCAGCTATTAAAAGGATTGGGGCTAAACCTTGTACCTTAAATGAATTGCATAGGGATAATACCTATATAAGAGTTGAACCGTATATATATCATGTCATAACAAAATTAATCTTAAGTTTTGTATCAGTATACAGATACCAATGAAAACTTAAACCCATATCAATATACAAAATTCTGTACCAATATAGCAAAATATAACCTCAAATTTGCATCAAAATATAAAGATTTCTACCAATGTAAGATTATGGCTTTAAAATGTCATTTGCTTTAAGAGTAGATTCAATAATCTACCCTTGTTTATCTAGTTTCTTACATTTCTATATACCTGTTTCTTCCTTTTAAACCCTTCCCTTATCTAAGAAAGAAAGATAGAAAATAAGAAAGGAAAGAAAAATCCCTGAATCTAACCTCCTATTTAGATTCCTCCCTGTCCAAAACCATCTATCTATAACTCAAGAAATGACCAAAATCATCCACTGAAACTTAAGGGACTGGGACAACAGCCTTCTTATAATTGTTTCCTGCTGAATTGAGGTAAAGATTTCCTTTTTGGTGACCCAAGAGAATTAGAAAAATAGTTAAATCAAAAAAAAGCTTACTGGCATCATTTGGTGTCCAGTCTTTATATGTAGATTAAGTGAAGTCTTGAATGGATCAGTCTGAAAGGCTGGATAAACAGAGGTCATCTGGGATTAGCAGCCCTTTCTGAAGCTGTTCCAGACACCAGGTTTCAGTTTAAGGCAGGATTGACCACAGAGCTGAAAGAAACAGCAGGTCTTAAAATCTCAACATCTTGAAAGTGAAGTCTGTCAGGGATGCTCTCCTGGTTTTTCGTTCTGCAATATATAAACCTTACAAGTTCTATACATAGTTCTATTTGTATGGAATGTGCATAGTACACAGATCAATTAAAGATGATTTTCTGCTCCTTGTTTGAACAGGTGAAAAATAACTATCTTTCCTTAGAAGTTACTTTGATCATATGACCAAGCTGTAAATAAATATAAATCTCCATTTTTGCCATATGAAAGGATGGTATGTAATAACAAGTCATGAGAATTCTATAGCCAACAAGATTTATTTGCTATGTATAACTGAAGTTCTGGCAGGAGATATTTTCCTGTCTAGTCAGTTTCAGACCTGTCCACAAAACTGGAGGAATCAGCAAATATCACCTGTTTGTTTGGCATTCTTGATTTTCTCCTGTCTGCCACCAAGATGCTCACGGGGTCTCCTTTTATCAAATATGAGCCTTATTATTTTGGAAGCAATCCAAAGCCTTTTTTTCTTTCCTGTTAACACAAATACAGAGCCTCTCTCCCAACATAGCATGTCCTTTTTATTTCCAGTCTAAAATCATTTAAAAGTATAGATTGACCCAATTTGGCAGACCCTTTTCTACCTAGGTCAGCTCCATTTTGACCTCTTTAAAAGAATAATTACAATACCATCATAACCATTGAACATATAACTACCTTCAAACATTTTAAAACAATTTTTTTGTTTGTTTGTTTTTTGAGACAGGGTTTCTCTGTATAGCCCTGGCTGTCCTGGAACTCACTCTGTAGACCAGGCTGGCCTCGAACTCAGAAATCCACCTGCCTCTGCCTCCCGAGTGCTGGGATTAAAGGCGTGCGCCACCACGCTCAGCCCTTAAAACAATTATTATTCATTGAGACAGGGTTTTTCTGTGTAGCCTGGGGTGACTTGAATTTACTTTGTAGATTAGACTGGCCTTGAACTCATAAGGAACGTATTTGTCCCTGCCTTTGTCTCTTGTGTATTGAGATTAAAGACCAGGATTTATTAATTAATTGTCTATGTACCCATGAAAACATATTAATTCCCATTTCTTCCTTCTTTGTAGATTAATATCTTTGTTAATAAATATATTTATAGTCTCCTTTCTCTTTAAATAAATTAATCCAATATCTTTCACTGTTTTCACGTTTGTTTAAATTTCCTTCCACTTACTATATGAACATATTCCCAAGCAACCTTGTATCTGCTTAGAGGTTTTGTCTTGGCTGTGTGTCATGTGCTAGGGTAAGTCATAATCAGTTCTCCTGTGGGATTCCACATTTAAAGAGACTGGTTCCTAACTAAAGCATGACACCCTATTTTAAGTTAACTCTTAAGTGTTGTCAACAGTTCTCCCGTAGAAGCCCCACATTTCAAGGAGATAGGCTAGCTGTTCAGAGTAGCGTGAAACTCTATCCCATGTTAGCTCTCATGAACATAGCTTTTGTTTTTCTGTTGGATGAAAGCAAAACAACTCTGTCCTAACCCCAACTCTGGGTTCCCATAATGACCAGTATAATATATCTTTCCTAAGGCAAAATGCTTTTTGGCAACAGAAAAGCATTTTCTTTTGCTTTGAAATTATGAAACATACCTTATGGGAATAAATATACCCATATTTTCCATTTTTTATTTAAATTTAAGACTGATATATATTAATTACTTAGTTCTTTAAAAAAATAATTTTAGGGGGTTGGAGAGATGGCTCACTATTTGTTGCTCTTACAGAGGACCCAAATTTAGTTTCCAGTACCCAAATCAGATAACTCACAACTGTGTGAAACTACAGCTTTAAGGGATCTTGATGCCCTTTTCTAAAAGGGCTCCATGCATATCTCCACACACGTGCACATGTCCACACATAAGCACATATGCATGTAGTTAAAAATGAAATAAAAATTTAATTTTAAAAACAGAAATTTTGGAATAATGTGTTGATAATATGCAGTACAGTTTACTTGGTCATTGTCTTAGTTTTCAGGGTTCTGAAATATGTTGATTCTGTTTAATAGTGAATAAAGGGGAGAAAAGTAACAATCTAATGAAATTCTTTCATTGTTCTTTTAAAGGCAGTTTACTTGTTTCATTCTCAGTAGTATTCAACTTTGAGAGTATTTTTAATCTTATCATTTGTGATATTTTTTCATTCTTTCAAATTTATATATTTATGTGCATGAGTGTTCTGCATGTTGTATGTATGTCTATGGACCATGTGCCTGCCTCATACCCACTAAGGTCAGAAGAGAGTGTCAGGACTAGAGTTACATTATTGTGAGCTAACATCTACCATGTAGGGAATTGAATCTGGGTCATCTTCAAGAGCAACCAGTGTTTAACTGCTGAGCCAAGTCTCCAGCTTTGTGTGACATTTTTTCAAGAAGAGAATTGTTGTTTTGTCTGATTTGATTTGAGACAGGGTCTCTTGGCAGAGCTCTGACTATCCTGGAATGCCATGTAGTCTAACATCAAACTCATAGAGATCCACCTGCCTCTGCTTCCCAAGTGCTGAGATTAAAGATGTGCACCACTATGTCTAACCTTAAGAATTATTTTTTGTTGACTTAGAATTCATTTTGCTTTAACCTGTGATTCAGAATAGTGACAGTACAAAGATATTGTTGCATATTGGTTAAAAGTCTGAACTAAAGTTAGACTCCTTGGCTTAAACTACTTACTATCTTAGAACCTTGGCCATAGTCTTGTTTCTGTTGCTTTGTTTCCTTAGATTTAAGTTTGAGAGAATTAAAATATGTTAAGTTAGGAATTCTTCTTTTCTTTTCTTTTCTTTTCTTTTCTTTTCTTTTCTTTTCTTTTCTTTTCCTTTCCTTTCCTTTCCTTTCCTTTCCTTTCCTTTCCTTTCCTTTCCTTTCCTTTCCTTTCCTTTTCTTTTCTTTTTTTTTTTCCGAGACAGGGTTTCTCTGGGTAGCCCTGGCTTTCCTGGCACTCAATTTGTAGACCAGGCTGGCCTTGAACTCAGAAATCCGCCTGCTTCTGCCTCCCAAGTGCTAGCATTAAAGGCGTGCGCCACCACCACCCAGCTTCTTTTTGTTTTTTGTTTGTTAGTTGTGTTGTTATTTTCAGAAAGGGTTTCTCTTTGTATCTCTGGTAGTCCTAAATCACTCTGTAGATCCAGCTGGCTTCAAACTCAGAATTCTGCCTCTCTCTGCCTCATAGGCGCTGGGATTAAAGTTATGTGCTACTACCTCCTGTCCAGAAATTCTGAGTCTTGGGATTATATACACAAAGTTCTCAAGGTGCTACCTAGTAAATGGTATTAAGGAAATATTAGCTCTTATTGCCATTTGGTAATAATTTAAATGTCTCAAAAAATTAGAAAACAATAGCTCAATCCCTAATTTTGAACAGCCAATGGGCCAAGCATGGCAAATTCTTGTTTTTATATGTAGTACAATGTATATTTGTTTATATTATAAATCTAAAATATCTAAATTTGTCACTGAGTATTTGGATCAAACCTAGACCTTGCTCATATTAGGACAGTGCTCTACCATCGAGCTAATTGGTCAGTTGGTCTGTCTGTCAGTTTGTATATTAACTATATTTAAAGTTTATATTAAGGTATAGATTAAGTACATTTAAGTCTATATTTTAAATACATGGGGAAATAATATTTTATAGGATGTGATATTTTCTGAAATCTACTGTCTACAAATGAACACTCACATGAACAGACATTCTCAGTTCTGTGTTGGATTTGGGATGCTTTTGCATTCTAAAGTTCTTGCTACAAAGGGAATTTATCCAGAAGATTTGAAAATGCTGTTTATTCCTTTCTGGTAAAAGGTTTTTTAACCTTGAATTTACTGTAGACTATGATGACTTAAGAATTTAAACTAGGCCATCCCTGCGTCATCTTGGGTGTGAACTCAGATAATGGTCCCACGGTCCCCAGAGGACTCTCGACACTGCAGGTGCCCTAGCATACTCAGGATCTTAGGATCACTGAGGAGAGTCGGCCTCCAGAGAGGGCTCTGACCGCAGGAGTCAGGTGAAAGCACCATCTTGTATCCCGGGTCTATCAGGGACCAGTCTGCACAGGAGAGCGCTTGGGCTGCAGAAGCAACAGAGCATCTTAGACACTGTACATTCCGGCTTTCATCTTCAGCCAGGAGGTGGATCTGAGCTCCAGACATCTGTGCACCTTTCCTGCAAGAGGAGAGCTTGCCTGAAGAGAGTGCTCTGACCACTGGGACTCAGGAGAGAGTTGGACTCTCAGGATTGCTGACAGAGGCTAACAGAATCACAGGAGAAACAAGCTCCAGCCAGAGACAGCTAGAACATCTAACACCAGAGATTACCAGATGGTGAAATGCAAACATAAGAATCTTACTAACAGGCCGGGCGGTGGTGGCGCACGCCTTTAGTCCCAGCACTCGGGAGGCAGAGGCAGGCGGATTTCTGAGTTCGAGGCCAGCCTGGTCTACAAAGTGAGTTCCAGGACAGCCAGAGCTATACAGAGAAACCCTGTCTCGAAAAACCAAAAAAAAAAAAAAAAAAAAAAAAAAAGAATCTTACTAACAGAAACCAAGACCACTGGGCATCATCAGAACCCTATACTCCCACCACAGTGAGTCCTGGATACCCCAACACACCTGAAAAGCAAGATTCGGATTTAAAATCATATCTCATGATGCTGGTAGAGGATTTTAAGAAGGGAAATAATTCACTTAAAGAAATACAGGAGAACGCTGCTAAACAGGTAGAAGTCCTTAAAAAGGAAGCACAAAAATCCCTCAAAGAATTACAGGAAAATACTGCTAAACAGGTAGAAGTCCTTAAAGAGGAAACACAAAAATCCCTTAAAGAATTATAGGAAAACACAACCAAACAGGTGATAGAATTAAACAAGACCATCCAAGATCTAAAAATGAAAATAGAAACAATAAAACCCAAAGGGAGACAACTCTGGAGATAGAAATCCTAGCAAGAAAATCAGGAACCATAGATGTGAGCATCAGCAAGAGAATACAAGAGATGGAAGAGAGAATCTCAGGTGCAGAAGATTCCATAGAAAACATGGACACAAAAATCAAAGAAAATGCAAAAAGATCCTACCTCAAAACATCCAGGAAATCCAGGACACAATGAGAAGACCAAACCTAAGTATAATAGGTATAGATGAGAATGAAGATTTTCAACTTAAAGGGCCAATAAATATCTTCAACAAAATTATTGAAGAAAACTTCCCATACCTAAAGAAAGAGATGCCCATGAACATACAAGAAGCCTACAGAACTCCAAATAGACTGGACCAGAAAAGAAATTCCTCCTGACACATAATAATTGGAAAATCTAATGCACTAAATAAAGATAGAATATTAAAAGCAATAAGGGAAAAAGGTCAAGTAACATATAAAGGCAGACCTATTAGAATTACACCAGACTTCTCACCAGAGACTATGAAAGATCATGGACAGATGTTATGCACATCCTAAGAGAACACAAATGCCAGCCCAGGTTACTATACCCAGCAAAACTTTCAATTACCATAGATGGAGAAACCAAAGTATTCCATGACAAAACCAAATTCATACAATATCTTTCCACGAATCCAGCCCTTCAAAGTATAATGAAGGGAAAACTCAAGCACAAGGAGGGAAGTTATGCACTAGAAAAAGCAAGAAAGTAATCCTTCAACAAACCTAAAAGAAGACAGCTGCAAGAACAGAATCCCAACTTTAACAACAAAAATACAGGAAGCAAGAGTTACTTTTTCTTAATAGCTCTTAATATCAATGGAATCAATTCCCCTATAAAAAGACATAGACTAACAGACTGGCTACATAAACAGGATCCAACATTTTGCTGCATAAAGGAAACCCACCTCAGGGACAAAGAAAGACACTACCTCAGATTGAAAGACTGGAAAACAATTTTCCAAGCAAATGTAGAAGCACATTCATTAAAGAAACTTTAGTAAAGCTCAAAGCACATATTGCACCTTACACAAAAATAGTGGGAGACTTCAACACCCAACTCTGATCAATGAACACATCCTAGAAACAAACTAAACAGAGACACATTGAAACTAACAGAAGTTATGAAACAAATGGCTTTAACAAATATCTACACAACATTTTATCCTAAAACAAAAGGATATAACTTCTTCTCAGCACCTCATAGTATGTTCTCCAATTGGTCACAAAACAGGCCTCAACAGATAGAAAAATATTGAAATTATCCCATGCATCCTATCAGATCACCACGGACTAAGGATCATCTTCAATAACAACATAAGTAATAGAAAGCCAACATTCAAGTGAAGCTGAACAATACTGAATGATAACTTTGTAAAGGAAGAAATAAAGAAAGAAATTAAAGACTTTTTAGAGTTTAATGAAAATGAAGCCACAACATACCCAAACTTTTGAGACACAATGAAAGCAGTACTAAGAGGAAAACTCATAGTGCCACAAGAAGAAACTAGAGGGAGCATACACTAGCAGCTCCATAGCACACCTAAAAGCTCTAGAACAAAAGGAAGCAAATTCATCCAAGAGGAGTAGACAGCAGGAAATAATCAAACTCAGGGCTGAAATCAACCAAGTGAAAACAAAAAGAATTATACAAAGAATCAACCAAACCAGGAGCTTGTTCTTTGAGAAAATCAACAAGATAGATAAACCCTTAGCCAGACTCACTAGAGGGCACAGGGACAGCATCCTAATTAACAAAATCAGAAATGAAAAAGGAGACATAACAACAGAACCTGAGGAAATCCAAAACATCATCACATGCTATTAGAAAAGGCTATAAAAAAACTGGAAAACCTGGACGAAATGGACAATTTTCTAGACAGAGACCAGGTACCAAAGTTAAACCAGGGTTAGATTAAAGATCCAAACAGTCCCATATCCCCTAAAGAAATAGAAGCAGTCATTAATTGTCTCCCAACCAAAAAAAGCCCAGGACCAGATGGGTTTAGTGTAGAGTTATATTAGATCTTCAAAGAAGATCTAATTCCAATTCTCCTCAAACTATTCCACAAAATAGAATCAGAAGGTACTCTACCCAATTCATTTTATGAAGCCACAATTTCTTTGATACCTAAACCACATAAAGAACCAACAAAGAGAACTTCAGACCAATTTCCCTTATGAATATCGATGCAAAAATACTCTATAAAATGCTTGCAAACTGAATCCAAGAACACATCAAACCGATCATCCATCATGACCAAGTAGGGTTCATCCCAGGAATGCAAATGTGGTTTAATATACAGAAATCAGTCAACGTAATCCACTATATAAACAAACTCAAAGAAAAGAAACACATGATCATTTCATTAGATGCTGAGAAAGCATTTGACAAAATCCAACACCACTTCATGATAAAAGTCCTTGAAAGATCAGGAATTTAAGGCCCATACCGAAACATAATAAAAGCAATATACAGGAAACCAGTAGCCAACATCAAACTAAATGGAGAGAAACTGGAAGCAATCCCACTAAAATCAGGGAATAAACAAGGCTGCTCACTTTTTCCCTAACTATTCAATATAGTACTTGAACAAACAAAAGGAGATCAAGGGGATACAAATTGGAAAGGAAGAAATAAAAATATCAGTATTTGTAGATGATGTGATATTTCAGTACCTGGATATAAAATTAACTCAAACAAATCAGTGGCTTTTCTCTACACAGAAGATAAACAGGCTGAGAAAGAAATTAGGGAAACATCACCCCTCACAATCGTCACAAAGAATATAAAATACCTTGGTGTGACTCTAAGGAAGTGAAAGATCTGTATGATAAGAACTTAAAGTCTCTCAAGAAAACAATCAAAGAAGATCTCAGAAGATGGAAAGATCTCCCATGCTCATGGATTGGTAGGATTAATATAGAAAAAATGGCTATCATGCCAAAAGCAATCTACAAATTCAATGCAATTCCCATCAAAATCCCAACTCAATTCTTCACAGAGTTAGAAAGGGCAACTTGCAAGTTCATCTGGAAAAAGAAAAAACCTAGGATAGCAAAAACTGTTCTCAACAATAAAAGAACCTCTGGTGGAATCACCATGCCTGACCTCAAGCTGTACTACAGAGCAATTGTGTTCAAAACTGCATCGTACTGAAACAGTAACAGACAGGTAGATCAATGGAATAGAATTGAAAACCCAGGAATGAACCCACACACCTGTGATTGTTTGATCTTGGACAAAGGAGTTAAAACCATCCAGTGGAAAAAAGACAGCATTTTCAACAAATGGTGTTGCCTCAACTGGCGATTATCATGTAGAAGAATAGGAATTGACCCATTCTTACCTCCTTGTACAAAGCTCAAGTCTAAGTAGATCAAGGAACTCCATATAAACCTAGAGACACTGAAACTTATAGAGGAGAAAGTGGGGAAAAGCCCTGAAGATATGGTTAGAGGGGGGAAATTCCTGAACAGAACAGCAATGGCTGGTGCTGTAAGATCGAGAATTGACAAATGGGACCTCATAAAATTGAAAAGCTTTTGTAAGGCAAAAGGAAGTGTCAATAAGACAAAAAGGCCACCAACAGATTGGGAAAGGATCTTTACCCTAAATCTGATAGGGGACTAATGTCCAATATATACAAAGAACTCAAGAAGATGGACCCCAGAAAATCAAATAACCCCATTAAAAGTGGGGTACAGAGCCAAACAATTTTCAACTGAGGAATACTGAATCGCTGAGAAGCACCTGAAAAAATGTTCAACATCCTTAATCATCAGGGAAATGCAAATCAAAACAACCCTGAGATTCCACTTCACACCAGTCAGAATGGCTAAGATTAAAAATTCAGCTGACAACAGATGCTGTCGAGGATGTGGAGAAAGAGGAACACTCCTCCATTGCTGGTGCGAGTGCAAGTTGGTACAAATACTCTGGAAAGCAGTTTGGTGGTTCCTCAGATAATTGGATATAGTACTACCGTAAGATCCAGAAATAACTCTCCTGGGCATATACCCAGAAGATGTTCCAGCTTGTACTAAGGACACATGCTCCACTATGCTCATAACAGCCTTATTTATAATAACCAGAAGCTTGAAAGAACCCAGATGTCCCTCAACAGAGGAATGGATACAGAAAATGTGGTACATTTACACAATGGAGTACTACTCAGCTATTAAAAACAATGAATTTTTGAAATTCTTGGGCAAATAGAAGTATCTGGAGGATATCATCCTGAGAGAGTTAATCGAATCACAAAAGAAGTCACTTGATATGCACTCACTTTTAAGCAGATATTTTCACAGAATCTTAAAGATTTATTCATTTAATATATATACATACACTGCAGCTGTCTTCAGACACACCATTACAGATGGTTGTGAGTTACCTTGTCGTTGCTGGGAATTCAACTCAGCACCTCTGAGTCAATGTTCTGTCAGTGTTCTGCTAAACCATCTCTCCAGGCCTTAAATTTTTTAAAATAAATTATTTCCCCATTCTTCTCTTTACCTTTCCTCCCTCTGCACCTTCCAGTGCTCTGATTACCTCTCAAATTGATGAAAGAAAGAGAAAAAGGACCGTAATAGGTACTCTACTACATTAAGGTCCATGATCTCACTAGCCCCAACACTCACTGTATTCTTATATTCATTGAAAATAAAGAAGATAATCTGAGAAAAATATGAATTACTACAAGTATGACCTTGAAATAAAGTATATGTTACTATATAAAACTTAGACTCCTCATAATCTTTTTGTAACTTGTAACTTTTTTGTGGATCTAGTATTTGACCTGATGTTTTCTTTACAGTGGCTTATCTCCTGCAGAAGCAGAATTTAATTACCTAAACACAGCACGTACCTTAGAACTCTATGGAGTTGAATTTCACTATGCAAGGGTAAGTAAAGAAAAATATACTTAGAAGATGTAAGGCTTCTTTCCTTGGTATCAAGGATTTTAAAATCTTTTTAGTATGTGTACAGTGCTGGAACTATTGAACCAGGGCCTCAAGTATTCTTTTATTTAGCTATAAACTCCAACTCCTCAAATTTTTAATTTCTTGAGAAAACTAGGTAACAAGATAATTTGAGTTTGCTGCTGACATAGTTGCATTAAAAATTTCCCCCTGATAAGTAAAAGTTGGGTGAAAATGAGTTGTTTCTGTTTCTTTCAGGTGTTGGTTTATGTTGTAAACCAGTGTAGACTGATGTGGCCAGTATTTTTAGAATATTTGTTTTGTAAAGATTGCCTTAGGGTCAGGTTTTGTCAAGATCTTTGCTAATCAAGATCATACAAGATGCTCTCATATCACTGAGGCTTGTTCTTTTGTTTCCGATGCTGAGCTATCTCAGGGTTAAATTTTATTTGTAAAGCCCATGTCTGCCTGTCATGTCTTTAAATCTATTGTCAGTGGATTTTCATAGTATAACTCTTTACCTGTTTGAGACATTTTTGTTTCAGAGATTGTTATCCTCTGACCTTTATTCATGAAAGGCTGTCCAAAATATGTAGTTATATTCCTTTTTGTGGTTTTTCAAGATTTTTATATTTCTTAAGAAGTACTTGAAGTACAGCTATTTTCAGTAAAATTATAGTCATCAATTGAGTCAGCAGTGGAATTTTTATTCCCTTAGACACATTGTTGAGCCTATTTAGGCTAATATTAGCCATAAAGAGGAATATGATGGTTTGTACATTCTTGGACCAGGGAGTAGCATCATTTGGAGGTGTGGCCTTATTGGAATAGGTGTGACCTAGTTGGAGTAGGTGTGTCACTGTGGGTGTGTGCTGAAGATCCTCACCCTAGTTGCCTGGAAGTCAGTCTTCCACTAGCAGCCTTTGGATGAAGAGGTAGAACTCTCAACTCTGCCTGCGCCATACCTGCCTGGATGCTGTCATGCCCCTGCCTTGATAATAATGGACTGAACCTGTAAGCCAACCCCGATTACATGTTGTCCTTATAAGAGTTGCCTTGGTCATGGTGTCTCTTCACATCAATGAAAACCCTAACTAAGACAGGGAGTAAGAGCCACAATTTTCCTTAGTTAAATTATTTTGGACTTGCCTTAATACACAAACATGCATGTTCAATACCCACTGGGAAAGCACTCAAAGTATTACATTGCTTTTGTCACTCAGGGTCCCACCCAATCAGGTTCTAGGGAATGAGCTCTACCTTTTATGTTTCACAAAGTCTATGTCTGTCTCATTTCCCCCCTCCTTTTTTGAGACAGTGTTTCTTTGTATAGCTAGAACTCACTTTGTAGACCAGGCTTGAGCTCAGACAAAAGTTTTAACTGGACATTTTAAAGCATAACCTAATTTAAAAATGTGGTTCTATCAGTTGTAAAATTTCCTCTTTAAAAGAAAAAAAAACCTACTGCACAAACACCAATGGGAATATGTAACAAACCTAAGTTTAAAATTAATAAATCCTAGATATGAAAGGAGGGTAAAGAAACTTAAAAAAAATAAAAGCACAAAGTTAAACAATTAAGGAATTACAAGGTATCAATCTCTTGAGGAAACCAGACCATCTGGAATTCTAACAGTGGACAGACAAGTCTGTGGCTCAGGCCTTTAATTCAGTGCACATGAGGCAGAGGCAGGCAGATCTCTGACCTCAAGCCTGGTCTACAAAGTTTTGATGTTTGCCTTTTATGAGGCAATAACAAACTATTAGGATTTATTATTAGGTACAATTAAATTTTGTGTTATCTTTGAAATGTGTTTTTTAAAAAAAATATAATACTGTTTTAATTATTTTAGAGTGTCATGTATTTATTTATTTTGAAGGATCAAAGTAACAATGAAATCCTGATTGGAGTGATGTCAGGAGGAATTCTGATTTATAAGAACAGGGTACGGATGAATACTTTTCTGTGGTAAGGATTTCTACCAATACTTTTTCTTTTATCATAATATTAGTAAGTATAATAATTCATATAAATGTAAATAGTCTTTAAACTGTTTTAGTTTTGTCAGCTTACTTATGTTGTACAATATATACTTTATTTTGCCCTCTGGGAACCTATCCAAAGACAGCAAGATAACTTATTTCAATTTGTCTTTTTTTTTTAATTTAATTATTTTTATTTCATGTATGTTGTTGTTTTGCCTGCATTCACGTCTCTGTGTGAGGATGTTGGGTCTAGTGGAAATGGAGTTAGAGACAGTTGTGAGCAGTCCATATGGGTGCTAGGAATTGAACTCAGGCCCTCTAGAAGAACCATCAGTGCTCTTAACTCCTGTGCCATTTCTCCAGCCCTCAATATGGTTTCTCAAAAGTATTAGTTGACTGAAGTATTAGTTGACAGTGCCTGTCTTAGGTGTCTCCTCAAGATGTATGGACCTTACCCGTCATTGGTACATGAATCCTAGCATTCATGACCTGTCTTAGGTTGATCTACCACTGAGAGAATCTTACCAGTCTTTTTATCTATAATTAGCACTTTATTAGTCACTGAGCAGAAAGTTCTGCCTGTCTTAGGTATAGATCCAAAAGCACAACTCTTACTTGTCATTGGTACACAAATAGTCTTGTATATCTTTGTGGCCTTAGATATTGAACAGAATGGCTTCTGACTTTCGTTCCTTGTATCTCATCCCCCATGATCTGTATTATATCATATACTGCATCAATTCTTTGTTCTAGCTGACTGTCTAAATCCTAAATCATCTTGTATGCTGAGGACATGGCTTACATTTTCTTCAAGATAATTAACAAAACTAGCTATGTGCACCTCTTATGCTAAAGCTAGTATAAAAGTAGTAGCACTGGGTAATAAGTGTTATGAGAGCAACAACATTGGCAATGATCAGCCCAACCATACATTTGCTCCTTGCCAGAACATGATCCAATTCTTCCAATATTTATAAGCCTTTTTCATAATAACAGGGTTCAGATAAATTTACAGGAATTGTAATAAAAACTGGTTGATATACTACAACTACAGATTAAGCATCATAGAGTGCAGAAACACAATTGGACAAAAGACAATAAAAATAAGAAACTTTGACCTCATTATCAGAGCCAATAACAAAGGTAACATTCCCAATTAGTAAAAGATTAGGATGTAACATTATGTTAGCCCCAGAACCTCTTGCATTTTTTATCCACAGCAAACATAATATCATACATGGCAGCTGCCAGTTTTCAAATATGTCCCTGAAAATGTCCAGAACCAGCCCTTCAGATTGAGTCAGAAAAACTGGTCACATAAAAGGAAAGAGGAGGGTCATTATAACAACTTGTCTATTCGATTTTTTTCAAAGTAGGTTCCACAGTCTCTTTGTTTTCTGTCCCGCAAGGTCTAAGAGCCTGAGACAAAGCAGCCTGTCAAGTCTGAGATAGAGGCTTTCCCATTTTAATGCTTTGTACTACCATCTTAGAGATATTCTTCTTCCTAGTCTGAGAGTCCACAGAAACAAATCCAACATTGGTACTGTTTCTAATAAAACAAATAGGTAGGCCCTTACCTAAAGCAGTGTAATTCACTAATTTGGAATACTTTTTACTCTCAGATCAAGGAAATCCTAACAACTGAATATTATTAGAAGTCAAAAGCATTTCTGGCCTTGACCATATAGAAGGAATATATGCCTTATACTTCCTTATTTTCATCACCGGGACACTTAGCAAGATCACAGTTAGCATCATTCTTTGTCCCAGCATCAGCATGTCTCACCATGTGCTCTGGCAACCACCTCACTTCTTCAGGATCTTGCAAAAACAAAAACAAAAAACAAACCCACAAACATACCCTCTTCCCCATATTAATACTGGATCAGGATTATGTTATGTTACAGTAAGCAGGACCTTCAATTTCAACTGGGCATAAGTATGCTGAGTTGTAGGGTGCTGTAGGCACTCATCAGCAGAGAGCCACTTGACATCCAAGGTCAAAAAAAAAAAAAAAGATTTGTGGTCAATGAGTATACAACTTCCCCTTCTTTATTTCTTATAGATGATTTTTTGAGTCGGGCTCATTTTATAATTTTATGTCCTTGGGGACATGCAAAATTATGTATATTATAACTTACACTTTATAGATTTAACTCATTTAATTCAAATTTTAGCATGTATAATATTTAATGTATCATTTTTATTTAAGAACATTTAATATTTAATATGATTTATATTTACTTTATATAATATGTATTAATGTATATAAATAACATTTAATGTATGTACTTTATATTTAACATGTGTAATTTAATTTTAATGTATATTTATATTTAAATTTATATTTAACAGATTTTTATATATGTATGTGTGAATGTTTCAATACATATAAGTTCTAACTTATATATGTTAGTTTATATAATTTATATTTGAGGTCACCTCCTGTTTTGGATCAGAACAGGCAGGTAGGGATACTTGTCTGGAGTTCATTTGATCTATGACAGGTGGTTCCAAGTCTTAGGACTCTTGATTCCCTGAAGCTTATGTGAACTTTTATGTACAAAAAGATGTAAATTAGTATTTACCATTGTATTGAATTCCATATTTTAGAAATGTAGTTAACAGGTGCCTGTTAGAAAACAGGAGTAGACTCATGTCTTTGAGACCTAGTAAAAGCTATAGTCTTAAAGCTATATATAAACTGAGTGAACAGAGATGTTTTAGCAATATGAGGAACATCTTTATGTTTATATTCAGAAAACAACCAAAGGGAAATTAAAATTTTAATCTTATGACTTTATTATAAACTACTAATGTTTCATTAACTTATCATAACTCCACTGATCAATGTTAAAATTCTGAACTTTGAAATAACTATAGCATGTGAGAGAAATATGAATCATTTCCCTTTTTTCCTATAAATCATGTTTTACATCTCTATAGGTTGCATTTATATACCTTAAAACATCATCCTAGTCCCTCTAATATTTATAACTTGAACTTATCAACTTTAAACAGCTTTACCTTCATTTTCCAACTTTAAACATTTTTACTTGTATTAACCAAGTTTAACCAACTTTACCCTCATTTACCAACTTTAAACAACTTTACTTGAATTTACCAAATTTAAACATCTTTACCTGCATTTACCAACTTTAAACATCTTTCATCTGAAGGATTTTTTAATTTCTAACTCATCATCATCCAAGTTCTTTTATATCCTCTAACCTTTATCACTTTCATTTATCAATCTCAAACGTTTTCAATAAATATTTTTTTCTTAGACCATAGCTTGCTGGGTTGGATTATAACTCACCTATGTCTGCTGCTGAGCCCTGTTGATGCCCCCTCTGCTGAGAAGGGAAGGATGGGAGCTAGCTCCTCCACCAGTGTCTGCCATTTTGCTTCCTCAGGAAACCAAGGACAGACCTTTAATACAAAATCTAAAAAAACTATGTAATTGCTGTTGCCCTAGTTTATTGAAGCATATTGAGCATTTGGCACAAAAAGCATAAGGCGATTTCCCACCCCCATCCCCCGACTTTTACTTTTTATGAGCTTCCTTACTTTTTCCAAGTTCCTTTACCTTTTTTGAGCTCCCTTACCTTTTCTGAGCTATCTTTCTATTTTTCCTTGTTACTCCTGAAAAATATTCACTGCATTGAGTTCCCTTTTCTTTTTCTGAGCACTCACTTTTTTTATGATGTCCTTCACTTTCTCCCCCATCATCAAGTCTGATGCTGGCCTCCATTCTATAGGGGCCAGCTGGTCAGTCAACACAGGAACCATGACCCAAAGTAAAGCACCTTTGGCCAAGTAATCACTAATAGAAATTGCCAAACATAAAGCAGTTTTGGCCACTATCAAAGACTCCATAACTGCCTTTTTGCTGTCTGCCTCTGTTTACCCTGTAATGCTGGGCCAGCAATTAATAATTTTTTTCTTAGACAATATTCAAATACTATAAGAATACATCGTTTGCTTGTTGCCCTTGCTCTCATTTTCCAAGATGAGTCACCACTGTGATTTATTAGTTCTATATCACAAAACAATGAGAAAGAGATAGCATCTTATACTTCTTAGTGGATAAATTAAAAATTATAAAAATTACTTTGAGCATATCACCATGCTTAATGTAGTCAACATTATTTAAAGGTTTATTTGTTAAATAGAGTGACTTTTAGGGCCAGAAACAAATTCAAAATCAATTCATGGTATCAATGTGTTTCTTTTGTATACCTCCCAAAATATTTGATATTTTCCCAGTATCATTCTTATTTTTAATAGACTTCCATAATTAGTTACTTTAATAATAATTTGGCAGAATAAAAATTAAAGTATGATAGCTAACCAAAATAAATATTTTAGAAAGCTACCATAACTCCTTTAAAAAAAAACAACAACTGTGTATGGTAATACATACCTGTAATCCCAGGACTTTTGTAATCCAACATCTTTGAAATATTGTTTTGCTGATAGAAATGCAAATAAATACAAACTTTGGAAACTCAGTTTCTTTAAAATTGAAAAAAAAATGTATTAGGCAGAGTGCTCTAGATGAACAAAAAGGAGAGACAAAGAGAAAGGAGAAGAAAGAAATGGGATATATTAGAGTATCTTACATGCTAGTCTTTTTTTTATTTTCAATTTTTTATTAGATATTTTCTTAATTTACATTTCAAATGCTATCCCGAAGGTTCCCTCCCCCCTCCCACCTCCCTGTTCCCCTGCCCACCCACTCCCACTTCTTGGCCCTGGCGTTCCCCTGTATTGGGGCATATAAAGATTGCATGACCAAGGGGCCTCTCCTCCCAATGATGGCCAACTAGGCCATCTTCTGCTACATATGGAGCTAGAGAAACGAGTTCTGGGGGTTCTGGATAGTTCATATTGTTGTTCCTCTTCTAGGGTTGTAGACCCTTCAGCTACTGGGGTTCTATCTCTAGCTTCTCCAATGTGGGCCCCATGCTCCCTCTTATGGATGACTGTGAGCATCCACTTCTGTGGGAGTCAGGGTACCTTCAGTAAACACTTGCTGTCCTATGCAATCGTGTCTGAGTTTAGTGACTGATTATGGGATGGATCCCCCAGTGGGGTAGTCTTTGTATGGTCCATCCTTTCCTCTTAGCTCTAAACTTTCTCTGTAACTCCTTTCATGGGTATTTTGTTTCCTGTTCAAAGGAGGAATGAAGTGTCCACACGCTGGTCTTCCTTCTTGATTTTCTTGTGTTTTGCAAATTGTATCTTGGGTATTCTAAGTTTCTGGGCTAATATCCCTTTATCAGTGAGCGCATATCCACTAGTCTTAACAGTGGCTATCTACTTGTTGGAATGGTAGAGAATCCTAGGGTTCAGTCTAAGAACTTCAGCTGTTTTCAATTCAGTGCTGAAAGCCTAGAAGTTCCTTGAAAAGTTGTCTGTATCAGAAGAGTGAAGAGCTAGAATATAATGTCAACACAGTAACAGGAGTAGCATCCAGACATTAACTTGGTTCAGGAAGAAGCAGGGAAGGCAGGAGTAGGAGTAGATCCCTAACCTCTCTACATCAGATTGCTGAGGATGGGTCTTCCCCTTAGTTAAACCTCTCTTGAAAACCCTTCTGCTGGGCATGGTGGTGCATGCCTTTAATCCTAGCACTTGGAAGGCAGAGGCAGGCGGATTTCTGAGTTCGAGGCCAGCCTGTGTTCCAGCACAGCCAGCGCTATACAGAGAAACCCTGTCTCGGGGAAAAAAAAAAAAGAAAGAAAAAAAAAGAAAAAGAAAAGAAAACCCTTCTGTGCCAATCTTCCAGGTGTGTCCTCAGTGATTCTAAATCCAGTTGTGATGCTTAATCTTCATTGACAAGTTAATGGGGTTAGTATTACCATGGAAAGAAGCCTGTGAGAGACTTCCCCCATATGACTAACTGGGAGAAGTCCCTTCCTAGAGGATTACAGCATTCCATTGAGATGGGGTCCTGGACTAAATAGAAAGATTATAAGCACTGCTCTTATCATTTTGTGCTGCCTAACTGTAGATTCAGTGTGATGAATTATCCTATATTCCTGCCACCATGCCTGCCCTGCCTTGATCAAACCATGAGCCAAAACAATCCATTCTTCTCTTAACTTGCTTTTGTTAGGTATTTTGTCACAGTAACAGGAGAAATAAGTAATATAGATAATTTATGCATGGGCTGGGGTCATTGCTGTGTTAATTTTGACTGTGTGATTCTTTTTTTTTTTTTTTTTAAGATTTATTTATTATATGTAAGTACACTGTAGCTGTCTTCAGGCATTCCAGAAGAGGGCGCCAGATCTCGTTACGGATGGTTGTGAGCCACCATGTGGATGCTGGGATTTGAACTTATCACCTTCGGAAGAGCAGTCGGGTGCTCTTACCCGCTGAGCCATCTCACCAGCCCCTGACTGTGTGATTCTTAGGCCTGTGGAAATAGTTTCTGGGGGAAAGTGTGGAAGAGTTTAGGCATTTGGACTAGAAAACTCCAAAATTCTGTACACAGAACTCTTTATGGGCCATTGTGATGTAAGTTTGGAAGGCCAGAATGCAGAGAACTGGAGAGTGGAGGCCTTGCTCATGATGATTTAAAGAGGAACAAGGTCCATATGGGAAACTGGGCTTAGAGGCCTTTTCTATTCTAGCAACACAAAACAAACAAAAACCTATCTGACTTTTATTTATCCATGTCCTGAGAATTTAAGTTAGGCAAAATTCCCAGGGAATGGGCTAACTTATTTGGCAGAGGAAATTTGAAAGCAATATAGTTTCATACTCTATGGCTTGCTGCTTACTCCTCCTCTTCAGGTTACAGTGACTAAAAGTAAACAGTGGAACAGAGAGATATGAAATATGTAGATTTTGAGGAAGGGAGTGTGAGCAAGTATAAAACTACAGAAAAGGCAAGTTTAAAAGCAGCTGTAATCATTAGAGATTTGTATCATCAAAGAGAAATCTTCATACTGACTCAATATAAGTGGTATCCCAGAAACATTGACGACTCCATCTTGTGAGAATGCAAATTCAGTTGGGAAAAAAAAAAACCCTAAACTGAGAATATTACTCAAGGGGTTCCTTATTCAAAAACAATGTCTTAAGAACATGTTTCCAGGTTCACCACAGGCTGCAAGTGAGGTCCATTCTGAGCTGGCAGCACAACTTACCACCTTTGTGCTCTTCATACTTGTTTTGCAGGCATTAAGACTTAAGATTGAGGAGGACATGCCGTGTTGTATAATGGTTCCAGGGATTTGCTAAGGCCAGACAGGATGTGGGTGGTTTGGAGTCCCAGTGAGAAGGAGGGAGAAGCTATTTCCTGAAGTTGTGAATGTGAAATTCAAGTTACAGCAGCGACCCCAGGATTTTTTTGTGGACCAAGGGATGCCCACTGAAGGAATACTATAGGAAATGAAGTGGAACTGGTACAAGAGTCTGTGTGTGCTGCAGGCAGCATATCAGAGAGGTCTGAGTGCCCAAGCCTTTGACCCCACAACATTTGAGTCCCAGAAGCCTCATATGTAGCTACAGGGTTTAACTGTTTTCCTTGCAGGGTTTCTATCTTGCTTTGTTCTGATCTTTGGAATGGAACTATTAATTCGTTCCACTGACTGAATGTAACTTGGTTTCTAAATGTACAGGTTTATGGATAAGGATTAGCTGAGGCTTCAAAAGATTTTCTGAGCAATTTGGAACCGTCAAAGAGTATGGGAACACAAATAAATATTGGGCATGTCTGTCAAGGAGTTTCTACCTTGGGGTAATAGTGTTTTTCAACCTGTGAGTTGTGACCCCTTTGGCAAACCTCTATCTCCAAAAAATATTTACATTATAATTCATAACTAGCAAAATTACAACTATGAAGTAACACAAAAATAGTTTTATGTTTGGGGGAGTCACCACCATATGAGAAACTGTATTAAATGGTTGTGGCATTAGGAAACTTGAGAACGACTGGGCAAATTTAACTGGAAAGACTACTGTAAATGGGGCAGCACAATTCCTTAGGCTGTAATCTTTAGCTAAATAAAAAAAGAAAGTTGAACACTAGCATTCATCTTTCTCATAGCTTCTCACATGCAGACACAGTGTGACCGTTTGTTTTTGCCGCCATGACTTCCCTTCAATGATGGATTGTACCCCCCAACCTGTGAGCCAGAATAAACCCTTCTTTCTTATGTTTTTTTGTCAGGTGTATTGTCATAGTAATAGAAAAGTAACTAAGAAAAACACCAGTCAGGTTGGCACCTTGTAATCCTAGTACTTTTTTTCTTAGAGATTTATACAGGAGAAACTGAGTTCACTTAAAAAAAAAGTTTGTTCATAAAATTCAGAGCTACAGTATAAGATAAAATAAAAATCCAATAAAAGTGTACTAGTTGAGCAGTTGAGAGGATAAGTTATGGAATATCTACATGGTATAATTCTGCTCGGCAGTAGAAAGAAATGGATGATTGAAACACTAAAGCACACAGATCCTCCTCCTCCCAAATCACTATACTAAACCCAAAAGAACACATCTCTCTCTATGAAATCCTAGGATACATGTATTTTAAAAATTTGGAAGCAGAAGGAAACTTTGCAAGATAGAATGATAAAGTAATTACGATAGAAATAGAAAATTGGGAAATACATAATTCATAGTAGATATAGTTTAATAAAAATTTTCTTAGTTGAATACCTAGATTTTCTTTAGTTTTGTAAGAAGCACCATGTGTTTTACATATTGTATATATTAAAGATTATATGATAAAATATGAAGATATTAATACACATTAAATTTAAGACCCTGGACACCCACCTGTGTGCACATCGGCAGCACTAATCAGATTTGATGTTATTAATAACAAAAACAAAAATTAAAAAGGTGCCATGAAGTTAGGAGGAAAAAAGGATGGTGACTTCGAAGCGAGTTGGGGTTACTGGTAAATAGATTGGTTAATGTATGAAACTTTCAAAACCCATAATATATATTAAAATACCTATAATTTCCCCAATTTTTGTATATTTTCTTCTTTAGCAGTATTTTGAATACTCCAATTCTCTTTTATGCAGGTTGAAGATTGTAAAAATTTCTTTTAAATGCAAACAGTTTTTTATTCAACTTAGAAAAGAGTTGGTGAGTATTGATTAATAATTATTGATAAAAATGAAATATTTTAAGATTGCTTAGCCATAGGTGGGGGAGATGGATCAATTTGTATAGTGCTTCTAGAAGTGCAAGGATTTGAGTTTGATGCCTAGAACCCAAGTAGAAAAGCTGCGTTTATAATTCTGACAATGAGAAGGCAGACATAGGCTGATCCATTCAACTCCCAGGCCAATGAGAGATTTTGTCTCCAAAAAAAGGGGAAACATCTCTGGGAAATAACACTTGAGATTATCTTCTAGCTTCCTAGTACATATGCATGTGCACCTACAGGTCCATGAGCACACACTGATTTAAAAAACATTTAAATCTTTGTGTCACTGTGAACAAAAATGCAGTAAATACTTGTAAGTTTTTTCTCCATACTAAATCTATAATACTTTTATAGAAAGCTCATTTCATTTTGGGAGTGCTGAATATATAGTTTCTAGTCCATGGACTTACATCTTGTATCAACTTCCTCCTGTAAATTATCTTACTACTTGAACAAATTAAACTAGCTTTGCCTGGTGTGGTGACATAAGCCTTTAATCCCAAGTATGTAGAAATAATGTTTTAGGGCAAGATCCTCGCACAAATCATATACATATTTACAGATTTCAAGCAAACTAACCTTGGTCTTTGGTTTACATCAAATTTTTATAAATCTTTGCAAATTGGTACATTTCAAGACTTATGTGTATAAAATTTCTTTAAAATCTTAAGAATATATTTGAGTCAGTTACAGTATCTGCCTGTTAGCAGATATTTTCCTATTTTGTAAATATGGTTTATCATTTATGTTTTCCTAATATGGGAGATTTTTCCAAATAGAATTTTTATTGAAATGATTTCATATTAATATGTAGAGCATGACAGAGTCCTATTGCTAATGGATCTAATATGCACTTCTAGTAGCTGACCTTCCCAACAGCTAGGCAGCATTATTTCCATATGTACTGCAGTGAAGTAGTTCAGATGCTGGAACTTTAAAAAGTGAAGCCATATAGCATGTCCTTTTGTACTTGGCTTCTTTAGCAATATGAAATTCATATTGTACTGACTTCAGTGATATTGTGTTGTTTGTTATTAATGTGATACTAAGTGTATATGCTATAAACTAGCATTTTAGATTTCTGTTAAGGGACAGTTTTATTTTTTTTTAATGATTTATTTATTATTATACGTAACTACACTGTAGCTGTCTTCAGACATACCAGAAGTGGGTATCAGATCTCATTACAGATGGTTGTGAGCCACCATGTGGTTGCTGGGATTTGAACTCATCACCTTCAGAAGAGCAGTCGGGTGCTCTTACTCGCTGAGCCACCTCACCAGCCCAAGGGACAGTTTTATTATTTCCCAGTGGGGAATATTTTGACTAATACTGGTAATGAACATTCTTATGCATGTATGTGTCTTTGTAGTTGTGTGTGTGTGTATACAGTAAATTTCAGTAAATATTCAGAGAAAGATATATAATAAATCTTGTTATCCAGAAACTAGAGAATAGGAGCTGGAGAGATGTCTCAGTAGTTAAGATCACTTCTAGAGGTCCTGAGTTCAATTCCTAGCAACCACATGGTGGCTCATAGCCATTTGTAATGGGATCTAATGCCCTCTCTGGTCTGTCTGAAGACAGTGACAGTGTATTCATATAAATAAAATAAATCTTTTTTAAAAACCCTATAGAATAGATAATTTACTTAGAGTAACTATAGAGAGTGTTGTAGAAGAAAACACTATTAATTTACCTGATTGTGGTGAATGTGTTGTCAGTAATAGTAATAACAAGAGTTATGAAATTTAACACTTATTGAAAACAGTGTATGTGCTTGGTAAGGTATGAACCATTTTTAGTATACTTCTCATAATTGTTCTCTGAGAGACTCTGTCAGTTAACACCATGTTTACCTGTAAATACCAACAGCATCAAAAGTCAACTTGCAAGTGACTAAAGACTACATATAGCTGTAATTTGCAGAAAGTTACATTCCCAATGTTTTCTCTATAAAACATGTGTTTTTAACTATCCAGAGTTATGGGCAGGTACCGTGATGCCCACGTGTAATTCTTGTGCTCAGAAGGCAGGGACAGGGGATGAGCTGCTTGTTTAAGGTTACCCTTGGTCTGTACTAAAGTTTCAGACCAGGCAGAGCTACATAGCAAGACTGTATGACAAAACAACAGCAGCAGATCCAAACTTTCACTTGCTATACTTAACCTCTTAGGACACTTTAAATCCATTATTCACAAATTAGAAAGAATATCATTGCATTTCAAATACAATTACAGTGACAAAAGTACATGCAGAGTGTTTGAAGCAATGGTTTAATAGGGAGGTCACATATTAGACAGTGTACACACACTGAAAAAACTTACTGTATTATCTTCTCTTGTAAGGGGTTCTGTCATCTTATATAATATTTACTGTATAGCATACAATATGTAAACTGTTACTGCATATAAAAAGTTAATGATACTATTTAACTTTTTAGTAAGCAACAAGTTATGCTTTAATCATTTTACTTTTTAATTTGAAACTACATTCTTATATCTGAACATTTTATCTTGTTTTAATTATGGAAAATATTTTCATGATGCAAATATTTCTTGAATAAAACATAGAAGAAGCTCTTAAATATAATGATTCATTGTTTCAGATTGTTTCAAACTGATAAAATGTTCATCAAAAGATACCATTAAAAGTGATGTAGCACTGGCTGTATATGCAGTAATATGCCACCCCAAGTCCTTTCATATATATGCTATCCAACAGAAAAATAGCCAATGTCTTGAATACCACTTCAGAAGTGACAGTATCTTCATGGTAGCCAGATACTTCCAAGTCTAAGTCAAGAATGTTGTGAGTTCAAAATCAACCTTGGCTACATTGTGTGAGGGCTTGCTTCAGAAGCTAAAATAAGGTATACATGGTGGCCTAAATCTTTAATCCCTGCATTTGAAAGGCTAAGGTAGAGAAATTGGTACAAATTCAAGTCTAGCCTGGGTTGCAGAAGAAGGTCATGCTTTGAAAAAAAAAATCAATATTCAGTTTGCCATTAACATGTAGAGATGTTGAACCTTATTTAAGTCATCAAGAAGAGGTATATGCTATAACCAAAATGCAAAACAGTGAAATAAGAAAAAATACAAATAGATGGGGTGGCACATGCTTATAATTCATTACCCCGATGATTGTCAGTGGGGGAACTGCTATAAGTTCAAGTCCAGCCTGAACATTATAGTGAGTTCCAGGCCAGCCTAAGGTACAATATAAAATGCTGTCTCAATACACAAATGGACACAGATCAAGACCAGAAAATCACTGAAGATGGTGAGTATATGGAACACACACTATTGTTGACAGGAAGTATTAACTACTTTAGCTATATACATATATATGTATACACACACACACACACACTCAGACAATATATACATATTATATGTACACACACAAATATATACATGTATGTGTGTGTGTGTATATATATATATGTGTGTGAGATACTCGGGAGATGTATGCTTTGGTAATAATGTAGTTCATGCCAAAAGAAAAACTATAGTATCTGTCTATTCTAATGCTAGTCCATTTCTAATGTGATTTTTATAATAATGCTTGGGGTGTTGAATATTCTTTCTTTTAATCAAGGCAGAATTACAAATTGTGGATCTACACAAATTTAATTTGTGGTCCAGGACTATATATTGAAGCAGAATTATAGCTAATAAAACTTGTAAATATTTACTTGAAAATAGTAAAAATTTTAAAGTTATTTCTAATATGATAGAGAATACAAGTATGTAAAAGTTGTATAATTACAGAAGTTTACATTTTATAAATCTTTTTATTTATTTCACTTAGCCTTTGTTAATAAAATCATTAAAGGAGATTAGCATTTGCAAGGCTGGTATAACTTATCTGTCAAAAGTATTACCGTATCCTGACAATTTTCTGTTTTCTCTGAATTTTGTCATTTAATACAGCATGAATCTAGAGAAACACTACTGGGATTTAATATGGTGAATTATAGAGCATGTAAAACTTTGTGGAAAGCATGTGTAGAACATCATACATTCTTTCGCCTGGATAGACCACTTCCACCTCAAAAGAACTTTTTTGCACATTATTTTACATTGGGTTCCAAATTCCGGTACTGGTAAGTACTACTTTTATACTATTTGTTTTTTGTTTTGTTTTGTTTTGTTTTGTTTTGTTTTGTTTTCCTTACCTTTAGATTCGAGGTCTAGGTTTAGAGAGATGGCTCACAGGTTAAGAGCACTCACTGGCTTTTCTTCTAGAAGGATCCAGGTTTAATTCCTAGCACCCACATAGCATCTTACAGCTGTGTGTAACTCCAGTTCCTGAGAAATCTGTTTCTTGCCCCATGCGCACCAGGCATGGATATGGTATGAAAGACAAATGCACACAGAGATAAGAGGAACCAATTAAAGATACAGATACAAAGCAGTACAATCATGGTTAGTCGCCAAATCTACAGAGTCAAAGTCCCCATGGCATTCTTGTCTGTGTGTCTGTCTCAGTAAGTCTGTGGTGTCTTGGGATGCACACTACACTTGATAACCCATGCCTTAGGGTGCAATGTATTTTATAAGTAAGTATCCATATTTGCAGTTATAATCCCAACAGATTTTATAATTCCTAATGCATTTATTATTTGCATAAAAGCTTTTCTATAATATATATTCATTTCTTCTGTAAAAGCCAAGATATATTTTACATAGTATAAAATTTTTTGTTTAAAACTTCTACAGTAGCCGGGTGTGGTGGCTCACGCCTTTAATCCTAGCACTCGGGAGGCAGAGGCAGGCGGATTTCTGAGTTTGAGGCCAGCCTGGTCTACAAAGTGAGTTCCAGGACAGCCAGGGCTACACAGAGAAACCCTGTCTCGAAAACACACACACACACACACACACACACACACACACACACACACACACACAAAATAAATAAATAAATAAATAAATAAAAATAAAACTTCTACAGTTTAGTATTTTGTAGAGCTATGTCACCTAACAGAGTTCAAAATAACCGTTATGCAAATAGGCAAAAAGTTGAATTTGTTGAGTAATAACCACAGATCCTTACATTTTCCTGTATTCTCTTCATTTTGTCTATAATACAGCATAAATTTTGAGAAGTAATTTTAAAATTATCCTTTAAATTTTTTCTTTATTTTATGTATATGGGTTTTTTTTCCCTGTTCTTTGTTGTTGTTGTTGTGGTGGTGGTGGTGGTGTTTTGTTTTGTTTTTTGCCTGTGTGTATATCTGTGCATCATGTGTGTGTAATGCTCATGATGCTGGGAGAGATACCCTGTGTTTGGAAATATAGACAGTTAGAAGAGCTAGTATGGGTGCTGGGAATTAAATCTGCTTCCTTGAGAAGAGCAGGCTGTATTCTAAATTGCTGAGCTATCTCGCTAGCCCCCCTAAATTTGTTTGACGTGTACTCTTTAAGTTTTTTTACTCATACACAATTAGGTACTATGTGGCCTTTAACATATATGTAGTATGTAATCACCAGATATAGCCACAGCTTCAGATGTGCATCATGTCCTTGTGTTGGGAATGTTCTTAACTCTCTCTACTACGTAATTTGAAATTTACAACTAACTGTTAATCATAGTTGATCTTCTGTGCTATAGAATATGAGAAATTATTTTATCTATTCAGCTGTGCCTTTTGCCATTTGTTAATTTTTTTCAATACTCCCCATGGCAATAATTTTTGGTAAATAATTATTTGTAGAAACCTTGATTAGTCCTATCTGTAAATTCTAAAATGACAAATAAAAGTTAGTTTTAAAGTGGATTCTAGAAGGCTAATAAAACAAATAGTATTTATTTTATCTGTTTTTGTGTACAAATAAGGTTTTTTTATTTCTGATATTTTATGCTAGATTAAATTATTATATGAAAAGAAAAATGCATAGATATACCTCTAAAACATTAGTATTATAAATCCCAACATTTATAAATGCTGTTTGTAATACCAGTCAAAACAATATATCACTTAAAATACATGCTTATCACCCTAAGGGGGGGAAAAATGCAAGTATAGGAATTTAATATTAACCATGAAATAGATTTCTTTTAACTTAAAAAGAAAGCACAGCAGATTCTTAAGGAGCTTGATAACATGTTTCATCAAAGCCTTTTCTACTTTTCTAAAAGTAGTATTCAGAAAGGTAAGATGGCACTAATTGCCTATTTAAAGGTTAAATAAACTGAAGACGAATGTGTTAGGTCAATAGTGACAATCATGGAAATGCAGAGACTGCTGGTACCAACTTAATACTCTCAGCAGGGACAGAAATCTCCAGTCCCTTCTCTAAATTGGAAGACATTGCATTCCCTAAAGATGTTCTTTAAATGTGTTTAATTCCTAAATGACCAGCATTCCAATTATGCAAGGGCACACACACACAGTTACATTTAGGCAAAGAAAGTACTACGGGACTTTTTTTGGGACCAATAGCTCCTGAATAATGACAGGAGACTTAGATTTATTATGAATGCCTAAGACTTATAGCTAGGCTTGTTCCTAGCTAGCTCCTAACTTACTAACCCATTTATGCTATTCTAAGTTCTGCCAAGTGTCTTGTTAGTTACCTATCCTTAGTCCCAGCCTACTTCTTCCTCTGTACCTCCCTGGGAATCCTCCTACATTTGACTCCTTCCCAGAGTCCTTTCTCTTCCTGGAAGTCCTACCTATTTTCTGCCTTTGCTATAGGCCATCAGGGTTTTAATACACCAGTCAGAAGGTGAGAGAGGGAATGTTTACCAAACACTGAGACAGGTGATACTTAACAATACCAAAGTCCAGCCCATAATCATCTCTGCTTGTTCAGAAATCAGTATTTGTGTTTATACAGTGCATAAAAAAATCTCTCCAACAATAAAGTACAATAACCAGCCTCCTAATCCAAGTCAAACAGGTTTCAGATAAAATGAGAGAGAAAAAAGGCCAAATAGGTTACTCATACTGTACAGCATCCAATAGGAAAGCAGAGCACAATGAATTTTTTTATCTGTTTGTTTTTATGATGAATTTAAATAGAAAGGACAGCTGAAGAAAATAATTAGGAAAAAATATCCCCACTGAAACAAAGGGAACTTCCTAGTATATAGATAGTAATTTGAACACCAAGCCTAACAACTATTTTGCATAGTCAACATAGCATTTCTCAGTGGGAGACACAAGCTGCCCTACTGGCTTTTCCTGGGTTCTAGGAGAGTGAATTGAGGTCATCATGTCAGTGTGACAAGCACTTTATTGACTCTGCCATCTTTCCAGTCCTTACTTCCTTTATATACTAAATGCTTAATAGAATTTACCAATTATTCTTTCTAGGCTAGTTTTATTTAAAGGAAAAAAATTAATAGTACACTCAAATTATTTACAAGATAAGCCAATTTAGAATTTTTTCTCTTTCTGAAAAAACAGTGGTAGTTGATGTATTTCATTTTATGTAAGTTGTTGGCTTTATTGTCATAAGATTCCTATGTCCCTCATTGTCTTTTTAAGTCTAGATTCTATAGGGCATGGTACTTTAATTCTTCATTTATTTATTTGGTTGGTTGGTTGGTTGGTTTGGTTTTTTGAGGGTTTCTCTGTGTAACCATGAATGTCTGGAACTATTTCTGTAGACCAGGCTGGCTTCAGCCTCACAGAAATGGGCCTTCTTCTGCCTCTCGAGTGCTAAGATTAAATGTGTGCACCACCACCGTCTAGCTGCTTCTTTCATTCATGCTTGTATGTTTTGTCTTTTGATCAGTCTTGTTAGAATCTCATCACATTGGATTATTTTAAAACAATCTATATGCCAAGTAAAATTTTTCTTCAGACTTAAGTAGCTCAGTTCTAAAATGAGATGGGTAGTAAGTGACTGAAAATATTATGCATCCAAGTTTTGGTTCAAATAAGTTTAGAACCAACATAGTAGACATTATTCAGTATGCAAAAATCTCAAGCATTCTAAGGTCTCTGAATCAGGAGTTAGAGAGTGTTATTCAGTGCTTAAGAGCGCTTGCTGCTTTTGCAGAGGTCCTAGATTTGTTTTCCAGCATCCACATGGTGGCTCAGAACTGTCTGTAACTCCAGTTCCAGGGTTCTGATATTATAGAATTAGTATGCTTTCTTAGTGAGAAATAACCATACACTCCAAGTTTAATGGAAGAAAAAGCTCTTAAGCCAGGTGTGGAGGTACATACCTTTAATCCTAGCACTGTTGACATAGATGCGGGTGGATCTCTGTGAATTCAATGCCATCCAAGGCTACACAAAGAAACCCTGTCTCAAAAAAACTAAAAAAGAAGCCGGGCATGGTGGACGCCTTTAATCCTAGCACTCGGGAGGCAGAGGCAGGCAGATTTCTGAGTTCGAGGCCAGCCAGGGCTATACAGAGAAACCCTGTCTCGAACCGCCCCCCCCCCCCAAAAAAAAAACCCCTAAAAAGAAAGGAATGAATGAATAAGTGAAAGAAGGAGAGAGAGAGAGAGAGAGAGAGAGAGAGAGAGAGAGAGAGAGAAAGGCTTTTACAAGAGTCACATATAAGATAACCTGTGTATCAAGCAAATGGTCTGTTGATCAGATCAGATAACTATCTGTTCTGTTTTTCTTTCCTAATGGAAGCTATCTGGTCCTTCTAGACCAGTGGTTCTTAACTTGTAGGTCAGACATCTTTCACAGGGAGTACATAGCACACATTCTGCATATCAGATATATACATTACTATCCATATATACTATGAAGTAGCACCAAAAATAATTTTTGTAGTTGGGGTCACCACAACATGACAAACTGTATTAAAGGGTGGCAACATTAAGAATGTTCAGAACCACTGTGCTAGACCCTTACTCTATACCTAACCTCTAGTTCTATGGATTGTAGCTTGATTATCATTGACTTCATAGCTAACACCCACATAGTTAATACATACTATCTTTGTCTTTTGAGTCTGAGATACCTCACACGGGACAATTTTTTTCTACTTCTGTCCATTTGCCTACAAATTTCATGTTGTCACTTTTTTAAAAACGGAGCAATGTTCCATTATATAAATGCACCACATTTTCTTAATCCAGCCTTCTGTTGAGGCACATCTAGGTCCTGAAACTTCAAGTTTTTTTCTACATCACTGATACCTCTTTCTAGCCTCTGAAGGTGCCATACAATATTCATAGTACACATACATAAATATAGGCAGTAAAATAAAACGAAAATATATTTTTATGAGTTGTTTTTTTTTTTTTTTTTACAAAATAGTGAAACCAGACCAATTAAATAACAAGAAAATAACTCAAATAACTGAAGAAAATAAGATAACTCAAAAAAGTCTTGGTGCAAAGCCCGAGAATAAAGGATAAACCTTTACCATAGTATTCATTCTCGGCAACTGAAGAGGACTAGAGAAAGGAATCAAGATGATAGAAGCTTTTTAAATTTTAATGATAAGTTTTTAGAAAGAAAAAGCAGATGAGAGGAAGTATTTGAGTCCCCATGGACAAAATTTTTAAATGTGTCATATTGTACCTATCTACTTTGTGATGTTTCCTAAACTTTTCCTTCCTTTTTTCAGTGAACAGCAGCTACCTCTCTGAACAAAGTACTGTAATCACAGAACAAGATTATGCCTATAATTCTAGCCTTTTCTAAGTGAATATGTAAGAAATTTCAGTAGGATGGAGAGATGGCTCAAAGGTTAAGGGCACTGGCTGCTCTTCCAGAGGACTCAGTAAAATTCCCAGCACCCACATGGAAGCTCACAATTGCCTGTAAATCCAGTTCCAGGGGATCTGACACCCTCACACAGACCTCATTGCAGGCAAAACAACAGTGCACATAAGAACTTTTAGAATAACTTTTATATTTTTGTAAAGAGATTTCAAATTTAAAACTGGCTTACATTTCAGTTATTCTTTTATTATTTTCTCTATTACTTGAATTATTGCCATAACATTTTATATATGTATATTTAACAGTTGGTACTTTCTCATTGTTTAAATTCATATTGTCACAATTTGGTATTGTAATTGCTACAGATTTTTATTTTAATCTGACTCTTCCATGGTGTCTTATGGACAATATGCAATATAAATTCCTTTTGAACATTAATTGTTCTTGATAGCTGTTGATATTGACTTGTTATTCCAGCCATTTGATCAATAGAGTTGTATTTCAATCTGCTTCACTGCTATATTAATATATCAGTCAGGAGTGAGAGAAACTCAGAGCCCTTTTTGATATTTTAAGTAAAATAAAATTAATCCAGAGACTTTGTTACATAGGCACTTAAAAAATAAAACAAAAATGGGAAAGTAAGTGGGGAGGGGTAGTTATTAAGAACCAAGTGTGCGAGAGGAATAATGTGTAAGGGTCATGTTTGATCTGTATTCCCTGAGCCTAGACAAGTTCCTGTGCTTCCGAGACACTTTGATGGCCAGTCCAGTTGGTCCAGGCCCTGCCCCAGCAGCACTGCTTCATCAAGATGTTATCTTTCACTGCCCCAGCACTTGCCAGTACCAGCTTTGCATTTCTCTCACTTTTCTGATCTTTCATCTACCCATTGTGAAAACATAACCTAGTAGAAAGCTAAGTAGAAAGGAATCTAGAAAATGGAGTGTGATTACTTTTAGTCCCATAATAAATGTAGCAAAGCACAGAATCAGGCCCTGTGACAGTCTACCACATATCAGTGTTTGGACATAAGCCATATATATTTATAGTATCTGTGCTTATAGTTCTTGTTCTTAGCTTTAGAATGTATTGGAGACTCCATTTAATTATTAAAATGTTAATACTCTTGCAACTGAAGTAGGAAAGGCAGGATGACAAAAACTATACACAGTTCTTTCCCTAATGGACATGCCTCATGGTAAGCAGTGGTCAGGAATATTGATGCAATTGTTATACTTAAGATGTTGAAATATTATTGACCAGAAAGTAGAGCTGGGAATATTGACACAGTTTTTTTGCTTTCTTAACCATCTCTGTTTATATACATGCTTATTGCTATTCTGTATATCCAAAAGATTAAATGCATTCAAATTAATGAAACTGAATATATGGCCTCTGTAGAGGAAATACATTTTTCAGGAAATTTCACATTTAAAATATAGTTTCTCATTTTTCTATTAAATATAAGTCATGCCATTTATTTCAAAATCACTTATATTTTGTCTTAGTAATATGGTCTGAAATTTGCTTGTGTGGCTTTGGGAATATGTATTTACCTACTTTTATATACATTAAGTATTTATATTTATAAATGGTTGTACTTTCTGTATTAGAAATTTATGTTCATTTACAACTCAGTAAGAGGTTGCCTTTATAAACTCACTGAGAACTAACCTTTCATTAAGACAATTAGCTGAATACACTGACTTACCATGGAGGAGGATCAGAATCTCCTCTGCATATTAAGAGTGCCATCTAGGCAACAGTTTCAAAGAAGAAACTATGCTGAGCATCCACAATATTTCTGACCTCATTTTTTTCCTTATAGTCAAAAACCTGAAATTTCTTGTATTGTGTCATGGAAGGGGTTGATGGACAGTCTTCATATCTGTAATAGTAGGAAAGAAAAAAGAAGTTATCCAAATTAGCAAATAATTCAGCCCCATTATTAGATTACAGCTAACCTATTCTGTTAGGGTAGGTCAGTTTGTTAGCTAACTCTCTTCTGTTAGAGTAGGTCAGGGCCATAGAGTTTGTTTGATACAAGGCACCTCTGACTTTAGAGAGAACATTTTAGTAAGGAACCACAAGAAAGGAGTTCCTGTCATAAAACAAGTGTCTATTGTCACATCTTGGTTTATTAAATTGAGGAACTACTAATTAAGCTTCATCTGTTTGGATGGAACTGGAAGGCAGTCAGTCCAGTCTTTCCTTCTTACTCTGATGCTTTTATTGGTTTGTGTGTGGGGGTGGGGGTGGTGGTTGTTGTTGTTACCACAAATATCTTGTCACTTATAAAATTTTAGTATAATCATGTTCTATATTGTAATTTTATACTGTAGCCCCCTTTAAGATATTATGCATATTTATGTATTTCAGTGGGAGAACTGAAGTCCAGTCAGTTCAATATGGAAAAGAAAAGGCAAATAAAGACAGGGTATTTGCAAGGTAAGTCAATTCTGTTTTAGTATGTAAGGGTTTTATTTTGTTTTTTGACATTTTATTTTATGCTGTGTGGCAGGGGAGTAGTGACACACAAGAGAAAAACACAAAGTTCTTTTATTCCATTAGGTAGGTTCATGGTTAAATTCACATTGTCAGGCTTGGCAGTAAGCACTTTTATTTACCACTGAGCTATTTCACCAGTCCAACAGATTGCTGAATTTTTTTTCAAAGATTGATTGATTGATTGATTGATTGATTTATATGTAAGTACACTGTAGCTTTCTTCAGACACACCAGAAGAGGGCATCAGATCACATTACAGATAGTTGTGAGCCACCATGTAGTTACTGGGATTTGAACTCAGAACCTTCAGAAGAGCAGTCAGTGCTCGTAACCACTGAGCCATCTCTCCAGCCCCCAGATTGCTGAATTTTTAAAAGCATTAAAGTGATTAGAAATGGGGATTGGATAGCTGACTCAGTAGTTAAAAGATCTAGGTTCAGTTCTTGGCACCTACATGGTAGTACACAACTGCATATAACTCCAGTTTGGGGGATCTGATGCCTGCTTCTGGTCCATGGACTTTTGTATCCATGTAGTGTGCATGCACATATTCAGGTGTACCCACATACACATAAAATAAACATTTTTTTTAAAAAAATCATTAGAAATGTTTTTAAAATATATACTATGTCGATGAAGTGGAAACTAGTTTGTCTAGTGTCCTGCTTCTTTTTTTTTTTAGACATATTTAAGAACTTTAGCCATGTATTCAGTATAATAGTTTTGAATAGGCTAAATCAAGTATCACTAATACAACTTTTTACTAGAAAGTTATTCTCATATTACATTCTTTTGAGCAATGTAAGTAATCCTATTATCCAGCCCATTTATATAGCTACTAAAACATGCTATTAAATGATAGTCGCTTTTGAATTGCCTTTTAAAAAGGGTATTTATCTTTATTTCATTAGAGTTTGTGAGGGCCAGTTTGTTTTTTAGAGACAAAAATGATACAATTTGGGAAAATTTACATTTTGGGGAAAAAGTTAAGGATAGAGAATGGATTAGCAAAGTATGGGCTTGATACTTACGACTAATTAGGAGATAATTGCAGTAATCCAAGCAAAAATAATAAAGACCTCTACCAAACATTGATGTAGAGTAGGGAACAAATTTGAGGGACCTAACATTGGCTGCTGATGTTAGATGGCTAGAGGGACAATGAAACAGGTGTTTGTTCCCAGTGGAAATTACTTCGAGAGCCTTGAAGAGTTGTATGTCTGACATCTATGGTTGCTATAAATTTGGAAGCATTTATAAAGTAACAGGAAAATTTTACTTGGTCAAAAATTCAAAGGTCTTTTCAACTTTGTATTTCTAGAAGAAATAATTTTGTGTTTGTCGTTGCTTTTTCTCATTTTCTTCCTCCCAACATGAAAATTGTTCCCTGTTTCTACCAATTAGTGATAGATCATTATATTCTAAAATCCCAACAGTTTCAAATGACTTGAAGAATACATCATGCGCAACAGCCCCTTACAAACTTATTGGCATTTATTCAAGATTTTTCCCCTGCATAGACTCAGGGGTGTGTATGTGTGTGTGTGTGTGTGTGTGTGTGTGTGTATCTGTCTGTCTGTCTGGTGACTATCATGGACACCATTGCTCCAATTAGAAAGTGGTATAGACCTGGAAAACAAAGGAGATTAGTAAATGTCACTCAAATGTTTTCTGTACAAGTGACCATAAGATAATTTTACTCCTAGTGGCATAATGGTTCTAATTTAGAAAGAATCTGTTCTGGTTTTTGTACTATCTCTTACTTGCAGTGCCCTCTATTTTCGAAAATCAAAACATTGTCTTATATTAATGGTTTCTGTGCCCCACTTTTTTTTTTTTNTCCCAGTCTTCTACATGATAACCACCAGTTGTGCCAGCACCATTTGTTGAAAAGGCTGTCCTTTTTCCACTGGATAGTTTTAGCTCCCTTGTCAAAGATCAGGTGACCATAGGTGTGTGGATTCATTTCTGGGTCTTCGATCCTATTCCATTGATCTACCTGTCTGTTGCTGTACCAGTACCATGCAGTTTTTATAACGCTGTGCCCCACTTTTTAATGGGGATATTTGATTTTCTGGTGTCCACCTTCTTGAGTTCTTTATATATATATTGGATATCAGTCCCCTATCTGATTTAGGATTGGTAAAGATCCTTTTCCAGTCCGTTGGTGGCCCTTTTGTCCTGTTGACAATATCTTTTGTCTTACAGAAGCTTTGCAACTTTATGAGGTCCCATTTGTCAATTCTTGATCTTACAGCACAAGCCTTTGCTGTTTTGTTCAGGAATTTTTCGTTATGCCTCATCTTCATTGTTTTGTCATTTACTATTAAAATTCTAGAAAGTTTGTCAGAGACTGTCTGCTTTTTGGTGTGTGTGGGTCGGGAGGATATATATGTTTCTTTTTTAAGGTGCTAGGTTCCCAAACCCAGGGTCTTACACATGCTAGCCAAGAGTTCCACTTTTCTACCTTATGCTCAAGTCTTGGGGAGAAGTTTTAATAGTGCTGGGCTGTCTTAATGATTGTTTTGTCTCTGGAAGTCTATGCTTTCCTGGGATTGTTTTAGTTTATTTAGCTCGCTTGTTTGTTTTTGTTGTTGTTAGTGTTGGTTTAGTTTGTTAGTGTTGGTTTAGTTTGGTTTTTTGAGATAGGGTTTCTTTGTGTAGCCCTGACTGTCCTGGAACCCGCTTTGTAGACCAGACTAGCCATTTACTCAGGGAGGCTCTGCCTCCTGAGTGCAGAGATTAATGTTGAGCACCACCATTGCCTGGCTCCTGGGATTGTTTATATAAGACTCTTTTACCTTATAATTAGCTACTAAAATTCTTTAATAGTTTTAGCAAGAATTAGGTCATTTTGGTTGAGAATTCCAGATTTATTGTGTCTCTTAGAATTTTAAATGGCAGTATAGATAGGAAGATGAAAAGGGCCTTTAAACTTCATATAAAAAATTTTACCAATAATTACTCTATTTTCCCTTTTATATCTACTTTTTGAATTGCTTTCACATTTTTTCAGTTATCATATAATAATATCTGAGGAAGAGATGAGAGCAAATTTTTCTTGAACAGAAAAATAAGGTGCCACGGTCAGAAAATAAACTCACCACATTGCTAACAGTGTGGTATTTTTTTCTCTGAAATTTCCGCTCAGAACAGGAAACATAGACAGCAAGCTTGAGTGGGTGCGTCTCTGAGGTTAAAGCTGTTAATAAAGTAAAATGCCTGAAATGTAGTTAACTCAAGTCATTTCCAAACATGTTTAGTTCATTACCAAGAATGAAGTGTTCATACAGTTTGTAATAGGTAAGTATGCTGGATTTTCGATTTTTTTCTCTTAGTAATTAATCTTAGCTCTTATCACTTACATTTGGTCTAATATATGAGGGAAGAATAGTTTGTGAATAGTAAGGATTAACACTAGTAAAAGAACTATAGGTGGTAAATTATGGTAAGCTTGAGATTTTATGTTTTAAATTGAAGAGACTACATAGTATATTCCCATATGTTACTAATTGAATTTATGTGTTCTCCATTGTGAGAGGTTAAATCTAATAGTGTTCAGAATTCAAGTCCTAAACTAAAACTCACGGTGATAGGAAGAGGTCTCTGTGCTTAAATTACTTTGATTTGACATTTGGAAAATGAAATTTGAGTTTGTCCTTTTTGTTTGCTTGTTGGTTACAAGTAGCATCATGTCTCTTTTAGAAGATGCACATTGGTTTTAGAGTTCAAAGAGATTAGCCTGACCTGTGAGAGGGTTTGTCTATCAAGCCCTGAAATGATAGGATACTTGTATGATTTTGATTCATAATTATTCATAATTTAACACACTTTTTAAATTTTTATTTATTTTATGTACATTGATGTTTTACCTGCATGTATGTCCGCATGAGGTTACTGGATCCCCTGGAATAGGAGTTGCAGCCAGTTGTGAGCTGCCATGTGAATACTGGGAATTGAGCCAGGGTCCTTTGATAGAGCCAGTGCTCTTACCACTAGGCCGTCTCTTAAGCTTAATTTAAGAAACTTTTAAGAGGCTAAAATATTGTACTGAAAATTCAGATTTTCATAAAATTAAGTGTAAAGAAGTATGTAATGACCCTGTTGCACCTGTGAATTTATATATTTAGTATAAGAACAATTTTTCTCTTACAGGCCATAATTAGAACTCAGTGTCCCTAGTAGCCATGATTATTTTAATGCTTCCTGCTGTGGACATAAAACACAGTGGACTACCATTTGCTAAGCATTGTCATTCTCTTAGGCCATTCTGTGTGTACAGTTAATGTTTTAGAAAGGAAATTATAGGCTGCAGTTATAGCTTAATCACTTTGGATTTAGGTACACACTGATTTCACTCTGTGGATCTGTTTGAAATACTTAATTTTGCATTTACTTTGTACTTTGGTATTTTTTCTTAATTTATATAAATTTATGTAATATATGACAACAGGAAGAAATTATGGATGATTTTTAAGGTGAAGATCTTCCAGTAATCTAAAAAGTATATATAGTAGTATGCCCAGTCTTTATTAGTATTGGAAAATCTGAAAATAAAATTCACAGAATGAAGATCTTTGAATATAATGGACCATGACAAAAAAATAGCTTTAATTTTTTAAAGAATTTTTTATTATATATTTTCTTCATTTACATTTCAAATGCTATCCCAAAAGTTCCCTATACCCTTCCCCCGCCCTGCTCCCCAACGCACCCACTCCCATTTCCTGGCCCTGGCATTCCCCTGTACTGGGGCATATAATCTGTGCAAGACCAAGGGACTCTCCTCCCAATGATGGCTGACTAGGCCGTCTTCTGCTACATATGCAGCTAGAGACACGAGCTCAGGGGGTACTGGTTAGTTCATTTTGTTGTTCCACCTATAGGGTTGTAGACCCCTTCAGCTCCTTGGCTACTTTCTCTAGCTCCTCCATTGGGTGCCATGTGTTCCATCCTATAGATGACTGAGCATCCACTTCTTTATAGCCTCATAAGTTTTATATGTTCTTTTTGAATTTTGTTCAGTACATTTTGATCATATTCACCTTCTCCCATCCAACTCTTAGACCCACTCTTCCTTTTATCCTCCAACTTTGTGTTTGTTTTGTTTTCTCCGTCAAGGCCAATTTGTGTTGCCCAAATATTCTTGGATGTGTAGCTTTCTTCTAGAACATGGTAGAATAGAGCATGCAGATGCTGCATGGTTAAAGAAAACTGACCCCTCTTGGCAGCTAACAACTGCCAAGAGCTCCTCACCTGGGGAGGGGTTTAGTCTAGCTCAGGGTTACATAGCTTTTGCTTTGCTGTCACAACCACTTGAATTCATGTGTGCAGCCACCCTACTATGCTATTTTATACAAATAAATTTTTCTCCTTAAAAATTTTATGGTCTGAATTTTTTGGAGTAGTATACTTGTGTCTGTTTTATTGTGATGCAATAGAGAATAGCATACATGCTTTTTACGGGTCTTAGGAAATTTATTAATGAGATTAAAAGTATATAAGGTGATTTATTATGTGTTATATTTGTCACTTAATTCATTTTATTAACTTTCAAAATAATTTTACATATCAAAAAAGTACACATTTAAGTAAAAGATTTTTCAGTAGTGCTTAAATTACATGCTGAAGACTTTGGTTATTAACATTCCTAAAATTCTCAGGGCTTATGTCTCTGAATATAGTTATACGATTTGATCTGTGGAGATAAGCATCTTTTTCTTAGCAGGTCACTTAATTCTATTTTATCACTATGATAACTGACAATAGATAATACAACATATTCTTTTGTGCTGGAGCAATTTCTTAGTGGTTGCGACCCATTGCTGCTCTTGCAGAAGACTAAAGTTCATTTCCCAGAATTCATTCCATGCAGATTATCGCACCCTACTTTTTACTTTAGCTCTGGGGGATCTGAGGCTCTCTTCTTGCCTCTGCAGGCACCCACACTTATGTGCATAGACACTTTCAAGAATATATACACATAACTAAAATTAGAATAAATCTTTAAAAAATACCCTTCTGTTACCTACCACGAGATACAAGATACGGAATTTTTTTTTTTTAATAGAAACAAAGGGAAACAAATTCACTGACCATACTTTATGTAAAAGAGAAAAAAAATAAATTCAGCATGCATGATTATCTTTTTTGAACCTCTCCTCCTTGAAGCAGAGGCTCAGAAAATGATTGAGGAGATGAGGTGGTGGGAATTGTTCAGTGCACTTTGTGGTAAACTGTGTTCTGAGTACAGTAGGTGCAAGCAAAGATCAATAACATCTGCAATTTGAAAAAATGTTCGATAGCAAACTATTTATTGCTTCTCTTTATATCTTTTTTCTATTATTTCTTGTTCTCTTATTCTTCATAGACTCATCCCTTTTTGTCATATAAATCAAATAAAGCCTTTTAGGAATTATTTTATAATATTATCAAATTATGATATAAATATATCATGATAAGCAAACTCTTTGACTATGACTTATTAAAAGAATTTTAAGATTTGACTCATATCAAAACAAAACGTTTTATGTATTATTCATTTATTTTCTACAGATCTCCAAGTAAGCCTTTGGCACGGAAATTAATGGATTGGGAAGTAGTCGGCAGAAATTCGTTATCTGATGACAGGTTAGAAACACAAAGCCTCCCATCTCGGTCTCCACCTGGAACTCCCAACCAGTAAGTGGCTAGCCCGCATCATGCTTGCAGTTTGTACTGATTGGCTACGTACTTTATTGCCTAAAGATCACAATTTATAAAAATTTAAGTTCTTTGATCAATTTTTCAAAAAAATTTTTTTTATTGTATTTTACTTTTTTTAAGTGTGAGCCTCTCTCTCTCTCTCTCTCTCTCTCTCTCTCTCTCTTTCTCTCTCTGTGTTTTTATATGAGGACATGTGGCCTTGTGTATGCAACAGTGGACATGTGGAAGGTAGAAAACAACTTGGGGGAGTAAGTTTTTCCACTCTTGGATTCCCAGGATTGCAACCAAGTACTCAGGCTTGATGGCAGACATTTTTACCTCATTAGCCACCTCACCTGTCCCAAACAGGGTTTTTGTTACTTCAAACATTATTGCCTGTTTGCTTGCTGGTCATTGTAAAACTGACCTAAAATAGCCTTAGGGAATGAGCAAGAAGAAAATTGAAGAACAGCCTTTACTTTCCTCAGTGGTTGATTTTCACCAGAAGAGTAATTCAGGATTTAGTCATGACTTGAAATTTTCATAAAACTGTTATTCATGTAGTCCATTTATTTCCATATAATTTAATACCAGAATTTCTAAGGCGCTATCGCTTGCTTAAAAATGCTTTAAGTGATTGTGATGCAAAGCTCTAGTACTTCTGTGGCCTAGGAAAAGACTTTTAACAGTAACCCCATAAGCTCAGGTAGAACTGTACCAAGAACCATATAGTGCAACTCTAACCTTATGTATATTGCAGTCTGTCATTTTTTACACAGCTTCCAGGTTTTGCAATAGGTAATAAAAAAATAAGAAAGAGTTCCTCAAATATGTACCAGCGGGAGGGCATGGTGAGAGAAGCAAGGGAGGGCTGGGGAAGGGAGAAGTGTAAGAGAGATCATCTAAACTATAGCAAGAGCTGAGATTAAGTTTCAAGAGAATGAAGTAATTTTAAGGATGATATGATATTTTTTAAAGAGACAGAACAGCAGAGTGATTAAACAGTGGATCTAGAGTCACTGTTTGAATCTTGAAGTTAATTGCTGTCTCATTTTCTTATCTACAAAATCCTACTTATAGATAGATACATGCCTGTAATCCCAGCTTCCTTGTTGTAGTGTCAAACAGTCTTAATGAGGTAAATGTGAAATGTTGAGTAAGGCATAAGATTGATAGTGAGTAAGGCCTTCAGGCAGCTTGTAGATTGCAGACACGTCTTGACTTCCCATTGAGTGTTCTTTTCATTTATATCACACTGTTAGAGATTCTGCGTAGTCAGCATAGACTTTCACGCACACAAACACACTTTCTCATTAAAAAATAGGATTAAAAACAAGGAAAATCAAAGTATACTATTGTTCAGACTTTGTTTCTCTTCATTTAGTCGGAATTCTTCATTCACACAAGAGGGGACCCGGGTTCGGCCGTCTTCAGTTGGTCATTTGGTAGACCATGTGGTTCACACATCCCCCAGTGAGGATTTTGTAAGTCAGAGATCTCCATCATCAACGCAAGCTAATAGCATAGTTCTGGAGTCATCACCGTAAGACTTTTTCATTTTGCTTCTTAATTCTTTATTTTCAAATATTTCCATTTTCTTCACTTGAAATATCTTTGGAAATTAGAGCACTTAATACAAAGTGTTACTTATATATAGTTATAAATACATATTTGTAAATGTACTTATTTCTCCTTGAGATATCTTGTTCCCTCTCTTTCCTTTAGTGTCTGGTTACTGACAATTATTTCATTTTTAGTGTATACTCCCAAATATTTTTTTCAGATAATAGTGTAGTCAGTGAGTTGGGAAATGTAAGACAGTTTTCCTAATTTTTTTTAAGGAAAGAAACCATAAATATGAATATATTACAAAAATATTAAGGGAAAAATAAGTGAGATGGTTTCCACACTCGGTTATAGAGCATGCTCACATCTTTCTATTTTTATCTTTTTCATGCTTAGAGATGGGTTCTTCCTTTGTCCTGGCTAGCCTTGAACTCACAGTGATCTTACATGCCTCTGATCCTCAAGTGTTTGCCATCACTCCTACCTACCACATTATTTCTAAAATCTGCTCCTACTATTATTTTACATTGATTGATAAAGTCAGCTTTTAAAGTATTGATAGCCATTGGTTCAATGCATAGTCTACATATCCTCACATTAATATGCAATATCTTCATTTACTAGCTTACATGGTGGAAATAACTCATACATTTGACATAATTGAAGGACAGTACCTACACAATATCATAAATGAGTAAGAAATACATTATTGAAGAGAAAGGAATATAAGAAACACTATATAGTGAATGTGCTCAGTCTTTTTTCACCAGTTATTTTTTAAGTTCACATTACATGCTGATCACAGCCCCCTTTCCTCCTCTCTTTTTCTAATTCCATGCTTACAAGTCCCTTCCCCCACTACTCCCTCCCCTTCTCCTCAGAGAAGGAGGAGTCCCCCCTTGGGTACCAGCCAATCCTGGGAGATATGGTCCCAGCAGGGCTGGGCACATCCTCTCCCACTGAGGCCCAACTAGGCAGGCCAGGTAGGGGGAAGGGGACCCAGTGGTAGGCAACAGAGACTGAGACAACGCCTGCTCTATTTGTTAGGGGTCCCACATGAAGACCAAGCTGCATGTTTACAAATGCATGTTCCCTTGTTGGTAGCCCAGTCTCTGTGAGCCCCCAGGGGCTCAGGTTAGTGTGGTGTCCTTGACCCCTCTGGTTTGCTCAATTCTAGCTCCCACTCTTCCAAAAGACTCCCTGAGCTCAACCTGATGTTTGGCTGTGGGTCTGTGCATCTGCGTCCATCTGCTGCTGGATGAAACCTCTCAGGAGACAGTTATGCTAGGTTCTTGTCTGCAAGCATAACAGAGTATCATTAATAATGTCAGGGGTTTGCTTTCTCCCATGGAATGGGGACATTCCTTGGCTGCATGATAAAGATGGAGCTGTTTCCTCAGTCTCTGCTCCATCTTTATTTCTGCATATCTTTTAGGAAAGACAAATTTTGAGTTGATATCACTCCCTCCCCCTTTAGAAGTCCTGCCCAGTTACAGGAGGTGGCAACTTCAGTCTATATCCTCCTCTTGTTGGAATCTCAGCTAGGCTCACCCCCATAGACTGCCTTATCCTTCTCAGTACCAGGTCTCCAGGTAGTCCCAGAGATGCCTCCCACCAATTTCTATTCCCATTCCCAGCCCTCTCCAAACCCCTCTATCTCCCCATACCTGATTACCATCCCTGTTCTCCCCCAACCCCAACCCCAACCCCAACCCCAACCCCCGCCCTCGTCCTACCCAGTTCCCTCTCCATCCACTTCTGATGACTAGTTTCCACTTCTGAGAGATTCGAGCATCCTACCTTGTGATGTCCTTATTACCCAGTTTCTTTGGGTCTGTGGATTGTCCTGTACTTTATGGCTAATGTCTACTTATAAGTGATACATACCATACATACATACATGTCTTCCTGGCTCTGGTTACCTCACTCAGGATGATATTCTCAAGTTCCATCCATTTGCCTACAAAATTTACGTTGTCTTTTTTTTTTTTTTTTTTTTTTAATAGCTAAACAGTATTCCATTGTGTAATGGAATGGACCACATTTTCTTTATCCATTCTTCCATTGAGGAATATCTTAAGCCTGTTTCTGGCTATTATGAATAAAGTTGCTGTGAACATAGCTAAACAAATCAGGATCAATCTTTAAGAAAGAACATGTCTTAGAGTAAGGGGTAAAAGAGAGATGAAGAGGTCAGTAAAGTGTTATAGATATTCTGGGAAAACATGACAATCTATATCAGCTATGGTTTTCCTTAGGCCAAACAATACTAGCTATGCTGCTGAGACATAAAAAAGTCTAGCCTTGGTAACATTTTTTAAAAGAATATACACACACATGTATATGTATGTGTATATATGTGTGTGTGTGTGTGTGTGTGTGTGTGTGTGTGTGTGTGTGTATATGCATATATAGATATATACAATGTAACTTGTAAAAACTGAGTTGATAGGATTGGTAGAAATTGATTGTTTTGAGGGGCTGGAGAGGTGGCTCAGCGGTTAAGAGCACTGATTGCTCTTCTGGAGGTCCTGAGTTCAAATCCCAGCAATGACGTGGTGGCTCACAACCATCTGTAATGAGATTGGATGCCCTCTTCTGGTTTGTCTGACGACAGCTACAGTGTACTTACATATAATAAATAAATCTTTAAAAAAAGGAAATTGATTGTTTTATTACCTTTAAAATTATAACTAACTCTTTTGTTGAGGACTGACAATTTTATCTTCTGAATTTGAAACTTTAAAAGTAAGAAGTAAATCTCAAGAGCTAACTAAACTTTTAGTTCTGTTTTTGTATATTAATTACATCCTTGAAAGGTTTAATGTATTTTCTAAGTTGCCTATTTAAGTGATTCTGAACACTAATTAGTGTTTTTAGTTTCTTTTGTATAACTGTGGTCAGATACTTGAGAGAACCACTTAACAGGGAAAAAGATGTGTTTTAGTTTACAGTTTTGTAATCTTGAATCCTGGCTGTTGATTCTGGTCCTGTCACAATGGAATACTGTTCAGATGCTAAATAAAGGAGAACATTCTGGTAGCAAGAGACTACTTAACTCAGAGAGAAAAGCAGAAAGGACAAGAACTAGGCAGTCACCAAGGATCTACCCCCAGTAACTGCTTTGTGCACATACGTCCTACCTATTAAGTTTCCACAACCTCCCAACTAAATATTTAACACATGAACTGAAAGGAGTATTTCATGTCCAAACTATAAAAGTCATCTGTGTAATACAATGTTTATTTTTAAGTCCTCTCAGCATCAGTATAAATTAGCCAAAGAGTTAAGAAGCCTAAGTTTTAAGCCAAAACTTATTTAAGTAAATAAGATTAAATGACTGGTAATAGACTGGCACTATTTCTGCTGGTGTATATTTTAGAAAATGAAAGTCCTTCCTAGAACTACCTTTTATGACCCAGGTTTATATTAATGTCTGTCTTAGAGGATAGCAGATTAGCAAACAGCCTTGGATGTCAGTTCTTACAAAATTCCTACCTTTTGTTTGAGATAGCACTAGTTGGGGATTTATGTGGCCTGGAATGCAGGAAATATCAGCTACCTCTTGCTTTTATCCAGTGCTTAGCAGTTGATGATGCATATACATTCTTTCCAGAGTGTCTAATTTTCATTCTGAAAGTCCATACCATATGTAATTTTCAAAATGTACTCATAAACATTTAAATAGACCAAATGTGTCTTGGCCAAAATTGAACAGTCTCTGGATTTACAAGCACTATCCAGGACAGTGATTTCTAATCAGAAGTATACTAGGGGAAGAAAAAAAATCCTGCAGCTTTTCAACAGTACACATTTAATTAAGTATTCTAACACATAGAAACATGGACTTAGCAGTTTTTGCAAAATATTTCATATACATATAACTGAATACTGCTACCATCATGGGCAGCTATAACCATGTAGATATTCCTTAATAACTGTGCTTCAGTTGGTTCATGTATTTTGGCCAGATCAAGAATACAAGACGTTTCTCTGACTCGATTGCCATCTGATTTCAGCCTCACACAACTTTTTTTTTTCCCCAAACTCCTGGTTTTGAGGTTAAGTCCCTTTATGTAAACAAACAACTGTTTGCAAGGCCAAAAAAATCTTAAGTTCAGGGGCCATGTAATACCCACATTTTACCCATGCATAAGGTTCTATCAAAGGATGTCTGCTTTGAGTTGCCTTCATACCAAGTCGGCCATAGTGCAGGAGGGTATTCAGGATGATAGGAATATTTCCCTGGACTAACTGTGCTTGAATACATTAGCCCTTTGAAACTTGTCTTCTTGGCAGTTAAAAGGAACAGAATAAAAACTGGGGCATGTGGGGTAAGTGATCCCTGACCATGTAGACAGATCTTAGGAAAGAAAATTAGAGTTGATCTCTGAAGTGCTTTTACACAGACACTTAGGTGATTGGGTAACATTGTGCATTTACTTTACTTAGTTAGATTTATGCCATATTAGAAACTTTCAGTGAGGTAATCCAATCACAAAAGAAGTCACTAGATATGCACTCACTGATAAGCGGATATTAGCACAGAATCTTAGAATATCCAAGATACAACTTGCAAAGCACAAGAAAATCAAGAAGAAGGAAGACCAGCATGTGGATACTTCATTCCTCCTTAGAATAGGGAGCAAAATACCCATGAAAGGAGTTACAGAGACAAAGTTTGGAGCTAAGACAAAAGGATGGACTATCCAGAGACTATCCCACTCGGGGATCCATCCCATAATCAGTCACCAAACCCAGACACTATTGCATATGCCAGCAAGAGTTTGCTGAAGGGACCCTGGTATATTTGTCTCATATGAGGCTATGCCAGTGCCTGGCAAATACAGAAGTAGATGCTCACAGTCATCTATAGCATGGAACACAGGGCCCCCGATGAAGAAGCTAGAGAAAATACCCAAGGAGCTGAAGGGGCCTGAAACCCTATAGGTGAAACAACAATATGAACTAACCAGTACCCCCCAGAGCTCATGTCTCTAGCTTCATGTAGCAGAAGATGGCCTAGTCGGCCATCATTGGGAAGAGAGGCCCCTTGGTCTTGCAAACTTTATATGCCCCAGTATAGAGGAACACCAGGGCCAAGAAATGGGAGTGGGTGGGTAGGGGAGCAGGGCCAGGGGAGGGGAGAGGGAACTTTTGGGATAGCATTTGAAATGTAAATTAAGAAAATATCTAATAAAAAAATACTTCATAGTTCTGAAAATGAGGTAAAAAAAAAAACTTTCATAACCTCCCTCCCTCTCTTTCTTTTTTTTACAAAACTAACAAATGTTCAATTTTATTTTTACTTTGCACTCTACACTGATTCAAGTAGTAATTTAAATTTGAAGCTTATATTTGATGCAGGCCATGATTTTTAAAACAAGCTTATTGACTAAACTATACAGAATATACAATTAGTCATAAGTATGTCACTAAATTCTTTTCATTTTCTCTTCACGCAAAATAAAAGGTCTTGGGCCAGAAACATGTATCAGTGGATAGAAGATACTGTCAACAAAACTAACAATCTGAATTTAGACTTCATTTACTACACAGTAGGAGAAAAGTGAATCCATCAACTGTCTACTAACTACACATGTGCTATGGCATAGAAACACAAATGTGCAAACATTTCCACAAAAATAAATAAATGTAATAAAAATGAAAAATAACCTACAGATTATTATTCAACTCCCTATTTATATCCCAATGTTAAAATTTCTTTCTTTTTTTTTATAGTTTACCTCAAAACTTTATTTTGTTGTTTTAATGGAAATAATCCTTTTCTGTCTTTCTCTCCTCCCCCAATCCCCGCTTTTTGTTGTTGTTGTTGCTATTGTTTTCCTTTATACATGGTCCAATGTAGCCCAAGCTGCCTTGAACTCACTGTGTAGCCAAGGATGAATTTGAATTTATGATTTTCCAGCCTCTATCTCCCTGAATATTGGCATTCTCAGTATGTACCACCATGTTAGGCTACCTGTTTCCTCTTGTTATGATAAGTAATAGTAGGAGAATGCCTTTGACTTATTTACTTATTTATTTTTCTTTTTTAAAAATTATTATTACTTTTTTTTTTTTAATAATTCAGTCATTGCCCCCTTCCCGGTCCTTTCTCCCATTCCTCCTCATCCCATTCATCCTCCTCTGTCTCCAAGAGGATGCCTCCAAACCCAAAGGCCTCCCTACTCCCTGGGTCCTCAAGTCTCCAGAGGGTTAGGCACATCTTCTCCCTCTGAGGCCAGACCAGATAATCCTATGCTGTATATGTGTCAGGGTCCTCAGAGCACCTCCCATATGCTGCCTGGTTGTCAGCTTACTGTCTGAGAGATCTCAGAGGTCTGGGTTAGTTGAGATTGCTTGTCTTCCTATGGGGCCCATCCTCCTCCTCAGCTTCTTCCAGCCTTCCCCAGTCTCTTCTCCATTTTTTGTCCCTACAGTTCTTTTTGACAGGAACAATTCTGGGTTCAAGCTTTTTACTGTGGAATGGCAACCCATCCCTTTACTTGATACCCCATCTTTCTACTGGAGGTGGACTCTAGGAGTTCTCTTTCTCCAGTGTTGGTCATTTCATTTAAGTTGTTAGTGTAGAATCTCTCAAATTTCTTTATGAGGCCACTGAGTGCTCTGAATTTTCCTTTTAGCGCTGCTTTCATTGTGTCCCATAAGTTTGGGTATGCTATGTCATCATTTTTATTGAATTCCAGGAAGTCTTTAATTTCTTTATTTCTTCCCTAACCAAGTTATCATTGAGGAGAGAGTTGTTCAGTTTCCATGGGTGTTTGGGTTTTCTGTTGTCTTTGTTGTAATTGTACACAAGCCTTGGTGATCTGATAAGATAAATGGGTGTCTCTGTCTGGAGCTTGCCTCCTGTGTCCCTGGGTTGCTACAGGTCTCCTGGGAGGCCTTCAGACTGTGGTGTCTTCAGAGGGGCAGGAATGCTGATGATCTGCCCCAGCAAAGCACAGGCCGGAAGGGAGGTGAGGTTTGAGCTGAGGGTATGGGTCTTGAGTCTGCTGGGCTCCTCGGGGCTTCAAACTGCTGAGGTAATTTGAGTGGGTCTCTTACCTGTTGACCTGGCTGAAGCATATCTCCTGGGAGGCCTTCAGACTGAGGGGTCTTCGGAGGGGCAGACAAGTTGATCTGCCCATGCGGAAGGCGCACATCATAATGACTTTTTTTCATAGAAACTTGGTTGTGAAGCCAGTAAGTTACACTACCCAGTTTTAAACTCCTCTCTCTCCCTCCCCCTCATACTATTGGTTTTCTAGCAGGCATCTTCTGAAGAAGTTCTTGTCTCTTCTGCTAAGGGAAAGAATATATCAACGGTCACTCTAGCCATTTCTGTTATCTTAGATTACATTGTGCTGTGATAGCAATTAAGTCTTACTTACATAATAGGAATGTTTGCTACTGTTATCACTCTATGTTCAGATTCATCACTTGTGACTCTTTTCTGTATTAGCTTCATACCAGGACTTAAAATGACAAGTCTCTGGCCAAGGAAGAAGATTCATAATATATCATAAACTATTTCTTAAAAGCTTCCTTTTTGGAGATAGCACATGCTACTCAATCCATATTTTACCCACCAAATAAGTCATATGAGTAAGCCTGATGTCATCCCTGAAGGAAGGTAAAGGGTATTCTTTAAAATGATAATGCCATTTAGGCACCTATTATCAGTACGTCAAAGTAAGTCAGCTCTGTCCTTCAGTATCAAAGCATGTACCCTTACACATCAACTTTCCTGCCTTTGTGCAAAGAGGCAGCAACCCTTTTTTCACTCAATGATATCTCAGAGATAGATAATAGCTTAATAATGGCTTAATGGTCATTATTTTCATCAAAACTGTTTTCAGTTCTAGAAAGATGCTTCACTTAAGAACACTTAACTGTTCTTGTACAAAGACCCAGATTCAGTTCCCAGCACTCAAAGCTCATAATTATAACACAAGTACCAGAGAATCCAGTTTTAGCACTAGACATGCATTTGGTATATAGACATACATGCAGATAAAACAGTTACACACATAAAAAGTAAAATAATACATTTTAAAAAGAAATTTTTTAGGGTAAACACCTTTAATATACCTTTAACCCCAGCACGCAGGGAAGCAGGCAGATCTCTCTGTTGAGTTCAAGGACAGTCTGGTCTACAGAGTGAGTTCCAGGAAAACCAGGATTATACAGTGCAAACCTTTCTTTAAAAAAACCAAAACAAAGAAAAAGCCAGTCATTTTTGTCAAGCTGGTAAACCTGTAAATTCACATGTAAAAGACTGAATCTATTCTCTTGGTCTTGCTCAGTTCAAAATCAACTCAAAGCCGGGCGTGGTGGCGCACGCCTTTAATCCCAGCACTCGGGAGGCAGAGGCAGGCGGATTTCTGAGTTCGAGGCCAACCTGGTCTACAAAGTGGGACAGCCAGGACTATACAGAGAAACCCTGTCTCGAAAAACCAAAAAAAAAAAAAAAAAATCAACTCAAAATGCATGGATAACCTTAATGGAATACCAGAACCTAATAGAGGATCACAAATGGGAAGTACTGAAAGACAGCAATGTGGACAGCAATCTTTTGAGTAGCACTCCAATAGTTCAGGAAAAGGACAGCCAAAATTGACACATGGAATGTTGCATCACATTATGAGGTCTACACAGCAAATGAAACATTTTCCAGAGAAGAAAGACAGCTTGCAGGGTGGGAGCAAAATCTTTGCAGATATTCATTGAATTGATTAGCATCTCCAACATGTCAGGAACTTGAAAAACTTAACAACAAAGGAACAAGTAATCCAGTAATGAGTGGGCAGATAAACTGATCAAATAATTCTCAAAGAAGGACAGGCCTGTGAGAACCCTGACTCATGGGACCTCTTTTCACTCTTGATCATCATCTAACCAGGCTCCTTGCTCTAAAAAAAGTTAAATTGCTACTTTAATTCTTTTTAAAAATTTTTTATTAGATATTTTCTTCATTTACATTTCAAATGCTATCCCAAAAGTCCCCTATAACCTCCCCCCTGCCCTGCTCCCCAACCCACCCACTCCTGAGTCCTAGCCCTGGCAAAAATGACTGAGAAACACATGACAAAAATGTTCAACAACACACTTAGCCACCAAGGAAGTACAAACCAAAACTCCATTGAGATTGCTTTTCATCCCAATCAGAATAAGTATCATAAGAAAACAAACAGCTAGGCATGATGGTGCACACCTTTAACCCAGGCACTCAGGAGGCAGAGGTGGGACAGTCTGGTCTACAGAGTGGGTTCCAGGAGAGCCAAGGATACACAGAGAAACCCTGTCTCTAAAACCAACCAAACAAAGAACAAATGCTGACAGTGATGTTGAAGGTTGCAAAAAAAGAATCCTTGTACACTGTTAATGGCTACAGATATCAGAGTAGATGATCCTAAAAAATGAAAATTATGATATGATCCATCGTTAATACTTATAGGATTCGAAGTCATCAAACACTAATGGTAACTACTTACCCATCTTTACTAGGGGTATTCACAATAGCTAAATTATGGAATCATCCAAGCTGCCAATCAGAAGAATGGTTAAAGAAAATGTAGAAAAAGTTACAATGAAGTGTTTATTATTCAGACATAAAAACATTGAAATCATGATGTTTGCAGGGATTTGGATAGAACTAGAGATCATGATGTTAAATAAGCCAGACTCAGAAAACTGCGTTTTCCGTAATGGGTGGAATATCAATTTAAAGGAGGGCTATTGAGAAACAGGACCAAAGACAGCAAGGACATAAGGACAGGAGAGGATAGTGGAGATCAAATGTGAGAAAAGTGGATAACATACATGGCATATATCAGAATGTCATAGCAACAGTTTATCCAATTCATTCTTTGCAATAATCTATGCTAATTTTAAAAATGAAAAAATAGTCTGTTCCTATTGACTTTCTCCCAAGATCATTTTCATGGATGTCAGCATAGTAGGGTAGGAGTTGAACCATGGGTTTTCCCTTCTGACTTTTGTAAAAATAGACTGTTTGCTTTTAAAAGTTACAATTTCTACCTTGAAATCCCTCCTGAATACCTAACTATCAATTCCCATTGCCACAAATAAAGGGTTAGGCTTTTCAGTACTTTTAAATTGTTGTTTTCTCACCTTAGCACTTGGCAGGATTCCATGTAGTTTTGTCTCTACCATGATTAACTCAATATTCTAAAGTCTGTCACATGCTTGTATTTATTAATCTCAGGAACCATTGTAAAAGAAAACAATCATTTAAGCTCATTAGACTATACCTACCAGGCAGGGTTTTTTTTTGTTGTTGTTGTTTGTTTGTTTTGTTTTTGTTCAACACCCAATTCTGAGGGTTTTTCTTCTCTTTTTGATATTATAAGTATACCATTTCCCCTGTTGTTCCCAAAACCTTCCTATATTCCCTTACTTGTTCTCTTCCAAATTCATGGCCATTTTTTCATTAATTGTTGTTAAATCCATACATTTATACATACATGTATGTACATTTGTAGATGTTTGTGTGTATGTACATGTATGTGTGTGTGTTTGTTCATATATATTTCTAAATATAGCCTGCACTGTCTGTTCCTGGTTTCTATGCTTTCAAGGCTGGCCTGACCATTTGGTATTGGATAACTAATTGGTATACCATTGGCTTGCCATAGTTATCTGTAGTTCTTTGTATAAAGTTCAGGACTTGTAAAGTTAAAGACCAAACAAAACAAAATTCAGGTGCATGATTTCACAAAGAACCATTGAAATGTTTTTTAAAAGTTTAGGCCTTGGCAAGCTTTTCTCCATCTATTTTGGATGTCTGTTGTCCTTGTTCACCTCCTTTGTAGCTTGCCATGTTGGTGAGATTTTTATGTTTGGTTTCTGATATTACTAGGAGGTACAGTCTCACAGGAATTATTATGTAGCTATATCTGTTGGGGTTAGATTCTTAAACTCTGTATTTTACTTGGTTTAGTTTTTCTGTAATAGTCTTTATCTGTTGGAAAGAGTTCCATGATGATGGATGAGGACTACACTTACCTGTGAGTATAAGGACAAATATTGAGAATGTAGTTAGGGATTGTGCTGGTTTACTATAGTTGTGGTTGTTGGTTCTTTTCCATGATCCATGAGTTCACTGTCCCTGGGTTTTCAGTACCAGGCATGATTTTTCTTGTTGAGTAGATCTTAAGTCCAATTATAGAGCTGTTGGTTACCACTAAGGTATGTGTGCCACTGTACACCTTTACAGTTGTGGTGCCTTGCTGGTGACTGTAGTTCATAAGAGATAGAGCTAGGTAGACTGTTGGTTGTCTTCTTCCTTTGGAAGCTTGCTTTCTTGTATGATGAAAGCTGCTCCTCAGTTTATAGCAAATTAACATCTTCATAGGAATATCTTTAAGGTATCCTATAACTGTTGATTTGAGTTTAAAAAACAGATTTACTCCTTTAAAGATAATTTTTTTTTATTAAAGCATTTCCAAGTAAATGCAACACTTAAAAAGTCTCTACACATTAGACATAGTTGGTATCTGGTTGCTTTACCTAATTTAGAATAAGATATTTCCACCAGATGATTTCTAAAAAATATTTACTTCTCACTGCTTTTTTTACCTAGATCACAGGAGACCCCTGAAGATGGGCAGCCACCAGCTTTACCACCCAAACAATCTAAGAAAAATAGTTGGAACCAAATTCATTTTTCAAACTCTCAGCAAGATCTAGTCACCCATACTAATGAATCCTTTGATGTGCCCTCTTCCCCTGAAAAATCCACTGTAAGTAGCTTTGCTTAAGAATACACTGTGCTCCTAAAAAGCATAGTCCTGAAACAGATATGTTTCAGGAAATTTAAGGAACATTAGAACATGAAATAAGATGCAAAGGGTAGACTCCATAAGATACATCAGCACCTAGTGTTGGATGTCTCTAGCGATTACGGTGCTCCCTGCGTTTTCATTTATTTCCTCAGAGTTTCTCCCATTACCAGAAGTCTAAAGCATTCTGTTTTCTTATGGGTACTATTCCACTGCAATAGGTTTAATCAAGAGAGATCAGAATTCTTGCCAAAAATGGCAACTTTAGTACTAACTCTGGTGATGTTTATATGTCTCTTCTTGCATACCTGGATATATTTATGGTTACTGAACTTGTATTTTCATGGTAGTGGTTATATTTTTAAAAACACAATGTAGGGAATCATCAAGAAATGTATGTCGTTATCTAAATAAAGGCTCTAGACACTGAGCCCTCACTAAATTATAAGAATCAGGGAGATGAAGGAGACTGAGAATATGCAGCAAAAAGATAGAAGGGAAAGTGGCAACAAGGTATAATGCAGGAGCCATTAGAAAGGGAGCACTTTGTCCAGTGCTACAGGTAATTCAGTAAGACCAGGAGTGACACATAGTCATAGGATTTAGTCATGGAAAACTACTTGTTGTCGTTAGTTTAGTTATGGAATGGTGGGAGTGGAAACCTGACTGGTATTAAATAGAGTTAGAGGAAAGGGAGATGGCAACTTCACATTTGCCAGTGTTCTTCCAATAGAATGGAAGGAGGAATGAGAGAATGTGTATGGAAGTTATTGGGTAAAGAGACTATTTTCCTCACAACTAACATTTTCTTAGGATATTAATTGTTTATATACTATAGGTCATACAAGCAGATAAATCCTATAATTTACATTCTGAAATTTATTTTTGTCTTCTCAAGCCTAATGGTGGCATTCCACATGATAACCTTGTTCTAATCAAAATGAAACCTGATGAAAATGGAAGGTTTGGATTCAATGTAAAGGTAATCCAGAACGAATCATATTTAGTTTTTATATTACAATGTTCTTTATTTGGTAGTATTTGACGTTTTATTTGACTATTTTCCAGGGAGGATATGATCAGAAGATGCCTGTAATTGTGTCCCGGGTAGCACCAGGAACACCTGTAAGTTATCACACATTTTATCTAAATCCTGTTTCTAAGAATATATACTTAAGGGTCAGGTGTGATGATTACCTACCTTTAATCCCAGCGCTTAGGAGGCAGAAGCAGGCAGATCTCTGTGAGTTCATGCCTAGCCCTGTCTTCAAAGAGAGCTCTAGACCACCTAGAGCTACAAACAACAAAACCCCCAAACTAATATATACTTTGTAAAATGTTTTTGTGTGTATGAATGCTTTGTTTGTATGTATGTCTCTGTGCACTGTGTGCAACCCTCAGAGATCCCCATGGAACTCGAGGTTTAGCCGCTCTATGGCCCCTTAGATTCAAACTTGGGTCCTCTACAAGAACAGTAAATGCTCTTAACTGTCAAGCCATCTCTTCAACCCCATTTGTACTTTAAAAAAAAAAATTAGTTTGGTATATATTTTGCCTCCCTGTAGGTATGTCTACTCCACTTGTGCCTATTGCCTGAGGAGACTGGAAGATGGCATTGGATCTCTTAGTACTGGAGCAAGAGCAACCAGTACTCTCAACCACTGAACTATTTTTTCATCCCCAGAATCTGTACTTTAAAACAAAACAGAAACCCATTGAGATGGATTGGCAGTTAAGAACACTGGTTGTTTAATTCTCAGAACCCACATGGTGGTAGCTCAAAGCTACATTTAACTCCAGTTCCAAGGAATCCAATATTCTCTACAAGTTATCATGCATTTTGTGGGGTACAGTCTTACATGCAATCAAATCACCTAAACGTAAAATAAAATCAAAGCATTTTTTTGCCTAAAGGAGGAAAAGTGCTACTTTTCAACTTGTCAAATGTTAAATATAAATGCTAAATATTGCATTGTAAGTTGCAGAAAAAGATAAATCTTAATTGAATCTACATCTTAGAAAGAAGTAATTACTCGGAGTGTTCCTGCAGTGCTAAAGAGTTGTTGAAAAAACCTTCTTATTCAACAAATGTAGATGAAGGTGGAGTTTTATGAGATTTTTTTGATGTTTTGTTTTGTTTTGTTTTGTTTTGTTTTGTTTTTTGAGACAGGGTTTCTCTGTGTAGCCCTGGCTGTCCTGGAACTCACTTTGTAGACCAGGCTGGCCTCTAACTCAGAAATCTGCCTGCCTCTGCCTCCCGAGTGCTGGGATTAAAGGCGTGTGCCACCATGCCCAGCTTTTTTTATATTTTTGTTGTTGCTGTTTGCTGTTTATTTATTTACAGTAGTTCTTTTTTTTTTTTTCTTTTTTTGAGATGAGTGGGTGGGTGGAGTTTGAAACAGGGTTTCTCTGTGTAGCCTTAGCTGTCCTGAAACTTTCTCAGTAGACCAGGCTGGAACTCACAGAGGTCCTCCTGCACGTGCCCCCCCCTGAGTGCTCTGATTAAAGGCTTGTGCTGCTACTGCCTCGGTTGCCTATTTCTGTTTTAAAATTCCTTTAAATGGGAATGATACAGAATTATTTTTAAATTCTAATATGCTCATGCTAAAAACATTAATCTGTAATAGTCACCTGTTACTCATTAATGAGCTTCTACAGTAATGAATTTTCTGTTATCATTAAATAATTTTTATTGGTGCTATCTAGAATCATGCTAAAATATTAGCAGTGTTTCTCCTGAAAAAATGGAATTATTGATATGTTTCACTTTCTTTTTTCTTCCTGTTTAGTTATCTGAATTATGACACTGAACGTCCTTTGCTCTTATGAGCTATATTTCTTGCTGGTGACTTCCTCCCTTCTGCTACATAGAACTATACTATAAAAATATTGTCAGAATTTAGAACATATTGAAACGATAGAACCTTGTTGGATATATTAAAGCAGTAGAACCTTGTCATTTTTAAATTACTTCATTAATATAGATACCATCTCAGTCTTCCATGTTGTGACCTTTTAAGAAAAAGATGATTAAAGGAAACAGTTTCTTGGTTGTTTTTTATTTGTTAGTTGGTTGGTTTTTCTGAGACAGGGTTTCTCTATTTAGCCCTAGTTGTCCTGGAACTCACTCTAAATAAAGCAAAGCTGGCTTGAACTCAAGAGATCCTCTTGCTTTGGCATGCTGAGTGCTGGGTTTCAATGTCAGGATTATTTTGTGTGTGTTTTGGGTACCTTAGAAATGGATAGTTCACATTTAAAACATCATTTTCTTTACAAATGGAAATCTTGTAATCAATGTCTATTCCTCTTTTAAAATTTGTCTAAATGTCTAGGGTTTCAGATCAGAAAGAAATGCAAATCAAAATTTATATCTGACAAAAGGCAGGTTAAATATGAGCAAGTTTCTATCTGTGCTGTTGGGTATAGTGAAAGCCTCATAGAGGACTCATTTCCCCTGATACATAGAGCACTTAGTTTCTGACTGCATACTACCCATAGAGTAATATGGGAAGACAGTGCTTTCTGCCGAATTAGCATTTTTCCCAATACTTTAGCAACCATTCTACTTCATTATGGGTATCCTAAATATGCATTTATAAAAGTAGAATCAAACTGGTAAATAGATGCATTTCCCTACATAAGGAACCATATAAATATTTGCCATCTACCTTAATAAAATATAGCCACAAAAACTCTAAATAATAAATAAAGGCTGACATTTGAATATTTGAGATTTTAAAACATTTTATTGAAATAACTCACTTTTATTTTCACAACTCTAGAAAATAAATCGGGCTAAGTTTTTGTTCTGTTTTCAAGGTGTTGACTGTCGGAGATCACACATTTCATAAGCACTGGAGGATGAGCTAATCTTACAGCAGTGTTCAGTATTCTTTCTACTAGGCACACTGTCTTGCTGAGAATTATGAAATACTTGTTTGTAGTAAATTTGAGTAACATGTCTATTTCTCCTTCCCTTTGCCATAGCATTTCTTTCACTTCCTGGCCTGCCATCTTCATGCTTAGACTCATGTGTTTTCATAGAACTTTTTATTCCTATTTCTGATTCTTTTATGTCCTTTATCTTAATTACTGTGTGAGTTTCTCAATATTCAGGCAGTCCTTATTGCAGTTGTGTAGAATTTTTAAAATGGCCATGCAAAGTGAAATCACTTGGAAAAATTATACTGTTTTTAATGACTTTAGATCTGTTTTCTATACATTAAAGTCTTCCGTGTTATGTGTTACAAAAATACTGAGAAATGCAAAATATGTGTTCAGTAGCCCAAAACATCAATCATTTATAAAACTTTATCACAAGTAGGTTGATAGTATGTCATAGAACTGATGATACAGAGTGATCCCCTTTCTTACACTAGCAGACTTCCATGATCTTTTCCCATTTGGATCTGCTTCCAATGTTTTGTCCTTTGAAGCCTTGGGGTTGTATTGTGAAAAGAACTCCGGTCCCTTTGCCTATTCCTACTTACCTAGAGCCTCAAACAACAGAAGTGCTCTCATTTCACGAATCACTGCCTCTCAGGTCAAAGTTCACATCTGGGGCCATCATGCTTTGCTTCTTTTCTAAGCTTTCATTTATATCTTTTCTAGGTAGTTGCTTTTTGAGATGATTTCCTACTGCGAGCTAAGGATAAGCATAGCTGTGTGCTTTGCTTCTTGGTCATACACTGATTGATGGATATGTTTTGACAAGTGTGATCTGTGCCTCCTTGCTTTTTAAAGATATTTTTGAGATTTTTGTTTTTGTTATTTTTATTATTTATTATGTGTATTTATATTTTTATTTTATATTTATTTTATTTTTATTTTTGCCTGAATGTATGTTTTATACTATATGCATGCCTGTGGAAGCCAGTAGAGGACATCTGATTCCCTCTTAGAACTGGAGTTACAAAGGTGTTTTTAGCCCCATGTGGGTTCTGGAAAATGAACTTAGGGTTTTTGGAATTGCAGTCAGTGCTCTTAACCACTGAGGGATCTCTCCAGCTGTAGTGATCCATTTTGAGATACAAACTTTTGGACTGAAGCACTAGCTGCAAATGTATACTTTATGCAATAAGACACAATATATTCTGAAAACTAAAATTTGGAGGATGTAATTCAGAAACTGATGTTCTTTAAGCTGTGGGAACTGAAATTGTATATATTCAAACAGTACAAAATTAAGACTGCCTCTATGTATATATGCATTTTGACATATTTCTTACCTGAATCTTTCTGGACATAATAGGCCATGAGAAAGGAATTTGAATTAAACAAATAGGATGTTCAAAAGAAAACTTAATTTCTGCTTTTTCAAGTAAAAGAGATTGATAGATGTGTGTGTGTGTGTGTGTGTGTGTGTGTGTGTGTGTGTGAGAGAGAGAGAGGGGGGGGGAGAGAGAGAGAAAGAGAGAGAGAGAGAGAGAGAGAGAACTAGAGGCTGATGACTTCTTCAGTCACTCTCTACCTTATTATTTTACTTTTTGAGGTGGTATCCTTTTTCCTACCCTTGCATGCATGCTTTTCTGTATGTAATTTAAATTATCTTTCTATACGCTGTAAAGTTAGTTTTGTATTTTCAGGATGCTGGACACATATTTGAACACTTATCTACATTATATTACAGGCTGACCTGTGCGTCCCTCGATTGAATGAAGGGGACCAAGTGGTACTAATAAATGGTCGGGACATTGCAGAACATACCCATGATCAAGTAGTCTTGTTTATTAAAGCTAGCTGTGAGAAACATTCTGGGGAACTCGTGCTCCTAGTCCGACCTAATGGTAAGTAGTCTGTAGCACTGAGCATTTGTCCTCATTTGTTGCTGTTTACTCCTGGACACAGCAGCCAGAGTCGGCATCTATACACGTCTTGTCAGTTTCCTCTTCAAACCACAGTGCTGTCTGTCATAATCGGAGAAAAATAATCCAAAATCTTAGCTTGCTTGTCTCCCAGTCACACTTTCTTTCAACTCTGATGCACAGTGGAGTCCTTACTGTTTCCCCAAATCTTCAACCTGACATAACTTTCAGGTCTGTGGACTTGTGTTTCCTCTGCTCTGCAAACAGTTCTTGATTTTTTTGTAACTCATGTCTTTCCTTCATTCAAACTTTTTTTCTCTGCTTATTTTACCATACCTATAGTGGCCTACTCTTCCACCATTCTAAGATTAGTATAGTCAATGAATATTTGTTTAATGAATAAATAATCTCCCTGTTGTGCTTCTAGAAAATTCCAAAACAAACTCTAAACAAAGAAAAAAAAAACTGTTAACTATATTTTGCGTAGTTGGTACCCTCTTGACTAATTATGTCAAACTCTTATCTGGGCATATACTACTAGCATTATCTACATTTATATTCACTATAGCACTATTCTCAGTACCCAACTTATACACCCTGCTGTGTCCACCAGCAGATATATAAACAGCATGAAGTACTTATGCAGAGTCTTGTATCTTAAAAGAATGAATGTGGCCAGGCAGTGGTGGCGCATGCCTTTAATTCCAGCACTTGGGAGACAGAGGCAGGCAGATTTCTGAGTTCAAGGCCAGCCTGGTCTACAGAGTGAGTTCCAGGACAGCCAGGGCTATACAGAGAAATCCTGTCTCGAAAAAACAAAAAACAAAACAAAACCAAAAAGGCATGAATGTAGAAGGAACATATCTTTATTACAGAAGAGACACGACAGGAGAGTCGTGGATGTGATTCAGATCTGTTGTATTCATGAATGAGAATGTTACAGTGAGATGTTGCTTAGAGAAAAGAAAAATTCCCTTTTTATATTTTTCAAAGGAGGCATCTTCTTTTCTGTGTTTTTGGTTATTATCCATGTATAATCCTGAATTGGCTGTTTTGTGTCACAGTTGCAATTTTATGCCAACAGCAATCTCTCAGTTTGGCTTTTCTGTCCTCTTCTGATAATAGCTCCTGTGGCACTCAGTGACAACAGTCTGTAACTGTTGGGATTTTCTTTGTACCTAAGCTGCTGTGCATGTTTTTATTTAATCCTCAGAGCCACCAAATATGATAGGTACATTACTCTCAGTTTAGAGTTGAAAATACTTTCAAAGACTATTTCCTGTTTATAGATTCATAATGGGCACAGAGCCAGAATATAAACAAAAGTCTTCAGATGTTTCTTTTATATTTTAAAACGGAGGAGGAACCCAGCTAGGGCCCTGTAAAGAATTATTCTAGACGGAGACCTCCACTCATTTTCAGTATGGACTTTGTCACATTTTTTTTCTCTCAAGTATAGTACATGATGTTTCCTAATCCAGCAAGATGGCTAAGAGGAGGCAATTGTTTGCAGAGAATATAGGTTTACATATGGATGAACCATAAATTTGTGTGTTAATAGAGCTCATGTTAAACAATAAAGTTAAGGAGCTGGATATGCCTCAGCAGTTACAAGCACTTGATGCATTTACAAAGGACCAGAGTTTGACTTCCAATATCCACATGGTGATTCACAATGGTCTGTAACTCTAGTTCCAGGTTATCTAATACCTCCTTCTGGCATTCATAGGCACCAGACATGTACTTGTTTTACATACACACATTCAAGCAAATCGCCCATACATGTAAAACTAACTTTCTTTAAAATGGAGGTAAGAGGGAAAATAAATAAGGATAAGTTATAGGCCTGGCATTTATAGGTCCAGCATCTAAGATCTGAGCTCTCTTATACTAATTTGAACATGAAAGATGCTTAGTGACTAGGTGGGTGAGAGAATATGGAGCTGATTTATTCAGCTTTGTGTTCATTTATCATATGATCAAAGCCAGCATATCATTAGACATAATGGTGTATAGACTTTTGTTTATGCCATTGATCCATTTCCTAGAAATTAAGGGCATGTCTATTCAGATCTCCAGCTCAAAATGCCTTTTTCTCTATTTTTGTATTCATTAACTCTGTGTGTGTGTGTGTGTGTGTGTGTGTGTGTGTCTGTGTGTGTGTCTGTGTGTGTCTGTGTGTCTGTGTCTGTCTGTCTGTCTGTCTGTCTGTCTGTGTCTGCATGCTCATGATCACACATTTGAACACTCCTGTGTGTGTTTATGCTTGTCCCATGTACCCAGGATCCCAAGAATGTCAAAAAATGTCTAATTCCATTAGAACTGGAATTACAGGAGGTTGTGAATTGCCAGATGGATGTTGGTAACTGGACCTAGGTCCTCTTCAAGAGCAGAGAGTGCTCTTAACTGCAGTAGTTCTGCCTCCTTTTCTTAATGTGTCTTCAGATATTAAGTATATGGATGGCTAAAGAACCCTTCTTTTTTCCAAAGGAATAGCAACCCCACAGCCTTTCAACCCCACAGTCATTCTTGTTTCCTACACAAAGGCATCAGATATAATGCAATTATTAGTTATTGAATCTATAGAATACATCTGTCAATTTCTTACTGAATTCTATTAAGATTCTTACTGTTCTTTTTGTTTTATTTTAGCTGTATATGATGTAGTGGAAGAAAAACTAGAAAGTGAACCAGACTTCCAGTATATTCCTGAGAAAGCCCCACTAGATAGTGTCCATCAAGATGACCATTCCTTGCGGGAGTCAATGATCCAGCTAGCTGAGGGGCTTATCACTGGAACAGTACTGGCACAGTTTGATGTAAGTGATAACATTATATTAAATCAGTATTTGCTACATAGTATGAGGGTTGTTTAGGGCCTAATCTACTGTGCATTATGAGTTATAAGGTAAAATGATAGGCTTAGAATTTGTTAGCATGAAGAATTCTAAAATGTAGCTTTTAAAAATTATTCCCACAATACTGATTATGACTGTATAAATAAATTTTTTTTAAAGATTGATTGATTGATTGATTATATGTAAGGACACTATAGCTGTCTTCAGACACCCCAGAAGAGGTCATCAAATCTCATTACAGATGGCTGTGAGCCACCATGTGGTTGCTGGGATTTGAACTCAGGACCTTCAGAAGAGCAGTCTGTACTCTTAACTGCTGAGCCATCTCTCCAGCCCAAATAAGTTTCTTTTTAAAAGAAGAATAAAAGCTAGGCAGGAAGATGTCATTCAGTTCAAGACGAGCCCAGAACAATGAGTTACAGGCCAGCCGAAGCTTTACAGTGAGATCCCTCTCAAAATACAGAAATGTAGTAAAAGTAAACACATTTCATATGTTTTTTTCATGTAATTTACTAGTTCTTTTTTATGGAAACTACAAGATAAGAGTATTGTCTTATAAATTCAAAGCTTGTGTAAAGCCAAATGTCACAGCACATATCATTTGTAATACCGGGTGTAGCAGCATTACAATTTTCCATGAGTTTGGGGCCATCCTTAGCTATATGTAGCAAAGTTCTTGTATTAAAAAATAAATAAAATAAGAATAAGCAAAAGTTAAGAACACAACTTGTATTTAAAATTCATAGTTTGTAATATTTAATCTTTTTCTAGTTTTTTTTTCCTCTGTATAGTCTTATAACCTCTGAGATCATTATCTCAGATGAGCAAGAATGCTTCTTGATTGATAATCCCACCTCCACACACCCTCCACACCCCCTAAGACAGGGTCTTTCTGCGTAGCCCTAGCTATTCTGGGACTCTGCCTGTAGATCAGGCTGGCCTCAAACTCAGAGAATCACCTGCCTGTGCTCACTAAGTCCTGAGACTAGAGCTGTGCACTACCTTTGCCTGGCATGGCTGTTAATCTCTATTTTGATTAGTGAGTATATAGTAAATTTGAAAGTCTATATTTAAATCAGACATGTCCAGCCTGTGGCCCATAGGTTTTATACATCCAAGATAGTTATAAATCTAGTCCAACACATTTGTAGATGGCAATATTTTGTCATAGTGATCTTAATTTGTTTATCTTTAATAAAACCAGGGATTTCCCCATGTGTTTTTAAATATTGATGGCCATATACAAATATGTTTTATATAAGTGCTTATAATAATAAAACATGCTAAGATATGCATCCATTCTTTTTTGAAAATGTCTCAGTGTACCTTTGAACACTTCTAAAATAAAGCCAAATGTTCTCTGTAGACTTGCTATTGAAATACTTTAGTGAGCAAAATTGTTTTTAAACTTTTCAAAATATCATAGGTGTGTATTGCATGTCAGAAACTACGAAGCGGACTATAGCTCTGTGTCAGCACGCGACTGTTCTGAAAAATGTCATGGTATGCACAGAGTATGTAGGGTTTCCATTGGAATAGAAACAAGTCTGCCAAAACAAAGCAGAACTGTTGATGGTTTATCAGACTGTTTCTCTTTGTTTGTTTTTAAAGCAACTCTATCGGAAAAAACCTGGAATGACAATGTCTTGTGCCAAATTACCTCAGAACATTTCCAAAAACAGATACAGAGATATTTCACCTTGTAAGTATCTATTAACTCTTACAATTATAAGCTTAATATTTTAAATAAAACTTTATTAAATTTTTATGACTAGATTGTGGTTCATTAGTGGTATAGCTTTAGTGGTTTAATCCCAAGTATCAAAACAGAAAGGGAAACCATTGTTTCTTTTAATTTTCTTTTAGATGATGCTACCCGGGTCCTTTTAAAAGGTAATGAAGACTACATCAATGCAAACTATATAAATGTAAGTTTTTCATTATGCCTTTGTGGTTGGAAATAATTGAAAACCATTGTAAATTTGAAAGTTAATTCCTTTTTATTGAAAGTCTAACCTTGATTCTTTGTCCAATTGATGAACTAGGTAATAGCGAATCATCATGACTAGGGCAAATAGGTAGTTAGGTGTTTATAAGTAAATAGTCACATTTCATCTGCTAATCAATGCACACCTTCATTTAAAGCTTTATTTAATAATAACATTGTTGTTTTGTTAACTTTGAATGCATAGCCAATAGCATTTGAAGTGTAATTCATGATTGAAGAAAGCTAATCTCCATTCTCTCCACGGTGAATAACATTGAAACCTTCATGTACATAAGAACTCTATACAGCACTTCATCACTGTGATTGTAAATGGTACAATTACCCACAATAAACATGAAAATGTGAAGAATATGGTACTGCATAGTAATCGGGGCTGCATGTGGGCAGTATAAAAGGGGAATGAAACAGCTGCCTTTTGATGTCATCTGAAAAAAAATGCTTATCCAGTGACTCAAATGGTTTCTTCCTCAGTATGCCTAGACATAATCAACAAAGCCTACCTCCTGTTTTGAAATTGCATAAGAACTTTAGCAATTATGGAGCTAGAGTAATGGCAAAGCAGTTAAGCTTGCTACATAATCATGAGGCCTCTTCATCAAAGGCATAGGAAGAGAGTGGTAGAAGTTGCCACTTGTGGAGTTGTTGTTTGTTTTTTGTTTTGTTTTGTTTTTTTAAGCAAAGCCAGAATAATATTATGAAACTTAGAAAAATAAGTATCACAGTAAAATGAAAGTTTAAATTTATAAAACAAAGTACAGAGCTGGTGAGATGGCTCAGCGGGTAAGAGCACCCGACTGCTCTTCCGAAGGTGATAAGTTCAAATCCCAGCATCCACATGGTGGCTCACAACCATCTGTAACGAGATCTGGCGCCCTCTTCTGGAGTGTCTGAAGACAGCTACAGTGTACTTACATATAATAAATAAAAAAATAAATCTTAAAACAAAGTACAAGTTTAAACTATATAGAAGTTCTACTGTTTATCTCTGAAAATGAAAGACCAAAAATTTGATGATAACATACACATGTATAGTTCTTTATCTGAAGCCTTCAAGTATTCATTGGCATTGAAAATTTTGATTTTTTTTTAAAGACTATTCAGTCTGTGTAGCAGTGCTATAGGAAGTAATATCCCTAGCAGGTTATGGAATAGGGGCCCTTTAATTATTATACTGATATTATATAAATACTCTGGGTGGGATTAAGTCAAAGTCACATTTTGATGTCAAATGCTTTCAAGTAAAGTCACCTTTAAAATGCTTTCAAGTTAGAACAAGGTTCAAAACACCAAAACCAGTTTTGCATTTCAGACTATTGGTCTTTTCAGAGCTATGGATATGGGAATATGGCTATATTGGCAAGTATCAATTAACTACATTCCTGTGTGGTATTGGTTAAAATGTAGACTGATTTCTTTGGGGAGCAGTTTGGTACTGTCAGAAGTTGAGCTGTGCACACATTTGTATCCAGCATTTTCATTTCTTCCTGTTGACTTTATAGGTAGATTTTTTTGTTGTTGTTTGCTAAAAATGTCAGGTTTAAGCCGGGCATGGTGGCGTGTGCCTTTAATCCCAGCATTCGGGAGGCAAAGGCAGGCGGATTTCTGAGTTCGAGGCCAGCCTGGTCTACAAAGTGAGTTCCAGGACAGCCAGGGCTATACAGAGAAACCCTGTCTCAAAAAAACAAACAAACAAAAAACAAAAAACAAAAAACAAAAAAAAAATGTCAGGTTTAGAGAAGGGCTCAGTTTACTTTGCTACTGGTAGCAAATATTAACAGTGCCTAAAATGTTATATAAGTTACAGTATTTTTTTTTAAGAAGGGCCATTAAAAGAAAGAAATTAGGTACTAATTTAGGTATTATCTTTCAAACAGTACGATTCAAAATACCATAAATATTGTGCTACTATTTTAAAATTGGTTTTATAGAAAAATAGTTGTTGTATACAGACGAATTATGTGAAAGAGGTACTAGGAAATAGAAAAACAAATTTATCCTCATAATAAGTAGAATCTGGTTTGGGAGGGAGACTTCAAGTTTCAAGTACCTTGGGTATTTTCTAAATTGCTATATGTAGGTGTCAGCTTGTTGAAATCAACCTCAAATGTACAGTGGTGATTATTCTATATTTAATGTCTTATTTCATTCTAAAAACAAACTTAAATATTATTCTAATGGTTCTTCACATTATTTAATGAGCACAATTCAGCTAAAATTGTGAAATGTGTAAAATGGCAGAATTTTTCTTCCTTAGAAAATTTACCAATAAACTATTTATAGATACTTTTAAAAAATATTCTTGGGCTGGTGAGATGGCTCAGCGGTTAAGAGCACTGACTGCTTTACTGAATGTCCTGAGTTCAAATCCCAGAAACCACATGGTGGCTCACAACCATCTGTAATGAGATCCGACGCCCTTTTCTGGAGCATCTGAAGACAGCTACAGTGTACTTACATATAATAAATAAATAATAAAAAAATATTCTTACAAACTCTCTGTCTTTAAATCAAGGTCCTCTATAATGCTGCTTCTTAAGCCATAATAGTATGAGATATGGTGATACATGCCTATAATAGTTCAGATGCTGGGCTACATAGTGAGACCTTGTTTCAAAGAAGGAAAAAATAAAGGAGGCAGTGTTTGGAAAATATTTGCTTTAAGTTCCTCTTCCATCAATTAAATAATGAATAAGTATAACTTTGGACATTGCCAGGAAATTTCTTTTACAAGTAAAATTATTAATGAAGATTATTTCTTATTTTAATGTCTTTTTTTTTTTGTAGATGGAAATTCCTTCTTCCAGTATTATAAATCAGTACATTGCTTGTCAAGGGCCATTACCACACACTTGTAAAGATTTTTGGCAAATGACTTGGGAACAAGGCTCCTCCATGGTTGTGATGTTGACCACACAAGTTGAACGTGGCAGAGTAAGCTGCAGTTTAATCTTACACATTACTTAGGCTCTTTTCAAATTACATTGTGTTTATAGACTCAGAACATCCTCTTGTAGCCTTTTTATCTTTTGTTTTGGTTCCATGGTTTGAATCATTACAGCTAAATACTTAAGACTGTGTCCAGCACAATACTTGCAACACGAATATTACCATTCTTTTCATTGTATTTATTTAAAATCAATACTTTAAATTTTAAAGTTTAAAAAGTTTAAAGTTTAATACTGAAGAATATTTGGCAATAATAGTAACTGAAGTAGTGATAATAAAATTTGGGCGACACTGAAGAGCATTATGCTGAGTGAGAAATTGTTAACAAAATAAAAATTATTGTATGATTCTATTTTTATGGAACATCCCAGATTGGCTATTCATATGTACAGAAAGTAGATTAGTAGATACCTAAGTCCATGTTTGGGAAGGAGGATGAAATGGGTCAGAAAGCATAGTAGCTACTAAAGAATATATGAGTTTTTTTATGGCACAGTGAAAATGAACTAAAGTGTTTAGGGGAATGGTTACACAGTTCTATGAAGTGTACTGAAAGCAGTTGCACTTTAAATGGTTCAGTGATATGAAAATAGAGCTAGGATTATATAGTACATATACATTTACACATGTTCCTACACACCTGTGATAAAACTCTAATCAGGATATAGCCAAACAGATTGTTGAGAGAAGGTTTTTTAAAGGTCAGTGAACAGCCAGGCAAGATGGATAAATAAGTAAAGTGCATAGGGACCTAAGTTGAGATCCCCAGCACTCACCGTAACATTTAGATCTGGTAGCTTGCTTCTGTAGCCCTAGAGCTGGAAGGCCAGAGCAGAGATGAGCAGATCCCTGTGCTCATTGACCAGCCAGCTTGCCTAGCCAGCTTGAAGAGCTACAAATACAGTGATAGATCTTTTCTCAAATAAACAAGGTAACGAGCGATAGAAGATACCCAATATTGACCACAGTGCTACATGTGTGTGCATACACACTCATATATGTGCACAGTAACATTCATATAATATGCACCTGCACACACGAAAATATTAGTAGCTCTAAGATGTATGAGAATTATTTCCTATAAATTTGAAAGTTCTTAAAAAAATTAGATCATTTTGAAAGTTGGAGAATTCAAATTTATGTCTAAATAGGTAATTTCTGCATTCAATCTGTTGACAATCAGGTTAAATGTCACCAGTATTGGCCAGAACCCTCAGAAAGCTCATCCTATGGATGCTATCAAGTCACCTGCCACTCTGAAGAAGGAAACCCTGCCTATATCTTCAGAAAAATGACACTGTTTAACCAAGAGGTAAGAATTCAAGAGTGTCTGTGTATAAGTACTGCTGTAAAGACTTTGGAAAATGAAAATGTTTTTAGTCTGAGACTAGTTACTAGGAAACAAAAGTTACTCAACTGGTGCCTAGAAGGATGGATCAACACTTGCTGGGTGCTGAAGGAATGGCTCAGAGGTTAACTGCACTGACTGCTCTTCCAAAGAGTTCAATTCCCAGCAACCACATGGTGACTCACAACAATCTTTAATGGGATCCAATACCCTCTCCTGGTGTGTCTGGAGACAGCTACAGTGTGCTCATATATACATAAAATAAATAATTCTTAAAAACAAAAGAACACTTGCTGATTAGTCTTAAGGAAAGTTCAGATCCCAGCACTGATATAATAAGCTGGACATAACTACAAGTGCTTGTGACCCCAGCACTGAGAATTTAGACAAAAGGATCCCTGGGGCTTTCTGAGTTCTGCCTGCCATAGCTCTGAGCAATGACCAGGTTTAGGGGGAGATACTATTATAAAGGAATAAGAAGAAAGTAATAAAGGATACCTGATGACTTTTCTGGCCTCCATATATACATAGTCCACACACATGCACATACATACACACACTTAATTTGTCTTTGCATAGTTGTGAGGTACTCTGGTTATACAAATAAAAATGTCATGGCTAGATATAGCTTTATATATCTATAGTTAGAATCTAAGAAAAAGGACTATGTTGAAGATAGAAATCACTATGCACACATACACACACTTGCCTACATCTTGGTTATCTACTTAGGAAAATAAAGATTAAAATAAAGAACTATCTTAATGATTAACCTACAGATTGGTACATTATATCATAAACTAGACAGTATATCCTTAATTTATTATTTGAATAAATTTTAGCCATTTTCTCACTGTAATTTTTAGCTTCATTTAGTGTCAGATTCCTTTTCTATATGTTAGCATATCATCAGGCTCCTTCATTATTGACTGTAAGAGAGCCAGTAAGGCTCTACGTCGCTTGTCATTAATCATACCCTTGGAGTTCTTGCCTTCAAAAGTTTTAAGTATTGGTGGGAGAGACCTGGGCCTTCACAGTCTTATGTGGCAGTTACTTTCTTCCTTTGGCTTTGTTTAAAATGGCCATCAGTGTTACTAAGTGTTGTGGTACAAGTATTTAATCCTATCTTGAGCCAAACATAAAATGTTGAGCCAACATAAAAACGAACATACACAATGCCGGGTGGTTGTGGCGCACACCTTTAATCCCAGCACTTGGGAGGCAGAGGCAGGTGGATTTCTGAGTTTGAGGCCAGCCTGGTCTACAAAGTGAATTCCAGGACAGCTAGGGCTACACAGAGAAACCCTGTCTCAAAAAAAAAAAATCCAAAATAAATAAATAAAATAAAATAAAAATGCACATACACTGATAGTAGATAGGCAGCTTCCACTCCCAAAGTTTTGATTAACTTTTACCTTCATTGAAGGGGCTCTAGCCAGCCTGGCAAGCCTTGCCCTTCTTCCTCATTTTCTCTGCCTTGCTAGATTACATTCCTGTGCTAGCCCAAAAAGCCCATTTCCTTATTAGGCCACTTTCTCCTTCTGAAACTTGACTACGAGTCCATTTATCAAAGTATTAAAGTCCGGCAATCTAAAGCCCCCTTTGGTTCACCTAATTAACATGCCCAATTAAAATTAATCATCTCACTCTAACTCTTCCCATTTTACCTTTATAAAGTGCCAAGTCTGTCTCCTCTCCTCTCTGTCCATAGGCAGTCCTTTGTCAGCACCCACCCACCCCCATCCCTAAGACAAATACTCCTTCCCCCTCTTCTGTTTCCTATCCTTTCTCCCTTAGCCTCTGTCTTCTGTCTTTCTCTCTTATTCATGCCCTTTTTGGGAACTTGGTCTTGGTGGTCTGAGTTGATACCTGTCTTTTCATTCATGATCTCCCTTAAACATAAATGGCTTTTCCCAGATGAGTGATGTTGAATGATAGTTATATCTTGTTTTAAAGTGTGTGAGTCAGTAATCTGATATGATTTAGTCTTTTCATGAAACCTTTTAAACCTAAAGATGTTGTGGAGCTGTAGGTGTCCTTTCACTTTTCATTTGAAGGAAAGAACCTTTGAAATATTAAATGCCAGAACTGGCAGAGTTAGGATTTGAGGATTTGAGCCAAAGTTCTTACTTTAATTCTATCCCTCATTGCTCCCCTTCTCTGGCCAAATAGAATTAATCTTTATTTAACTTTGTGTTTTATGGCCTCTATTAATCTGTGTTTTTGAGAGATTTTGTATTTAAGTGTTTTATTATACTTATTTATGTGTGCGCAAGTGTTCGTGGTTTTGTCATGGTGCACCTTTGGAGGTCAGAGAGGGCAGAAGACAACCTAGAGGAGTCTGCTGTCTGCTTTATAATATGGATCCCAGCAATTGAGTTGAGATGGTCATTCTTGGCCATAAGCACTCCTAGCAGCTGAGCCATTTCATTCTCATGATGCTTTGATGTCATTCGTGTCATGGAATAATTGTCTCAAGTTTTGTTCATACTCACAAAAGTGTTTACCATCTTTGTTCACGTGGAATCCCTATTAGGTAATCTTTTAAGCAGTTCTCTGAACTTAATTTATTTCTGCCTATTTATTTGATTACCCTGTTCAAAATACCTTATAGATATAAAAATTGAGTTATTAAAGTATAGCAATGTTGCCAGGTGGTGGTGCACACCTTTAATCCTAGCACTTGGGAGTTAGAAGTAGGTGGATCTTTATGAATTTGAGTCTAGCTTGGTCTACAGACTTAGTTCCAGGACAGCCAAAAGCTATACAAAGAAACTGTGTCTTGGAAAATCTTTACCAAAAAAAAAAAAAAAAAAAAGTATAGCAATGTAAATAGCTAGTACTTACACGGATACAACTATTTCTGTAAAATGTTTTCCTTCTGTTCAAATGTTGTATTTAAGTGAGTTTATATACAATGGCAAGAAAAAAAGGAAAGGTGGTTTTACTTTCCTTCTAAAATTAAAATGGCATGGATTTTATATTTTAAAGGTAATTCCTAAGTCAAAGTGTGTAACTTCTCATTTTCATTTAGAAAAATGAGAGCCGTCAACTCACTCAGATTCAGTACACAGCCTGGCCTGACCATGGAGTACCTGATGATTCGAGTGACTTTCTGGATTTTGTTTGTCATGTACGAAACAAGAGAGCTGGAAAAGAAGAGCCGATTATTGTTCATTGCAGGTACTTTATTTCCTGTCCTTAAAAAATGGATAAGTATGTTCTTGGGAATGCATTCCCTATTTTGGCCTTTTGTTGTGATAGAAGATGGTAGACAATGGAGAAAATTCTAATATAATGGTGTAGGAAACTATGTAAAAGGATAAAAACAATAGTTATTTTTCTGGTTCTCCTATTTTAATATCTCTTCATTGGAATGTGTCTTATATTTGATGGTAACTTGGATATGATGAAATAGTAACATTATTTCCATGTGTTTGTATTGCTATAACAAGATATTTAAAACTGGGTAATTTATAAAAACAGAAATGTATTTTTCAGTTTTAGGTTGCAAGGCTAAGTGTGGCCAGCAGAGGCTGCTAGTATACAAACTAGGGGATCTAATACAGTGAAGAACCCTGTGGGCCTCTGAAGCTTAACCCTTATGAATAGTAGCAGATCCAAAGTGTCATCTTTCTTTTTGCCACTAGGTTACCTGTGGTAATAGCTTAATATATATATTTAGTGGTAATATCTTAATGTTTTCTTATTTTAACATTTTTGAGACAAGGTCTTGTATAACCTGCCCTGGTCTTAATGCCTTACAACCCTCCATCAGTTCTGGAGGTGTACATGTATACTATACTGCCACCCATCTTACAAAATAGAACTTTTGTGGTTTTTATTTTTTTTAATTCCATTTCTATGTTTAGCTGGTTTTGTTTTTCATTATTCAGCAAGCTTTTTCTTTTCTTTTAATCTTTTGTTTTTTTCCTCCTCTATTTTAATATTTTTTATTATTTGTTCATTTGACATCATACATCCCAATTCCACTTATCTCCTCATCCTTCCATATCTGCTCTCTTCCCTTGCAACCTTCTCCCAAAAACAAAATGAAATAAAAAACATCTCACTGTGGGAGCTGCAGTGGGTCACACAGTGTACTCTGTTCTCAAACAGCTTTACTTGCAAATGGTCATTGCAATGAGTCATTGCAATGGTTCAAGACCTCTGGCTTCTGCTCCTGCATCAATACTAGATCCTTGCCTGGATATCGCTTGGATATCCTTTTATTGCCCTGTGTCATGGACATCCTACAGCTTTGGTTCTGTAGACCCTGCTCCTTCCCACACTCCAGTATGTGACTTGGTCAGCCTCCTGTGCCCATGCTAATGGGGCCAGCTCTTCTGCTTTGCTCTAGTGGGGGATTCCTCCTCCATTGTGTAACTTATTTCTACTCTTCTTTTTCCTTTTACTTAACACTGTTTCTTGTGTCTCTGTTTTCTCTCCTTTCCTGTTTTCTTTCTTTATCCCATTCATTACTATTTCCACCTTTGCTATAAATGATTTTTAATTTTAGAGTATACTTAACATTCGTTTTGCCATTTTTTTCTTCTTTGGTCATTGTGGGTGTGTTATGGAGTTTAATCAATTTAACTATGTTTCTATATCACATTCAGTGTGGAGTTACCAATTTGTTTTCATCTCCCTCAGTAATATTGGGGGTTTACCCTGAATGAATAGCCTGCTAGGGAAGAAGATTCCCAAATAAAAGTAGAAGAAAAATCCACACCAACAAAGGCACAAATTAGGACACAGAAATACTCCTTAATTACTAAATTCAAACATACTAAGACAGGTAAAATGTTGGATAAATTCAAACATTTTCCTGTAAAAATCATTGACTTTAAGGAAAATACAAACAAGCAGATGAATGAGCTAAGAATTTCACATGGAGGGGCTGGTGAGATGGCTCAGCGGGTAAGAGCACCCGACTGCTCTTCTGAAGGTGATAAGTTCAAATCCCAGCATCCACATGGTGGCTCACAACCATCTGTAACGAGATCTGGCGCCCTCTTCTGGAGGGTCTGAAAACAGCTACAGTGTACTTACATATAATAAATAAAAATAAATCTTAAAAAAAAAAAGAATTTCACATGGGGACTTGGAAAGGAAACTGCCAACATAGAGGAGAAAGTAAGCAAGTAGCTAGAAAAGTTAGCTTACACATGAAGAAGAAATTAATCAAGGAAATTGAGATGTACAAAATGCAAATAGAAATGTTGGAAATGAAAACTTTGGTGGAACAATTTTTTAATAAATATAGAATTTTTAATAAATATAGAAAGTAGACTGCATCACCAATGGACAAAGCAGCAACAATAAAAGGACATCAGGACTGTGGGCATGGCTGAAGAATACTATGCAAACTTGGTGGTTTAAAAGAAGCAAACAAAAAGTCACAACCACAATTTTCAAAAACTGTAGGATGTTATCAAGAGACAGAATCTAGGAATCTGTGGGGTAGAAGGAATCAACATTACAAGCTCATCTAGAAAATCTATTCATAGCACTTGGTGTGTTTTTGTTCAGCTGTTGGACAAAGGCCAGTTGAACAGGTACAAAAATCAATCCTCTTTTGCAACCCAGAACTCATTGCTCAGTATGAGTTTTGATACATACAAGAAGGAATATAAGCACAGAGGTGTTATTGCTGAAGTTGGTTCTAGCAATATCATATATAGTTTATCTTATAAAGGTAATGCAGTAGATAAATATTCCTTTTTTTAAAGGCTTGCCTTGATTATGATGTCAGAATTGGAAGATACCCATGAATGGATGTTTGTTTCAGTGTTGCACTGGCATTTCCTTCATAAAGATTGAGTTCTGAGTGTTAGGGTCACACAAGTGAACCCTACCTTAAAATGGTTTAAAGATAATTGAAGGGTCCCTAAAGTAAATTGAAGAAATCCTCAAATCTTCTGGTGACCTGGATGAACAGCAAAGGAATCAAATCCCTTAAATAAGAATTTATTTGACTTAATTGTTAAAAATAAATAATTATACAGTAAAAAAGAAAAAAGAAAGAAAATATAGCAGTTTTCTAAATCTAGGGAAGAAATGAACATCTAAGCCCAGAGGGTATTTAGAACCCCAAATTACATGACCAAGGGAGAACCTCTTCATAGTACAGTATACTCAAGATGCCAAAGTATAAAAACACAGCAATATTAAAAACTGTAGAAGAACCAAGCATAGTGGAACATACCTTGGTACAAAGGTAGTGGGACCTTTGATGTTCAGGCCAGCCAGTACAACATAGTGAGCCCCTTTTCCAAACAAGACAAACACTGTAAGAGAACAAACAGTATCTCACAACAGCAAGCATAGTGACTGAAGAGATGGCTCATCAGTCAAGAACACTGGCTGCTCTTGCAGAAGACCTGTCTTTGATTCCCAGAACCCACATAGTAACTTATAACTGTATTTAGGTCTAGTCCAAGGCATTTGGTGCTCTCTTCTATCTTCCTTGGACCAGAGATTCATGTGATACACACAAATAACTGCAGGTAAAATGCTCAAACACATACCATGGTTGAGATAGTAAATTGTTTGTTTGTTTGTTTGTTTTCTTTGAGACAGGGTTTCTCTGTGTAGCCCTGGCTGTTCTGGAACTCACTTTGTAGACCAGGCTGGCCTCGAACTCAGAAATCCGCCTGCCTCTGCCTCCTGAGTGCTGGGATTAAAGGCGTGCGCCACCACGCCCGGCTCGAGATAGTAAATTGTTGAGGGAAGGGGAGCACATTAGATCTTACAACAGAAATTTTAAAGGCCATAAAAGCATGGAATAGTATATTTCAAGTCCTAAAGGTGAATAGCTAATAAAGCCACTCTATTCCACAAAGCTACCTTTTAATACAACAGAAATAAGGACATTTCAACACTAAAACAGTTTATAGCCACTAAGTCAGCATTGCAAAAGATACTGAAAGGAGACCGAAACACTTTCATGTGAGAACTAAATAAGCAAAGGATATTTAAACCCAGTGAAATTCCTAATGCAGATAGAGAAAAAGAAAAAAGCAAACATTAACCAACCAAAACAACAACCAGCAAAATTATAGGAGAAAAGAAGGAATAGAAAGAAAGAAATAGAAAGGGAAGGAAAAAGAAAATAAAAAGAAAGACAGGAGAACCATGCCCTGAACATAATAAAGACTACAATGAACCTGTAGTCAGCATGACACCAAATGCAGAAAGACTGAACACATTCTCTACAGTAGACAATTCACATATTCAATATATTGCTCTATGCTTGATTCAGTATAATCTCAAAATATTAGCTAGAATAATATGGCAAGAAAATGAAAATATAAATATTTTCTGGTCGTGTGATATGATTTTTAAAAGACCCTACAGACCCCATAAGAAAACTCTTAGTTCTGAATAACACTTTTAACCAAGTAGCAAGATTAAAAGAAAAAAAATCAACAAACAAATATAGGTAGCTTTCATAGAGACCAGTAAGAAACTTACCAACAAAGAATTCAGTGGGGAAGTTCATTCACAGTAGCTTTAATAAAGTACCTAGGAATAAACATAATTAAGGCCATTAACGACCTCTACAATAAAAATGCTAAAATACTGAAGAAAGTAATTTAAGATACTGAAAGATGAACAGACCTATTATACTTATGGGCTGCTATAATAATTGTAAAATGGCTGTTACAAAAAGAAACTTACAGACTAAACATAATCTTTGTCAATATTCTACTGACATTCTCCAGAAATAGAACAGAAAATCCTAAAGCTCAACATGAAAGACCCCAAATAATAACCAAGACAAACAAACAAAAACATCATAATCAGAGAGTATCACAGTATATGATCTCAAGTTAAACTGTATAGCTGTAGTGACAAATGCAGTGGGATTCAGGCATGAACAGACACAGACCAGTGGCTAGAATAATAGAACCAGAAGTAAATGTACACAATTACATCTACCATTTTACAAGTGTTGACAACATAGTTTTTACTTGGGTAGTGTTGATCTCTTTATCGATAATCACTGATTATTCTTCATCCCCAGCTGATTAGAAACAGCCAATTTTTAATTAAAAATATATCAACAGCCCCAATAGACTGTTTTCAAAGACTCCAAACTTTTCTCTGAAACTTCACAAGCTAGGCTTCCATTATCTTTGTTTCTCTCAGCATGATTTTCCTACAACTCATTAGGCTCCAAGCACTCAACGTCTTTTCCAGACCTAAGCTCCAAACCCTCCACCTTTCTCCCATAAGACATCCCAAGGCATAAAAACTACATAGTCAGGTCCATCACAGTAAGGCTTCATTTTTAGTACCAGTTTCTGCTTTAGTTTGATTTTCTTTTGCTGTGAGTAAACACTGATTAGAAGCAACTTGGTACAGAATTTATTTTATTTCATGTCCATCATGGAGGGAAGTCAGGGCAAGATTCACAGCAGGATTCTGGGGACAGAAGCTGAAGAAGCATCACAATGTTACTCACTCACTCCTACTGACTTGCTAAGCTACTCTTCTTAAATAGCCTAGGAACACCTGCCAAGGGTTGGCACTACCCACACTAGTCTGGGTCCTCCTATATCAATCAGCAATTAAGAAAATACCTACCCCCCCCCAAAAAAAAAGAAAAGAAAATACCCCCCAAGCCCATAGGCCCAACTGATGGAGTCAGTTCTTCAATTGGCTTTTCTTCAAAAGTGACTAGTTCATGTTGAGTTGTCATAAAGTAACCAGGCAATCTCCTCAATACATGGTGCTGAAAAATCTGGATGTCTGCTTTTAAAAGAATGAAACTAGACTCATACCTCTCATGCTTCATAAATATCAACTTAAAATGAATCAGAAACCATTATATAAGACTTGAGAACCAGAAACTCTTAGATGAAACTATGGATAAAACATGTGATGATACAAGCAGGAATTTTCTGAGCGTGTAAAAGCTCTAGAAATAATGGCAAGCACTGACAGATGGAATTGGATCACATTTTAAAGCTTCTGCTCAATGAAAGAAATTATCAGCAGAGTGAAGAGATGCTGTTTGCCAATGGGAAATCTGACAGAATTACTATCTAGATGGAACAAAACAAAATATCCACTTAGTAAATAGGCAGATAAGTTAAACTAACAGTTCTCAAAAGAAGAAACACAAATAGCCAATGAATATATGAAAAAGGTTCAATATCCTTTAGTTATTAGGGAAATGAAAATTAAAACTTGTCATTTTATCTCATTCCGTTCAGAATGGCCATCCTCAAGAAACTAGATAAGAAATGATGGTGAGGATATGGGAAAAGTGGAACCTTTATTCACGTCTACTGAGAATATGAATTGTTACAGTCTCTCTGAAAATCAGTATATGGGATCCTTGAATATTAAACTACCATATGACCCAGCTATTCCACAGATTAGTATATACTTTAACCACTTGATGCAAGTTCAGTATATCACAGATATGCTTACATTTTATTATTTTATTAATATATTATTAATAAATGTACATTATTATATTTATTATTGCTATACTGTTTACAATAGCCCAGATATGGAACCAGCCTAGATACCCATCAACAGATAGATGGATAGAGGAATGTGGTGCATATATACAATGAATTTAGTGTAAAGAAGAATGAAAATTTATCATTTATAAGAAAATTGATAGAACTGTAGATCAGGTTCAGAAATACATTTTGTTGTTGTTGTTGCTTTGGTGGATATTTAGTGAAGAAAAAATGCATGCAAGTAAGAAGGGGAGTAGAAGAAAAGAAATGAAAGGGAAGAGGGAAAGTTAAGGGACAAACAAAAGGGGCCATGTTTTCTCTCATAGAGAATCCAGATTTAAATATACACATATTTAAATATCTGCATAGGATATGAAAGCAAAAAGGGGAGTACAGGACAGCAATGCCATGTTATGCAGGAAGACTGTCATGAAATTCATCATTTTGTATGCTAACCAAAAAAAATTTTTTAGGAGTCCAGTGTCAGGGCTGGAGGGATGATGGCTCAGTGCTTATGAGAATTGTTTCTCATTCTGAGGACCAGGGTTCAGGACCCAGCACCCACATGGTGGCTAACAACCAACTAAAGTTCCTATTTCTGGGGATAGCACCTCTGGCCTCTGCAGGCACTAAACATAGGCACAGGCACATGGTGCACTTACGTACATGCAGGCAAAACATTTATACACATGAAATAATTTTAAAAAACAAAACAAGATGCAATGTCAAGAAGGTGAGAGGTATGCATCTTTACATTATAGAAATCTTCGGTAGCTACTATAGTCATGTTTGTAGGTTATAATTTTTTTTAAGTATCTCAATGGTAAATTTGATATAATTTAACTTTGTTTAAAACTAACTTACATAAGGTGCAAAAAAACAAAATTGTATTTTATGTATTTTTAATGATTTATTTTACATTTGTTGCTTTGCATTTTAAAATGGATTTAAAATATTAAACAGTTGACTTGCTAGTTTGTTTTTTTTTTTTCCCTTGTTCCGGTCAACCCCGCTCGCTCTGCTCGACCCCGCTCGCTCCGGCCAGCCCCACTCGCTCCCGGCCGCCCCCAGTACGGCCCCCCACTTGTTCCAGCCAGCCCCGCTCGCTCCGATCGGCTCCACTTGCTCCGGTTTGGCCCCGCTTGCTCCGGCCGTCCCCGTTCGGCTCCGCTCGCTCCGGACAGCCTCGCTCGCTCTGGTTGGTCTCTCAGGTCCAAGGATTCATTTCTTATTATTCTTCATAAGTACGCTGTAGCTGACTTCAGACGCACCAGAGGAGGGCGGCAGATCTTGTTACAGGTGGTTGTAAGCCACCATGTGGTTGCTGGGATTTGAACTCATCACCTTCGGAAGAGCAGTCGGGTGCTCTAACCCGCTGAGCCATCTCACCAGCCCGACTTGCTAGTTTTATGAAATAAAACTTTAAAAATGAAAATTGTTTTTCTTTATTGTGATTTGCTTTTTCTTTGCTAATTCTGCAGAAAAGCCACAAATTTAGCAATTGTAGCACTAAAACTTTGTACATCTGTCTGTCCTTTTTCAGTGCTGGAATTGGAAGGACTGGGGTTCTTATTACTATGGAAACTGCCATGTGTCTCATTGAATGCAATCAGCCAGTTTATCCACTAGACATTGTAAGAACAATGAGAGATCAAAGAGCCATGATGATCCAAACACCTGTGAGTACTGTGCTTCATTTGTACCTCTGCTCCTAAACACACTGGATCTTGTTACTAATCTGCATTCTATAGCTTTTTTTTGTTGTATCCAAATGTATATATATATATATATATATGATAGGGTCCTGCTATGTAGCCCAGTCTGACCTAGAGCTGCTACTCTGCAACCTCCTGCCTTAGCTTCCTGACAAACATGTGCCTCAAGTATGCCCCTAAATTATACCTTTATCATTTTAATTCCAACTCAGAAACTGTTTTTCTATAGTATAATAGTCAGTAGCTCTTGGTATTATAAATAAAAATATCGTGGAAAACAGTCATTTTGTGTGTGTGCCATGTCTTGTCTGCTTTTCATGCTGCAACAGGTGAGTGAAGTTGCAACAGACACCTGTGGCCTACAATGTCTGCAATATTTACTATTTGGCCTTTCACAAGAACAGCTTTGTCAGTGTGCACATGGCTTAGCATGTTAACTCGTGAGTGCTTTGCTAGATGTAGAGGAACTTGCCTTGAGTTGTTTAGTCAAGAGGAATGCTGTCTGTGAGAGTAACCCTAAACTGAAGATCTGGGTAGAGCTTTGTTCAGGATTACTGTTGTTGTAGAAAGCCTTCCCTTGAGTTGTTTAGTCAAGAGGAATGCTGTCTGTGAGAGTAACCCTAAACTGAGGATCTGGGTAGAGCTTTGTTCAGGACTACTGTTGTTGTAGAAAGCCTTCCCTTTTCCTAAGAACTTAAATTGCATAACAATGACAAAATTTCTAGAAATTAAACTACTTATTTATTATATTCTCCACTGACTTTTCATTTTGCCTCAGTAATCAAAAGAATCAAGAAATTTTAGAATTAGTGTTAAGACTGGTTTTTGTATTAATTAAAGCAGAGTAAAATGTTGGCATAGTTAGTGGCAACAAGATTTCTTGATGCTTATTGGCCTAACTACTCTAAAAAATGCCCATCATTTTCTAAGCTTCTAAATACACAAAATTTCACACTTACTCAAAAGTTAACATTGTCATATAATAAAAACATTATAAATACCCAACATTTGCATACTAGTTTTATTTGTACATTTACTCACTTTCCCATTATTGAAAGCAAATCTTGGATGGCATAAATATTTTAGCATGTAACTAAAAGAGAAGATTATTTTCTTTTAAAAAATAACTACTATCTCACTTAAATATAATTATAATTTCTTTTTTTCTTAGATATTTTCTTTATTTACATTTCAAATGTTATCCCCTTTCCTAGTTTCCCCTCCAAAAATCCCTTATCCCCAACCCTCTCCCCATGACAGCTTTATCAGTCTCCTGTCAGCAAGCTCTTGTTGGTATCTAAAATAGTATCGGAGTTTGGTGGTTGTTTATGGGATGGATCCCCAGGTGGTACAGTCTCTGGATGGTCATTCCTTTAGTCTCTGCTATGAAATTTGTTTCTCTAACTCCTTCCATGGACATTTTGTTCCCTCTTCTAAGTAGGATTGAAGTATCCACACTTTGGTCTTCCTTCTTCTTGAGTTTCATGTGTTTTGCAAATTGTATCTTGGGTATTCTGAGCTTTTGGGCTAATATCCACTTTTCAGTGAGTGCATATCATGTGTGTTCTTTTGTGATTGGGTTATCTCACTCAGGATGATATCCTCCAGATCCATCCATTTGTCTAAGAATTTCATTGTTTTTAATAGCTGCGTAGTACTCCATTGTATAAATGTACCACATTTTCTGTATCCATTCCTCTGTTGAGGGACATCTGGGTTCTTTCCAATTTCTGACTATTTTAAATAAGGCTGCTGTGAACATAGTGGAGCATATGTCCTTATTACATGTCAAGAGTGGTATTGCTGGGTCTTCTGGTAGTACTGTGTCCAATTTTTTGAGGAACCGCTAAACTGATTTCCAGAGTGGTTGTACCAGCTTGCAATCCCACCAGCGATGGAGGCGTGTTCCTCTTTCTCCACATCCTCGCCAGCATCTGCTATCACCTGTTAGTACTTTTTATGAAGTGTGATGCAGGACAGTTTGGTGCACTTATGTGTAAGATTATAATGTCTTCTTGGTTAATTGTCCCGGGGATCAGAATAAGGTGTCCCTCAGCTCTTCTGATTAGCTTTGTCAGATATCAGGACTGCAGTGCTTCCTCACTTCTGGTCTCATTTGCTTGGAATACTGTTTTGTCCTTTTACTTTAAGGTGGTACTTATCTTTAAAGGTAAAGTGAATTTCTTATAGACAACAAATGATGGATTTTGTATCTTCTACCTGGAGAGTTGAAGCCACTAATATTTAAAGTTATTGAAATGTGTGTATTGATGGCATTCATTTATTTTGCTATTTGTATTATACCTGTGCTTCATTAATTATAGCTTCCCAATCATTACTGTCCTGTACTAAGTGTTATTTTCTGTATTCTCTATAGGCTGGTTTATTGGACACAAATTCTTTTTGCCTGTTTGTATCATGGAAAGTTTTTCTTTCCCCAACTATAGCAGGTTGTTTTGCTGGGTACACTAATCTGAATTTGTATCCGTGGTCTTTTAGAACTTAGAGTATGGGGGCTGGAAAGATGGCTCAGTGATTAAGAGCACTGACTGCTCTTCCAGTGGCCCTGAGTTCAAATCTCAGCAACCACATGGTGGCTCACAACCATCCATATTAAGATCTGATGCCCTCTGCTGGTGTTTCTGAAGACAGCTACACTGTACTTACATATAATAAATAAATCTTAAAAAAAAAAAACTTGGGGGCTGGTGAGATGGCTCAGCGGGTAAGAGCACCCGACTGCTCTTCCGAAGGTGATGAGTTCAAATCCCAGCAACCACATGGTGGCTCACAACCATCCGTAACAAGATCTGGCTCCTTCTTCTGGAGTGTCTGAGGACAGCTACAGTGTACTTACATATAATAAAATAAATCTTTAAAAAAAAAAAAAACTTAGAGTATATTGTTTTAGGCTCTTCTGATTTTCAGATTTTTCACTGCAATGTCAGCTCTTATTCTGATTGATTTTCTTTTATGTGTGACTTATAAGATCTTCCCTCCTCTCCCCTTCTTTCCTTCCTTTCTGTCTTTTTTTCTTTTGCAGCTTTCTGTACTTTTTCCTTGTTCTTTCTATTCTTTCTATTTGTGCTGTAGCCTTCTGACTTTTCTAATTGAGTTATTGAGCTTTTCAAGTCTATCTTCATTTCAGCTTCAGTTTACTTCAATATTTTTCTATATTGAAATTCAGACCGCAAACCGTATAGTCTTCATTTCATTCAGCCTTATGCTTGTGTTTCCTTGAGCATCATTTACACATTTGTTTGTTTTGTTTTTGTTTTTCTCTTTGAGTTTATTCTAAGTTCATTGAACTATTTGTGTCTTCTTTAAATTGGAATCTTTTGATGAAGTTTATGATTGCAATTTCTGTGTCCTGGGGTTCATCTAGGTTATTCTCATTAGAAATTATAGGACTGGTAATAAGTGTGCTAGATTTTGTCTTGGGTGTTCATTTTTTGTGATAAGGCCTGGGCATGTGGAATCTTTACTCTTTCTATGTCTGATGTGGACACAGGAGACTTTGCCTTGAGATTGGCTATGGTAAAAGTGAGGTGAAGCTAGGTGGATACAGTTGGGGGTGGGGCTGGCATGCAGAAGACTGGAGACATTGTGTGAGGTCTCAGCAGACTAGGCATCGGTTTGGTCTGGCCTGGGTACTGGGTATGGTTCAATTGGGGTCAAGGTTATTTGGGTTTTTCCCCCCTTTTTTATTGTGATAAAATACACATAACAAAAATTTCTATTTTAACCATTTTATGTATGCATTTCAGTAGTATTGAGTATATGTAGGTTGTTGTAGAACTAACTTTATGACCTCTTTTTTTATACCATTTAAAAAGTTACTCATTTCCATTCTCCTAAGCTTCTAGTTACCTCTAGTCTACTGTTTGTTTCAGAGTTTGATTTGTCATATAAGTAGAGTCATACAGTACTTGTATATTTCTGACTGCCTTAGTTCAGAAAGTTAATATTCTCACAGTTCTCCATTTGGTAATCATGTCAGAATCTGGCTTCTCTTCAAGGCTAAGCCATATTCCATTCTTTTCTATAGTAGATTTTGTGTAATAATTCTTCCATCAGTAGACATGTTGCTGTTTCTAGCTTTTGATTATTCTGAATAATACTACCATGATGAAGGATGTATAGAATATCTCTTTGAGACTGCAGTTTGATTTCTTTCAGATCTGTACCCCATGGAAGTGGCTGAGCCATTAACAATTATAATGGTTGTTTTTATACTTTATTTGAAATTGATGTTCCAATAATGGCCTGAACACTTGAATTAGTTTATATCTAAATTATAAATTTTTATAATTAAAAAACTACTTTCTACACCTCTTGTTCCTTTGGGGGGGGTTTTGTTTTGTTTTTTTTCAATTGATTTAATAAACAATACTTGTGCCGGGCAGTGGTGGCACACACCTGTAATCCCAGCACTTGGGAAGCAAAGGCAGGTGGAGAGGCCAGCCTGGTGTACAGAGTAAGTTTCAGGACAGCCAGGACTGCACAGAGAAACCCTGTCTCGAAAAACAAAACAAAGCAAAACAAACAAACAAACAAAAACAATACTTGTACTATGTGATTTACTAGAGTCTCAGTTGGTTTGGTTTATATTCCCAAGATAGTGTTCTCTGTACTTTTCTCAAAGTGGCAGATGGATCTGTAGGCTAGAGCAGTTTGGATGGAAATTCATTCCTCAAGATGCACATGATGTTTGATTATCTTTCTTTGTGTGATGTTAGCACTTCTTGGGTGATCAGTACTGCCATCCATTATTCATTGGGTGTAGAGTGATGGCATTCTGTTTGTTCTTTGATTTTTACTATTTACAGGATTATCCCCAAGTCCATATTCAGCTCCCATTGTTATATAGATCAGGCCTCCCTGCCTAGGAACGGGCACCATCTACAATGAACTAGGCCACTTCATTTATTAACTAGAATGATTTCCTAAAGATTTATTTATTTTTATTTTCTGTGTATGAATATTTTACCTGCACATATGATATGCATCATGTATATGCCTTTAGAGGTGAGAAGAAGGATCAGATTCCCTGGAACTAGAGTTAGAGATGACTATGAACCACCACATGGGTGCTGGGACTCAAACCCAAGATGTTGGGTTGTGCTGTTTTCTTTTTCATTGTGCTTTCCAGTGCTGGCAAGCATTCCAGAGCCTCACACAGGCTGCACAAGTGCTGTCACAGAGCTAGCTCCTGCACCAGCTCAGAGTTCACTGTGGGTAAACTAGCTTTGTCCAGTGCCAACAACAGACTTTGGTTTGGTTTGATACAATTTAAAAATTGTGAACCTAACTGATAGCAGTGGTGCACACCTTTAATCCTAGTACTCCAGAGGCAGAGACAGGTGGGTCTCTCTGAGTTTGAGGACAGCTTGGTCTACATAGTGAGTTCTAGTAGCTTGAGCTACATAGTGAAACCCTGGTTTTGGGGGGTTTGGGGGGGGTGAATCTAAACATACTTTATGTGTTTTCAATATTTTTCTTGACGTTGCCCAAAATTATCCTATGTTTTGGCCACCAGAAACTTCAGTTTCTAAGTCCTTTTCCTAGAACCATAATAATTTTGTTAACTTCCTTGCTAGCAGAAAGCATTGCTAAGCCAGCTTTGTATTTTATGATCCAGATTTGGAAACTAATTTCTCCAGTAATTCTTGGTTCTGTTATTTTAGATGCTACTTTTTGAGTTCTGGGGATGCAGTATTGTAATTAGTGATATATTTCTGTAAACTGTCATGTGTCTGAACACAAATTTCCATGATATATTGTGAATTGGGACATACTTTTTTTACTTAACATCTTTATCTACATTTTTCTCCTTTCTTGTTTAACAAGAATACAATTTCTCTAGGACAGCAGTTAGACTAAGAATATTAAAAGTACTCTTCTGTTTTATCTCACATGGCCTGCCATAGTTTTAAAATGGCAGTGCTGATTATTAAAGAGTTCCTGGTTTCCCACAGTTTTATTTGAACTTTGGATGTAACTCCAAAACATAATCAATTACTGTCTTTAAATCCTTGCAAATAGCTGATCAGTGTGGTTGTGTCATCAGGTTGATACGTGCATAATTGTTGTTTTTAGGATAGTATCAGTTTTAAATTTTAAATCTATAAAAGAAGAAGGGTGGGGACTGGAGAGATGGCTTAGTGATTAAACAGCACTGGGCTTTTCTTCTAGAGGACCCAGGCTCAATTCCCAGCTTCTACATGGCAGCTCACAGCTGTCTATAATTCCACTTCCTGGTGAATCAACACCCTCACACAGACATGGCAACAATGCACAGAAAAAAATCAAAGCAAATAAATCATTAGAGAAGAAGAGGTGAAGGAGGAAGAAAAGGTTTATTATCTGGTAGAACTTGATCTTTGTTCCTCTCTGCTACTTTCCCCCTCCATTCTTTCATGAAAACACTTTAAAGATTTATCATTTTCTTCCTTAAAAAGTTTAACAGTAAATTTTAAATATATATTTATTTTTTCTTTTATAAATGTTATACATACTTTTTATCTCTCACCTTTTAATATTGTTTTATGTGACACAGAGAAACAAAGACAGAGATTGAATGTGCAAGTGTATGTGAGGAGGATATATGTAGTCTTTGTCATTCTTACTTGATTCTTTACAGAGAAAGCCAGTAAATGGTAATGATTTGTCTCTGCCCAGACACACTGGGTTTATAACACATCCAGAAATGCCCAGTGGTTTTTTTTTTTTTAAACATGGGTGACTGAGCTATTAATCGAAGTCTTCATGCTTGTTCAACAAGTATGCTCACCTGCTGAGCCCTCTCCCCAGCCCTTCCTTGCCTTTTTTTGGTTGTTGTTGTTGTTTTTTTTTTTCTCTTTCCTTGTCATCTTGAAACAGGCTGTTCTGATATTCACTGTGTAGATTATGCTGATCTTGAACTTATGGAACTCTTGTTTCAGTCTTCTAAGTGTTAGTAAACCTCTCTACCTGAAATCCCTTGCTTGTTTTCACTTATCAGAATAGTCTGTCACTTACCATTGTTCATGTGTCCTTAATTCCAGCACTCAAGATTCAGGAGGATCAGGAGGTTCTTTGTGAGTTTAAGGACAACCTTATCTGCATAGCAAATTGATGGCAACTTAAATGGTTTTCACTTTTTTATTTTAAAGAAGTGAATATATATTTTCAGGTGTTTTTTTGTTTGTTTGTTTGTTTGGTTGGTTGGTTGGTTGGTTGGTTGGTTGGTTTTTTCGAGACAGGGTTTCTCTGTGTAGCCTTGACTGTTCTGGAACTCACTTTGTAGACCAGGCTGGCCTCGAACTCAGAAATCCGCCTGCCTCTGCCTCCTGAGTGCTGGGATTAAAGGCGTGCGCCACCATGCCCGGCCAGAGGTTTTTTTCTAATTTATCTTTTGAATTGAATTTTCTGGAAGTAAGGATGTTTGTTCCAGAGATAAAATAATATTATTTTTTTAGATACTTTCAAATTTCTCTTTATAGTTTCAGTATTTTAACATTTCTATCAGCAGTGTCTTGGGTTTTGCCAAGGAAGTATTATGTGAGAGTTTTTGGTTTTTGGTTTTTCTTAACTTTTTACCCATTGGTGAAACTTGTAACTCTGTTCTGTTTCACGTTTTAAGTTCTTTAATAAGCTTGATAAGTGAGATGTTAGTTAATAAGCTTGATAAGTGAGATGTTAGTTTTTGGTTTTCTGGACTTTGTTGTAATGATTCTGTTTTTTCTCCTTATGTTTTTCAGAGTCAATACAGATTTGTGTGTGAAGCTATTCTGAAAGTTTATGAAGAAGGATTTGTTAAACCATTAACAACATCATCAAATAAATAAAACAAAAAGGTTGGAATAAGTACTGGGAAACTGATTTTGTTACATTCACTGTGCCATAATACTGCTTGCAGGAAATGGCCTCTCACACAAAAAGTGAAGAACTCAAAAAGACATCGAGAACTTCAGCACTACTGCACTTTATGTTTTAAAAAGTCACTCAAAACTTACTACTCACACGGTTGACCATTTTGTGCTTTGCTCTGAACAGCGAGTGGAAACTGAGTATGTTCAGGGTAGTGTATGGAATTTTGAAGTGTTGCCGTGCAGTCTGCTCTGGTAGAATTGCCACAGAGAAGGCTCAGAATTCTCATCTCTTACACACCTGTACCTTGAAAGCAAAAAGGAATAAACATCAGGAGTCTGCTCTGGCCTTTCCCAGTGGTTCATGTACTCGCTCTACTGATTATGATTACCAGATTTTATTTTTCAAATGTTAGCAATACCATTCTCAGCATTAGCCAGTACACTGCCTGTGGATGCGGCACATCTCCCTGCCATCCCAGTGGGACCTGCTGTTGAGAAGAACATTGGCACCTGCTGTTCCCAGGAAATGCTGCACAGTGTCCATTTACCAGCATCTCAGAGAACTAACTATGAATCTATGGATTTTCTTGGATTTAATGATGTAACTTATATTTATCATAAGGTTGGCTTATTCCAAATCCTGTGATTTCACATTCTTGATGTAAAGGAATGCATGCATTGTGTCTTAACCCCTTAAGTGCCTTGAAATATCTTTGTCTAATGAAAAGGCACTCATTTGACCCCATAAGAGGTATGTATGTATACTGTACATTCTTATAGTTTTATGAATTTTTAATAAGTTCACAGTGTTTTTAAAAACCAGCTTCTTATGTTGAGACTTATACAAAGAAGGGTAAGGACATTCTGTTTCTTACTCAGTGCTTGCTTAGACTTTGCCATAAAAGCCAGGATCTCTGTATTCTGCTGAAAGTGCATCTGCTGCTATGGAATTGTTCACAATCTGTACATTCCTTTACTGAGGGGCAGGGGTTAAAGTTTAGCAGCGTAACTTAAAAGAGGGTTTATTCTTCAAATTTCATATTTACTTTATCCTAAGTTAAAAAGTGTTGTTTAACATGTATATTAGAGATAAATATATTGGTACTCTAAGTTATAGTGACAAAGTTAATTAGTTGGAATATTAACATCTATAAATAAAGTGTTGCCCTGAAGCATCATTCTAGGTCATATCAGGCTGTCTTCACACTGCTCTTTTCATTGGGATCTTTAGACAAGGAATTAGACACTACTGTCTTTCTCTAAATGTGACCCTTCATAATAGTAAAAATGCCAGTTTTCTGTCATCGTAGTTTATAGATACCTATTAAATTATAAGCATGTCAGTGAGTCCATCTTGATGGACGATCCAGCTCCCATTGCAGATGTGTATGTTTTCCTTGTTTTAAGTCTATGGAGACAGATTTTTAAAATTGCCCATTTAATGTGAGAACTTGCTCACCTTTTCACATGTTCCTTTATATGGATATGGTTAAAGTAGACACATTTGGTAGTGGTTTCAGATTACTTCTGAAGTCTTGATAAAACATAGGTTCCAATAGTAGATGTTTTTGGAATGCTATTTAGTTGGGAGAATGATATACATTTAAAAATCTTTAGTAAAATATAAATTATTGTTTCATGTATTCAGAATCCATAATAGTAAAATTCAGCTTTAAATACTAATTGCCAGGGTACCAAATAAATTGTCACTTATAAATATTTCTTGTTTTATTTTTAAAGAAAGAAATAAACATATCTTCACATCAAACAGATGTCCCCCTATTCTGATTTCACATGCAAGACAATATTAAGTCAATGAACTATAATTTTGCTCAGACATTCCATTCTCTACCCAGAGGCAAATGTAATTTAGGCTGGTAGGATATCATTGCAAGTTAAAAAGGGAAATCAGGTTGGAGATCTACACATTATAAAGCTATTTTATTTCACTGTTCGATTTTAGCCTAAATTTTAAATCTTGCCATGTGGGTAGAAGGTGACAACCATAGACCGAAAGAGAAAAGCTATGTAGAAGGGCAGTGTCATGATTCATTTGCTCTTTAATGTAAAGCTTTGGGTACATCTCTGTAGATAACACTGCTGTTTGCAGTGAGCATTGCTGCCTTTTAAGTCAGCAGTGCTTGTTTTTAAGTGACAAGGGGAGAAATAAATTTAAATTTTTCATAGAAATTCTTGTCTAAGAACTATACTCCATTAGTATTTTACATGTGAAAACAGCCCTTTTAGAGTATTTATTAGGATCCTAAGCTAATTGTAGCCTTCACAAATTGTTAATATGGATATGCTAATTAAACTTTCCTAGTTACCTAACATATAACAGTCCTTTACATCTAAGCATCTAATCAGTTTATTAATCTAAATATATTTCTAGAAATAATGCTAGTTTTCATACGCCAGGTATACATACACTCCATACATATTGATGTAATATTGTGTGACAATACCCAAATTTCTTGAATCAAACTACTTTTCCATTTCACTCGCCACATGTAAGTTCACACCCCGGCAAACTCAAGAAAGAATGCATTTCTCCTGACAAGTCACTATTGGCGAGTCAGGACTTTTGTACATGCTAAAAGTAAATGTGAAAAACTTCCCTCCCTAAATTCACATGGCTATTCTGCTTCTTTTATTGGGCATTTGGTTATGTCAGCACTGCCGAGATGCTCTGTAGTGATCTTTTGAAGTAGATTTTGCATTCACAAAAAGAATAGGTTGCCGGGCGTGGTGGCTCACGCCTTTAATCCCAGCACTCGGGAGGCAGAGGCAGGCGGATTTCTGAGTTTGAGGCCAGCCTGGTCTACAAAGTGAGTTCCAGGACAGCCAGGACTAAGCAGAGAAACCCTGTCTCCAAAAACCAAAAAAAAAAAAAAAAAAGAATAGGTTGTATTTGCTAAACTAATCCATTCATTCAAAAGTCAGGCAGAATAAATAACCCAAGAAAAGCTTGTGTGTAGCTTGCTGGGTCAAGTAATTGGGAAAGGGTAATGATTGATCATTTTGACTTAAGAATAAACAGTAACAGTGTATGAAAGTTGACTTCACATGCACTTATGCTGAGCCATTAGAACATTTGCTTCAAAGTTTTGGGTACTACTGTATGTGCCTTCATAGAGAAAGATCGGTGCATTGATTTTCATAAAGACATGTCCACAGACTGAATGAACTTTTAACCATGGGGTTGTTTATATCTCTTGGCAGGTCTGACCAAGTCTAATGAGTTACTTGAGCAAAAAAAATCTCTTGTCTCACTAGAAGTAGTACTTGAGAGCTAAAAATTTGAAAGATTTTGTTCAGTCTCTATGTCCTTGTTATTATAGGAAAGACCACAGGTCCAGCAATTAATTTAGCAGAATCTGGTCATCTTCAGGTTTTCTAATTCTCAATTTAGTGTTGTTGTCTTAGACTATAACTTCAGTAAATTGTGACTATGATCAGTGCTTGTAAAGTTTACCTGTTTCTACTTGGGAGGCATGCTCAGTTGACACTTGGAACCTGTGACACCTTAGAAGTTTGAAAGGAGACTTCAAAAGTGTTGCCAATTAGGAACTGGACTCAGTTTGCTAGAGCTTCCCTAACAGATTAGCATAAGCTGTCGTGAAGTATTTAGGCTGATACACATGCAGTATAAACCTAAACTGCAAGTAGGAAAGCAATTTTAAAGCACTTAAAACATTGAACTGAGATTTAGAACTTATACCTACCTACAAAATAATATATTCATGTGAACATGTATTAAGATAGAAATATAGCTTCTTTAGCAGAAAGAGAAAAGGAAACATGAACTTATAGCAATATGCTATTTAATGTCTGTGTTTTGAATATTTAAAATATCTGATGGTAAAGTTGCCAAAGTAGTTTTGAATTCATGTAAATTGTTTATACTACAACAATGTGGGGTATGTTTACAGGCTCTTTAGAGTACTTACTTTGTAGTTATGATGAGGTTTGTCGTTTGTATTTAAATCATTTAAATATAGTAACTATATGATGATAAATATTTGCTGGAGTAAGTATCTCAGTAATATAGCAAAACATATCTAAGTAACCCCACAGTCTGCTTTCATACAAGGTGCTGTGTCCAGAAAGGAAGTACTTTGTGTGACCATTACTCACATCCCACACTTGCACCAGACGTCCAACTGCCATTCCTAGAGCCATGTGTGCTGCTTCCTTTAAGTAAAACAGCTATGTTATCATAACTAAGTGGATTGAATTTATCAGCTACCAGAAATACTAACCTATTAACAGATATTTGTGTCTCAGTGTGATCACAAAGTGTAGCAACTTTCATGAAATTCTTAGAGAATTATTTACATGCAAAGAAATTTAGGTACTCCTAAAACTTTTAGAGGGCTAATTGCTTATAGATAATTTCATCAATTTTAAGAGTAAAAGAAATCAATCCCAGAATTATATGTTTTGGGTTCGGCTTTTTACCACAATTCTTATTTTGCATGGATTTCATTTATTCTTAGTAGTAGTTATTATATTTCTCTATGTTAACAGAAACAACAACCCATATATTCCAGCCCGCAATTACTTGATTTTCATGCCTTATTGGATTCTTTTGAGTAGATACCATAAAGTTATTTTCTGTTTCCATATACCAATGTGCTGCTGGTTATTTACATTTTTCTACTACGGTATACTGTTGATTTCTAAAGTCATTGTTTATTTTTTTAGTCCTCCAAAGGTAAATGGGCAGCCATTAGTCATAGCTGCTTGACGGCAGTCCATGTATATTGGCTCAGTACATAAGCAAGTACACCATTTGCAGAAAAGTATTAGCAATATTGCAAGTTAAAACTACACTGTTAAGGGAGAGTTCAAACGTTTAACTTCCTGGAGCCTTGTAAAATTTCCAGTATAAGGATGAAAAAGAAAGCCTTGTTAAGGTCATAAAAGTTTCAATTAAACACTGTAGAGTTTTCCTATTATTATGTAAATGATATACAGAAAATATTTTTCTATGAACAGAAGGTTAAAACTGTTTTAATTTCATTGCTTAAAAGGGATAAAACAATATTTGTATGTCTTTCATGCTGTAAAGAAAATGAATGTATCTTTCAAATGTTAGAGTTGTTACTTGATTCTAAGTATATGTGTTTTAGAAAAGAAATCTGCAAAGGGTTGAAAAGAAGAGTATTATAAGTCCTTATGTAAAATGCAATGTTGTAAGAAATGGAATTTCATTATAAATGAGCAGTCACTATCAAAGCATATTTCAGATACAGTGTACATTCATTTTCACATTGCTTTGTTTTATTTCTAGAAATGTTTCTTAAAAATTGTATATACTGTTTTGAGTGTAACGTAATTGATTTCTACACTTGTGTTAGTTAGGCCTAGTGTGCTGCTGCATGTGTCTACCATGGAGGAAAGTTCCCAGGCTTTGTCAGTGTCGCAGCCACCAGTAGGGGCATCATTGTGAGAATGTGAAACCCATGCCTAAGAGCCACTGCAGTACCTGTGCAGAGGCCTCTGACTGTGCTAATGTGTTTCCCTTTTTATCTTCAATGACACAACTCTCCTGACTTGTTACGGTGGTGGCTTGTATACTTACAACTTTATTCAGCTGAGTGAAGACTCTTAAAACCAGTGCCCATAGGTGTGAGTGATTTGTTCAATAGCTTCCTTAAATCTAGTATTTACCAGTTATTAAACTTGATGAAAATTGGGAATTCATTGTTTTGACACTTTTCTAGCCATTCATACTTATTTTAACTCATCATGATGTACCCTGAACAACCAAAAAGTGATCCATGGTAAGTGTCATATTTCCTGTACCCCAGCAGTTACAAAGTTTAGCACTGCTGAATAACTGATAACTTAGAAGTTGCGTTGTTAAATACAGTCACTGCCAAGGATCATCAAGGAGCTAGCTTTCTTTAACCTTTGGCTAGTTAAAGAAATAGTTGCTGCTTCCTGGTTTCCCTAGATGTGCTATATATCTGGTATATGTGTTCATATCCACTATAGTCACAGTTGGGCCTAGTTTACCCTTTAAAAGCTTTGTTTTCTTTCTTTCTTTTTTTGTTTTGTTTTGTTTTTGGTTTTTTTGTTTGTTTGTTTTGAGACAATTTCTCTGTGTAGCCCTGGCTGTCCTGGAACTCACTCTGTAGACCAGGCTGGCCTCTAACTCAGAGATCCACCTGCTTCTGCCTCCCAAGTGCTGGGATTAAAGGGGTGCCCCACCACTCCCAGCTAAGTTTTTTGTTTTCCACTCATATACTATTCCAGTTATCTTCCTTCCTGGGGAAGGAAGATTCAGCCCAAGATTCTCTGGATTTATTTTCCCAGTGTTTGAATGAGTTAGCAAGATTCCTCATTCCTGAATCCTGTAGAGTGAGTCCTTTTTCAGTGCTAAAATTGTTTTTAATAGCACTTTATTTCATGCTTACTACTGATTTAATTTATACATTAAAAATGTCTATCCTAGAGTTTTGTAAATACAGAAAAGCAATTGATTAGTAGTAGAGTTTATTAGATTGGCCCCAAGTTTAAATGCTTTATAATGATCTCTTGATAGCTTCTTTGATATTTAAGAGGTAACCTATGTGATTTTAGCTTTGCCATTTTCCTGTAATTTGTATAATACAGTAGAGGCTGCCCAGCCAACTATATTGCTGGAATTATTTCTCTCAGCTAGCTTCAGCCAAGCTTGGTTACTAAAACTGTTTTTCTGCCATGCATTTTGGACATCACATGAATATTTGGAAATATGTTTGTTTTCAGTGTAGTACCTAAAGATTTAGTAGATACTGCACCACAAGTTCATAGTTTATATGTAAGACAAAGGGCAGAATTTATAATATTGTAACAGTTTATATTAAGCTGTTTTTATAATCTGCCAGTACAATACATCTGCTGTAAAAATATAAAAGTTGTCTACCCCAGTGGTCTCCAGCATCAGAACACACCAATTCTAAACTATGCTGTGGACTTTTCAAATAAGAAAGGCTAGTTACTGTCTTCTACAGGGTAGGTTAATTTTAGGACTGATAGCTTATACTTATCAGTACTGTTTTAAACAGGAGTTTAAAAATTATTTTTATGTAGAGGGTGTTTTAATTTGGGAACTTTCTTTTTTTGTAATAGGTGCTATATGTAAATATGGAGTGAGAATTTGCTTGATTAAAGGTCTAGTTTATTTCCTTATTAAAATACTTTTCATTTCTGTTTCCATTTCATGGTTTGTGCTGAACTAATAGCAAAATAGAATTAGTCTCTTAAAGTTGTAGACTACCTTTTCTCCCAGTTGTACAAACAAATTTCCGTGTGGTTTGGTCTCAGATTAAGGGGCAAAGAAGCTAAGAATGAAAACATAAAATACATAAGCTTGAATTTGGTCAACACTGGACTATGAGAAATGATCACTGTGCACTTGTCACTGCAGTTTTCTGTGTGTCTGAAAGGCATTGTGTGTGTGTGTCTTAATTTCAGTGAAAATTAGAATTCCTGCTATTCATGTTTAAACAATCCACACATAGCTACAGTGAACAGGATAAAAATGCTGGTTTGCATTGAAACTGTTTTAGTCCTAACCTCAATTTATATTATGCAAAACGCATTTACAGATATTTTGTTGGTTATATTTCATTTTGATTTAGTAATTGTTCAGGTACAAATGTGAAATGAAAAAAAAACTAGCTGTTAATGTTCAATTGAAAAATAAAGATGCGCTTTAGTAATCTAATGACTTCGTTTCAAGGTTATTTTATCGAGACTTATTGTTAGACCAATGACAGTGATTTATTCATTAATGGGTGATCAGTTAGAAGGGATGGCTGAATGCTAAACCTGATGCTTATTTCTAAAATCAGTAGTGTACATCGTGCTTCTTCTCTGAAAGGGGGGGGGGTAGAGATTTTAAAAAGAATTTAGAAAATTAAAGACTATTTGTGAGGCCGGGCGTGGTGGCGCATGCCTTTAATGCCAGCATTCGGGAGGCAGAGGCAGGGGGATTTCTGAGTTCGAGGCCAGCCTGGTCTACAGAGTGAGTTCCAGGACAGCCAGAGCTATACAGAGAAAACCTGTCTTGAAAAACAACAACAAAAAAACAAACAAACAAAAAGACTATTTGTGCGTGTGCTATGTGTGTGGTATATGCACATGTGTATGTGCTGATACAGCCACCTATGCTCATACTTGTAGAGGTCAGGAGAGGGTGTCTGGTGTTTGCTCTATCAATCTCCACCTGATTTTCTTGAAACAAGGTCTCACTGAACCTAGAACCTACTGTTTATTTTCCAGCTAGCCTGGCTGGCTGGCCAGCAAGCCTGCCATGTTTCGTCTCTAACACCAGTACAGGTTGCAGCACGCCCGTGCTCAGTGTTTAACAGGAGTTCTGAGAATCCCAACTCAGGTCCTCAACTTGAGCATCAAGCATTCTAGCCTCTAAACCATCTCTCTGTCCCTCCAGAGAATAAAAAATATCTGCAGTCTCCTTCATTGTAGCCACCACCTCCAGTAATCTCAGAGCAAGACTGGGATTGTCATTCAAAAGATGTCTCTTGAAGTCAGCCTGAAATTCACCTTCCCAGGTGCAGTCAGGCCTGCCATGTTGCATATTAGAGGAAGGGAAGAAGTACAGACTACTAGCTCTCGTCTTGTTTTGTTTTGTTTTGTTTTGTTTTGTTTTGTTTGAGGGAGGTGTTTCATTTTAGGTAGCTTTGATTTGCCTCAAACTCAAGAGATCTGCTTGCTTCTGCCTCTCAAGTGCTGGGATCAAGGGGCTGCACCACCACACCCAACAGCCCATAACTGTTTTAGGTACATACATGATAAGGAATCCATTATAGCAAAGGGAGTTTCAATGACATAGTGACCTGTGCATGTGGTCCTAGCTACTAATTAAAGTTTCAGTAGGTGAATCATTTTAGGCCAGGAGTTCAGGGCCAGCCTAAGTAACACAGAAATATCCTGTGTCAAAAGTAAGGGGAGTGGCTAGAGAGATGGCTCTGCAGTAAAGAGCACTGGCCGCTCTTCCACAGGTCCTGAGTTCAATTCACAGCACACACATGGTGGTTCACAACCATCTGTAATAGGATCTGATGCCCTCCTCTGGTGTGTCTGAAGACAGCACTCATATCTTTAAACTGCATAAATCTTTTATAGGAAGCCCCATCACAGCAATGATGACCTCTGTTCAATTTCTTATATTTTCTTCCTAGGAAAATGTATATTTGTATATACATAAACATGCTTGTAGGATTGTATGATGTAGCCTGTAACTTAATTTTTCATTATAAGATAGTTCCATAGTAGCATATTCACATCTATCGTATTGTTTAAAAAGTTCTTCTTTGGAGTTGAGGTGCATGAATGACCATGTTTGTATATGCACAGCACTCATGTAGAGGTCAGTTCTCTCACCTTGTGAGTCCTGGGGATGAAGCTGTGGTTATCACGCTTGGTTCTAAGTATATTTACCTGTAGAGCCATCTTACCAGTCCAATTCCTTCTTACTTATGCCATCACGTGGATGTTGCATAATTATATTTTATACCAATTACTATATTGTATGTGTATGCATCTACTAGGTGAGCTAGATCCCCTGGCCTACCCTGCCTTTTTTGAAACTACTCTTGCTTTAAAAATCTGTACCAGGCAGCAGAAATGATGCTGGTTTCCTGGTATGGTAACTTGAGTTTTTAATCTCTTCAGCCCAAGGCTGTATGGAGTTGTGTGTAGTACTCCGCTGTTGCTCCTTTGGCCCCAGTTGAGGTGCCACACGGGTAACTGACCATAATCTAGCAACGCCATGGGAACAGAAGGAACAGTTGGTACAGGCACAGACAGTGCCAAATCCCCAGAAACTGTATTCCCTTTATACACGCTAATTTTCTGGCAAGATCCCATAAAACCCTTGTTCCAGACCCTTCCACCCTTCTGCTCTTCTTGCTCTTAGTTTCACTAGGACCCTTGCGTAGGTCCACACAGTCCTTTGCCCTTGCTCTTTATGCTCTTCCCGGATGTCTACTGGGCTCTTTCCTCACCTACTTTAGGTCTGAAGTCATTGTCACTGCTCTAAGAGCCTTCCTCCCTGCTGAAATTGCAACCCTTCATTCCCAGACTCCACACCCCATTGTTACTTTTCTCTAGGTATTTACTAACCTCCAATTAAACATGTTTTGAACCAAGGACTTTACACACTCTACTAACTGAGCTATCTACAGCATTTTCTTTTTCCTTCTCAGATGGTGTTAGGTAGAATGGCCTCCAATTTCTGGGCTTAAGTGATCTTTCTGCCTCAAGGGCTATAGGCACAAGGAAGACAGGTACACTCCCATACAGGCTTGCCCATGAAATAACTTGTTTAATTATGACAGAACCTCTCAATGTAGCCAGTGCTGGCCCTGAACTCACTACTCAGCCACGAAGGGGCTTTTGCCGCTGTGATTGCCTTGAGGGACTCCTGCTTTTCTTCTTTAGCTGCCTTATCTCCAGGGCCTACAGAGCTGTAGGCATTTTGATAAACTATCTGAAGAATGAATGAATGGAATGTCACCCTGCCACTCAAGGCCTCCGTTCTGTGACCACAGTGCCTGGAGCATCAGTCTGTTATTTCCCTTTCCTAGCCATGTTCTCTCTAGAGCTCTCATCACCACTTGATGCATAGTTGTTCTCTTTCTCCATTACAGACTAAAGGTTGCTTTAATCTCTAGTTTTTGGGGGGAGGGAGCAAGGAAACATTTAAATGCTGGATCAATTAATAAACAACTGTGTAAGAGAAAAACATATACTAGACTACATTAAAAATAGGAAAATACTCATTTTTTCTGTGCCAGGGATTGGATCCAGGGCTTGGTATGTGCTAGTCTAACACCCTACCACTGAACTGTATCCCAAACCCAACGTTTCATTTTCAAATCATATACCAGGAAAGTGAAAAATTCAAAACATAAAACCAAGCGCCATGGAGATGCTCAGTGGGTAAAAGTGCTTCACTCCAAATGTGAAGGCCTGAGTTCGGTCCCCTGCGCCCACATGATAGGAGAGAACCAACTTCTGCAGGTTGTTCTCAGACAAGGACTGTGGCATATCTTTCCCTGACCCATACATATACAGACAGAAAAAATAATCTTTTTTAAAAGACAGGATTTCACTATGTAGTCCTGGCTGACCTGTAACTAAGTAGACCTGGCTGGACTCGAACTCACATAAATCCACCTGCCTGTGCCTCTGGAGTATTGGAATTAAAGGTGAACTGCCTTTCTTTACTTCTATTGGCCCCACCTGGGGTTGCCAGCTTAAATTCAGGTTTCAGGAGGCCGATTTCCGGGGCGGTGCCATTGCCCCTTTAAGAGCGGAGCGCCCCGCCCTTTGGGGGGCGGACCTTGGATGGGGCTTTAAGGGGCGTGCCCTCGGGCGGCCGGGGTCCTCCGGGGATTAGCGCAGGGTGGGCTCGCGCCTTGCGCCGCCATTTCTCCACGTCTCTGGGGACCCATCCTCTCCTCTAGTCGGCTGGGCGTCTCTCTCCGAGGGTCGCGCGTCCCAGTCGCAGTGGTCTCCGTTGCTTCACGGTGCTCACCCCCGAGTACAGGTAAGAGTTTGGCCTCGGGTGTCCAGTTGGCTCTGCTCACCGAGCCGAGGCTCTCGACCGCGCCGGGTGGGCGGCCCGGCTCCCAGGGCGACGCCGCGGGCTGGGAGGGGAGTGGCGGCGACGGCCAATGGGGCTGGGCGCTGAGTTTCGGGCGATACCGCGCGGTGGCCGCTGAGGGCCGGGCGCGTCGCCGGGGTCTCGCGCGTTGTGGCGGGGAGACTCTGCTCACCCCTGACCTCCCCGTAGCTGTGGGATTAGGGGAAGGTCGCCTCGAGTGTCACTTCGCCAGGATCGTGGGCAGACACCGGTGGGACGGGTCGTGCCAGCTAGCTCGCGGTCGAGTGAAACTTGGGAAGCAGACGAGGCAGGTGCGTTCCCGGGAACCGCCGAGGCCGAGGGCGCTCCCCGCCCCCACGCGTGGCGCGCGTTCGGTAATGATGGGTTCTCCTGTGGGTAGGAGATAATTGTGTTCGACTCTGGTTACTGTAGTCTCCCAGGTTCTGCTTTAAGAGTTAGAAGGCTCCAGGCTCCGAAGTTGTTTAGCAATAGCTCAAACTTACTAGTAGTGGGTTTTTTTTTTTTCCCTTAAGAATTAGAGATAAGCCCACCAAGACATTATGAATGTAATTCACAACTCCGCTCACCGCAGTTGCACTGAGCTAAGGCACTGAGCACTGCTAACCGCAGTGGGTAACTTGTATGTGTCTAGATGAACGCTTTGGGATTATTGTTATTTTTCTTTTTCTTCCCAACACAAACTTCGTTCTTCTTCTAATTATTCTCTTTCTTTTTCTTTCTTTCCATACTGGGAACCTAACCCAGTTTCTGGAGCACGCTAGGCTGAACTAAATCTAAATACTCACACCTGTTTCTTTTTTGTTTTGTTAGGATAACTTGTTTGGGCAGCGATGTGCGCAATGTTCCTGTGTTTAGTTTCTCAGTTACATTTTCTTTTGCGGGAGTAACTGGGATGAACGATACTGATAACTTCAGGACATTCTCTGTAGTTTTCAATATTACTGTCTTTAAAAAAATAATCACTGACTTGGCTGTAGATAACCTGTGGTGTAAGCATGGATACCCAGGGTACAATCCCCAGCACTGCGACAGGAAGAGCCAAAAGGGAGGCGCAGTTGGCACTTGCAATTGGCAAGTCAGTAATGTATGAACTTGGAGTGGTGGAAAAGTGGCTTTTGGTTAAGTAGAAAATTTATCACTTCAGTTTGCATTTCTGTGATTGAAAAGAAAACTTACTCGTTGAAAATTCAGAAATTAAAGTTATTAGAACCAGCTGCTTTTAGAGACCCTGTCTCCCCATGCAGCCCAAGCTAGCCTGGAATTTGATATATATATAGATATATAGAGAGAGATCTCCTAGATTGGCTTGGGACCTAGAATTCTGCTTCTGCCTTCCAGGGGCTGGAGCTGTTTTATGAGTCTCTTTTATTATCTATCCTCTTTTAGAATTTGTGCATAGATATCTATATGCATATAGATACCTAGGTCCATATATAGAGATATCTAGATATAGATATATAGATATATATATATTCCGTTTTCTAATGTATCATTTTGCTCTATCACATTAGTTTTCTTATTGATCATCTAATATGTAATATGTATCATAGCAACTTTGCCATGATAGCTGTTTGGTCAATAAACAAGTCAGACTAGGTCCCTGTCTTTGTGGGGGTGGGAGGGAGGATAGCCAGTAAAAAGAAAGAAAGAAGTCAATTAAATATTTAATTACAGTTTCTTTTCATGTTATAAAGAAAAGTCGGCCTGCTAACAGGGCCATCTAATCTGGCCACAGAATCTGAGAGTACTTTTCTGAGGAAATAAAATTTCATGTGTAAATATAGAGCTGACTCTCTCAAGAGGAAGAAGAATGGGAGATGGAGTGCACAGAGATTTTCCTAGGAATATCAACCATTAATAAGAAAGTTCTGGAATTAGACATTTATCTGAGCAAAGCACTGGAGCTGAGAGCACAGGGCTAGAGAGGCCCAGGAGGAGGAGGAGGAGGAGGAGCCAGGCCTGTTCAAGATTTAAAAGGGAATCAGATTTGTGGAGGCTGATAATTCACCAGTCCACCAGCTGCAGCACAGACCAGGATTGGGAGCAGGTGGGATGGGGGAACGAAATATGGGGACACCTTTTCCTTGCGTTACTTCAAGGTTTTTTTTTTAATTTAAAAACTTGAGCAATACATGCTCTTATGGCCTCTGGATTAACTCTCTACAGAGAGAACCTCCCTTAAATCATCTGCATTTTGTAGTTTCTATATGTGTGTATGGATGGAAGTGGATTCTATCTCAAAGTAGAATAATACTTTCCCTTTTCTATTAATTTGATTTTTCATTTATTTTTCTATATAAGTTTAATTTTCACTCCAAGACAGATTTTTCTTAAGACAAGGTATCACTATGTAACCTTGGCTGGCCTGGAACTATATGTACACCAGGCTGACTTCCAATTCAAGAGATCTACCTGCCTCTGTCTCTCAAGTGCTGGAATCAAAAGAACAACTGTATTGAACAGATGTATACAAACCATTGTGTGTATCATAACTCCCTTAATTCTTTGCATTGTGATAAATACGTTTTTTGATGTTTGGTTGGTTGGTTGGGTTTTATGTTTTTTGAGACAGGGTTTCTCTGTGTAGCCTTGGCTGTCTTAGAACTTACTTTGTAGACCAGGCTGACCTCATACTCAGAGATCCACCTGCCTCTGCCTCCTGAGTGAGTGCTGGGATAAAGGCCTGTGCCATCAACCTGAGTGCTGGGATAAAGGCCTGCGCCATCAACCCCCAGTTTATTTGTGAGTCTCTTAAGTCAGTTAGGCCGAGAAAAGTTTTTGTTTAACTTTAATATTCTTAGTAGAACATTAAGCAATAAAACTTAGTTTAAATTTATTTGAACTTTGCTGAAATAGATAACTATTTGTATTTTGAAAGCTCACTTTAAAACAACAACAACAACAACAAAACTCTGCCCCATCAGTGTCTGGCACTGTTGTGTAACCTTCACCTACCTTAGGTACCACTTACTGCTCCCAGACACTTGGTGGACATAATGAATGACTGCTTCCTGCTGCTAGAGCAGCTCCTTATAAAAGGAGACACTAAGTTTGAAAAGCTACAAGCACTGTTCTATCTTAAAAAGTATTTTAAAACTTTGTTAAAGTCTAGCTTTAAAAGTTATTTTTGAAATGAAAATTAAATGTATTTAACATTTCGAAATATATTTTAAAAGTACTGTTTCAACTTTTTCAAATTAACCCTGATAGCCTTTCCTAAATAGCACTGTTAGCTTGACTGTCAGTCGTTGCTTTTCCTTGCTGTCACTCTCACTGGTTTTGTATTGGCAGAAATGCTGAGCTTCCTGAGAAGAACGCTTGGCCGCCGGTCCATGCGCAAGCATGCTGAAAAGGAGCGACTCCGAGAGGCGCAGCGTGCGGCCACACACATTCCTGCGGCTGGGGATGCCAAGTCCATCATCACATGCAGGGTGTCCCTTCTGGACGGTACAGATGTCAGTGTGGACTTGCCAGTAAGTAGGACTTTGTTAGCTGCCACTTGTGTGTGAGATCACTACTGCCTGTGCTTCCTGGGGGCTAGGTGAGAGAGGGTGAGTGTGAATCAGGCACGGGAGCAGTCATGGACATGTACGAGGAAGTGTAGGCCCAGAGGACCTGGAGTCAATGGCAGTTGCAGAAAACGTTGACTGATAGGGCAGTTATTGATGTGAATTAACTCTGTGGGTGTCTGCATGAACACATGTGCGCGCACGCGCGCGCACACACACACACACACACACACACACACACAAACAAACGTGCCCGTGCTCACGTTTATAGACAGGATCACAGTATGTACTCAGATTAGCCTTGGATTTGTGATCCTCCTGCCTCAGCTGCCAATGTGGGAGTACAGTTGTGTGTGCTGTCATGCTGGGCTTAAGTTTCAAAACTGTTTAGAGACACTAAATCTCTTTGTTCTGTTTTCAAAGAACAAAGTCTTTGTTCTGTTTCAAAGACTTAACAAAACTATAAATTATATGATTTTGATATGAGTTTCATTGAATATCAAATTCCTGATGTCTGCTATTTTACTAAAATTCAGTTTGAACAGTCCATTTGGAATATTGATGACTCTTTGTGTCTTTGATATATAGTTGAATAAATCTTGAAAGGCCTAAAATACAGAAGTTGAAAATGAAGAATTGGAGAGTTTGCTCGGGTTCAGACTTTCTTTGTTTTTGTTGGTGGTGGTGGTTAGATTTATTTACTTAATCGTTTATTTATTTATTTTTGAGACAAGGTCTCAGTATGCATCCCCAGCTTTATGAAACTTATGAACCTGCTGCCTCAGTCTCCTGAGTCCGGGCTCACAGGTCTGCCCACCTGGATTGTACATTTTTAGAGTGTTTGAATCTGTAAACTTTAAGGCATCTAGATTTTCTTCCTGTAAGGGCTTGTTGAGGGCTTATGAGCTATTCCAACATCACATACTTAGTACGGATATTTTTTGTATTTATTTTTTTTATTTGATAAGAATCTTGAAGAGTTTTTTGTGTATTAGTCCATTTAAAATATCATTAAATATTTAGTGGAAAGCCTGAGATTGCTGTATGAGAGCCTGGAAAAAAATGTATTACCTAATGTTTGAACTATGAAGCCTTAGGGTTGTTGAAGGGTAGGCTGTGCTAAGAGAATCTGTAGGGAAGCCGTTTTTAAAGGGCAGTGTGGTGTGGGGAGGTAGGTGTCCGTCCGCCCCCAGGGCAGTGTGGTGTGGGGAGGTAGGTGTCCATCCGCCCCCAGGGCAGTGTGGTGTGGGGAGGTAGGTGTCCGTCCGTCCCCAGGAGAAGCCGAGCAGCAGCTGTTTCCTGACTGCAGAGAGTGCTGATCCCTTGATGAGGTCCTAGACACAAGAAACTACTGCCGCAGCACAGTCAGTTTTAGATTTGACATCTCTCGGAACCAAACCGTGGCCTTTAACAAGTTTCTAAAGATTTATCTATTTTTATGTGCTTGAGTGTTTTGCATACGTTTGTGATCAGTTGAGTTATGATAAGGATACTAGTACCGCTAAACAATAAATTGTTTTTTTCTCCAACAAATGGTTTATATCTACATACAAAAGAGTAAGTTGAACCCTTTTCTCATACTACATATAAAAATTGAAATAAATCATATACAGAAACATAAGAACTAAAACTGAAATTTTTAGAAGAAAATGTAGAAATATTTATTTTCTTAGATAATGACATCAAGATAATGAGTAACAAAAAAGAAGATATCAGGCAAATTGGACTTAATCAGAATTAGAAGTGTGTGTCCTTCAAAGGGCTCCACTTAGGTAAAAGATTGTACAACATAATAACAGAAATTACTTCAAAATTAAATATCAGGTAAAGAACTTGTATCTAGAATACATTAAAAAATTGTTGCAAAGCAATAAAAAACAACCAAATTTAAAAATAAGCAAAAGATCTAAGTAGAAATCCTTTAGTTAGGACATACAAAATAGATGAGAACAAATATAAGAGCATTCAGAGTCAGGTGGGTCATAGTTCAGTGGCCAAGCGTGTGCCTCAGCACCAAAACCCAGAAGACAACCACAGTAAATTCTTATTCACACTGAAGTAAGAAGGTCAAAAGTCAGATAGTAGCAAGTATTGGAGAGAATGTAGAGAAATCAGGATCCTCTAACAACAAGATTGGGAAATGGAAAGCAGCTGCTTTGAAAAACAGTTCCCTAGCTATTTACATGACAGAACATTGTTACCTTGTGACTAAGTGTTTCCACTTTTCAAGATGTATCCAAGAGAATTAAAAACTGTGCTTGCACAAAAATGTGTAGGTGTTAGCAGCATTGTTTCTAGCAGGGAGAAAGTAGGGTGTCGGGATGTATAGGTAAAGTCAAGTCACTACCTGTAGAAGACATGAAATACTAATATTTGAACAACGTGGATAATGTCGACTATGCTAGTGAAAGAATCCAGTCATGGGGCTGGAGAGATGGCTCAAGCGATTAGGAGCCCTGACTGCTCTTCCATATAGGACCCAGGATTCAACTCAGCACACATGGTGGCTCACAATTGTCTGTAACTCCACTTTCAGGAGATCTGACACCCTCACACAAACATACATGTAGGCAATAAGACCAATGCAGATTTTAAAAGGTAATAAATTTCAAAAGAAAAAAGAAACCAGTCACAACCGCACAATTTGGTTTTGTTTTACAAAAGTCTAGAATGGGGAAAGCTATAGAAATGAAAAGGTAGATTAGTGGTTGCTTGGAGCAGATACCTCGGAACTAGCAGAGAGGTGATAGAAAGTAGTAGCTATGGAATGGACTCTCTTTTAGAGATAATGAAAATGTGTACTAAAATCCATTGACTTACATATTTCTGTTGGTTTTGAGACAGTGTCTCACTATGCAGTTCTAGCTGGCCTGAAACTCACTATCTGTAGACCAGCCTTGCCTCAAACTCAGACATTGCCTGACTCTGCCTCTCAAGGGCTAAGATTAAAAGTCTGTGACTCCAGACCTAACCTAAATTACATCCTTTTAATGGGTTAATGGGATATGAGTTATATTTCAATTAAGCTTTTTTTTTTAACTTCTACCCCTCAAAACAAAAACAAAAACAAAACACATTTTTTGTGTATGTGTCTGTTTGGGTGTTGTGTTTTTGTTATCTTTCATTGTTTTAAAGCCATGGAATATGCATGAAATGATACTTAATTGTAAATATAGATGGGAGACTTGATTTAGAACAGGGGGAGAAACTAGAAACCACTAAAGCATTGCAGGTAGGAGGAGATGTGAGATTGCAGAGAAAGGAGTGTTTATTTAGCACAGGAAGATGGTGAGGGAAGGAACAAGGATGAGCGCACTGTTGGACCAGGTCATATTCATGGTGTGGAAAATCCTGAGAAGAGTCAGCTGTCACAGAGTGGGGGAACAGTACAAGTGGAGAAAAGTACTGTGGTAGGCAAGTGTGTTTGCTAGTCAGGTTTTAGAAAGTAAAAGAAATTATTAGTGGTAGTTGTGTTATTTGGAATTTTCTACACTCCTTTGGACTTAGTAGCTGCTTTTAACATTAGTTGTTTGCGCAGGTGCATGGAGGGAAATAAAAGGTTACCAGCAAGAAAATGGCTGAGTAGTGAAACTCTTGAGTTGTTTCAAAGGATAGGAGAATTGTTCCTTGGGAATTGGCTTTGTATATGCAGACAGAGGAAGAATATACTGTCAGAAATAGATACCTTCTGAGGAAAAGAAAGGCTTATAAAAGCCTTCAGGGTGGGAGAGATGGCTCACCGGTTAAGAGCACTGGCAGCTCTTACAGAAAGAAGGTCCTACGTTAAATTCCTAGCAACTCTATGGGAATTCTCACAACCATCTGTAATGGGATCAGATGCCTTCTTCTGGAATGTCTGAAAACAGCTAGAGTGTACTCATATAAGAAAAATAAATAAATATAAATATAAATAAACAAATAGTAATGCCATGATCTTACTGTGTAACAGAATGTGTAGCAGTAAATTGTTAAACCACTCTGAATTCCTGGAGGATGATCAGCCATTCTCCACCCACTAGAGTTCTCTGGATTCATGAATGAAACACATATGTACGTGTGTGCACGCTCAAACACACACACACATACACGTATATACAGCCTTTATGTTTCAATATGCCTAACTAGCTTAACAGCTGGGCTTCTCCCTAACTCCTCGTGGCTAACCCACTTAACAGCTGGGCTTCTCCCTAACTCCTCGTGGCTAACCCACTTAACAGCTGGGCTTCTCCCTAACTCCTCGTGGCTAACCCACTTTCCCTTCTGATATTCCTGAGTTATACTTGCTAAATCTGTATTTTATCTCTGCTATCCTAGACCTAGTCAGGGAGTGGACCATGTAAGCACAAATCAAATCCCCCACATTAATGTTCCTGGAGTAGAATGTGAAGGGAGGAGGACTGTTCTGACTGACATAGAGGCCTGGAGTCATTTGTTAGAGAGAAAGAAACTAGGTAGTGGTTCTAGGACAGAGGCAGCAGACGTGGGATTCGTAGTGGCCTAGAACTCTACAGTTCTGTGTTTCCCACCCTTTCTACTTGGTGTTATCTTAGGTTTTCTATTGCTGTAATAAAGCAGCATGACAAAAAGCAACTTGGGAGGAAAGTAATTATTTGACAAAGAATTAAAGAGTCCTTCATCAAGGAAACTCAAGGCAGGAACCTAGAGGCAGAACCTGAAGCAGAGGCCTGCTTACTGACTTGCTCCTCTTGGCTTTTTAAACTTGCTTTATACAAATAGAACCCAGCACCACCTGCCCACAGTGGACTGGGCTCCACAATATTAATCATTAATCTAGAGGATCAGTGCCTTAGTCAAACCTCATCAGCTTTTTTGGGTTTTTTTTTGTTGTTGTTGTTGTTTTTTTCAGTAGGTAGAAATTAACAGAGAGAACCACAACTGGGCACTGCAGAGAGGAAGACTTCTAAATAAGATGTCTTCACCAGACCCCTCCCCTCAAAGCTCAGGGGTTTGTGCATGAAAGAGGAGGATTTAGAAAGTGGTAGTGGATGACATCAGGCAACAGCATATTCTAGAATAACTGGACTGATGAGGGATTCACATATGAACTCACAGAGACTGGCATCATGCATAAACCTGTAATGGTTTAAGCCAGTCAGGTCCCAGCACTGAGAGGGGGTCGTGGGCATGAGGTCCCACCTCTGACTAGAAAGCTATTTGCAACTGAAGAGAGCTGAAAAAGAGAAAATCATTTTTTTTCCAGTGGCTTGCCTCTGGGCATATCAACTACACTGCCAAGCAGACCCATCTAAGGAGCAGTAGGCCAACAAGACAAACCCCATGGGTTTTTGTTACATCTTGACATTTTTGTCTCTCTTTGTTGTTGTTGTTACATTTTGTTTTTAGTGTTTTGGAAAGAAAGAACAAAGTTGGGTGAGGAAGGTCTGGGAGGAAGTTGGGGAGAGGAAACATTTTGTATCTCCTGTGTACCTGTGCCTCTTGCTAGTCTTCTGTTTCTTTTCTTCATGCCACCAGAGACTCAGGACCCCTTTCTATCTTTATTTCGTTTGCACCAAGATTGGCAAAGCTGCATTTATTCTTTCTGGATCATTTGGAAACATAAAGCCCCTGAAGCTATTTGGTACTTTGAGGCAGATCTGTCAAACTATAATGGTTCCTTTATTGCAAAAATAGCACTTGGGCACGTTTGTTATGTTTAAATTAGTATTCTTGGCTAATAAGCCTTTAGTTACTCTGACATTATTATGGACTAGGTTTTTCTTGTAGACTGGATTTTGAATGGAAGTTTTTAGAATAGCCATGCTATTCCAGCAGCCAGATTGTTTTAAGAAATTCTGTTTTGGATGTAGAGATTTGCTTTAGATTGGGCATCGCTAACTTAAGGACTTTGAAAATCATGCCCATGTCTTCACTGTTGGATGGTTCAGGTTGGCTTCTCATTAAAGAAGGTAAAATACATAACCTTGAAAAGGCTCTTGTTCTCTCCGTCTTGCAGAAGCCCATTCTCTCCCCTAGAACACAGCTACTATATTTCAGAAGGCTGGGAATGATACTTGGACAGGAGGAGGTCAAATACCATTTTAAAGATGTGGTGGTGGTATTTCTGGAACAAATACAGAATGTGAAATTAAATCTTGAAGTTGATACAGTGGAAGTTAGACACTTTGTTGCATTGGGAGGTAGGGGATCAAGAGTTTAAAAATATTTCAGATTCCCATTTTTGATGATGGCAGTTTATAAAATAAGCATAATTGTTACTTTTAAATTTGTTAACAGTGAGACCAGAGAGATGGCTCAATAGTGTACACTGTTGTTGTAGTGGACTCAAGTTCGAGTCTCAGCACCATATCAGAGAATTCACAACAAACAACCTGTAGCTCCAGCAGAGGAGGGGTCCATGCCTCTGCCTTCACACACACACACACACACAAACACACACCCCTGCATTTACATGTGCATCTCATCCCACCCCACACTCAATTAAAAATCTTAATTTTTTTTTAAGTTTGTTAGCAGTTTTCTCTTTAAACCGTATGATTTGAAACCGACTATTTTTGCCCTGCCCAGTAAACCACTGTTCCTTCCTTCCCTCCGCCTGTGTGTGTGTGTGTGTGTGTGTGTGTGTGTGTGTGTGTGTGTGTGTGTGTCTGTAGACTGCTGAGATGAAGGCTTGCTCTATTTGCCTATTCAGTTTCAGTTTTTATGGTTTAAGACTCTGACACATTGGACTGGAGAGATGGTTCAGTGGTTAGAGCACTGGCTACTCTTCCAGAGGTCCTGAGTTCAATTCCCAGCAGCCACATGATGGCTCACAACCATCTATAATTGGGTCCGATGCCCCNTTCTGGTGTGTCAGAGACAGGGTGCTCATATACATAAAATAAATAATTTTTTAAAAAAGCATCTAACACATCTGTCATCCTTCCTCTGGTTCACTGTGCTGGACTTGTTCCTGATGTCCTTAAGCCCTTCCACTGTAAGGATTTTGCATTTCTGTTGGGAATTGCTTCCTATACTCATAGTTCATTGACCTTGCTTAAAGGAGTCTTCTTATTTGAATACTGTCTCCCATTTATTCTTTGTCTTGTTCCTTATAACCTTTAACAACATTATAATTATTTCTTCTTAAAATATAAGCCTCTTGAAGAAAAGTGGCCTCTTGTTTTGTTTTTCTGTGTAGTAGAGCAGCACCTGACACAATGTGAGTGCTCTATTGATATTTGTTAAACCAGTCAAGGAAATGAACAATATTTGAAATGGATCTTTAATATAGAATAGGTTGATCCCCAATGAAGTTAAAATCATCCTCAAACCCAAATTCCTTATTGAAACATTTGGCTCTATTGGGACAAGAAAGGAATTTCTGATTTCCTGCTTAAGACTAGCCCATGAAAGAATGTTCATAAAACCTAGGAAATAAATTTTAAAAATTAGCAAGAGTTCTGGTTCACACTCCCTACTATTTCTTCCCTCTCTCCTTTGTCTTTCTTCCCTACTTTTTTTTTTTGTTTGTTTGTTTGGGTTTTTTTGTTTTTTGAGACAGGGTTTCTCTGTGTAGCCCTGGCTGTCCTGGAACTCACTCTGTAGACCAGGCTGGCCTCGAACTCAGAAACCTGCCTGCCTCTGCCTCCCCAGTGCTGAGATTAAAGGCGTGCCACCACACCTGGCTCTCTTCCCTACTTCTTTCTGTCCCATGTGCGTGTGTCTGTGTGTCTGTGGGTCTCCCTCTCTCCCTCTTGCCTAGGATACGCATGGGGTTATCTTGGCTGCAGACTGGAGTGTCCCTGGAAAGAAAGATAATTGAAGAAAACAAATTTTGAGTATATGTGTTGTTCTCACCCTTCCATGACCATTGTGGTCTTGAGTGCCCTTTGAGTGGTTAGGTTGCAAAAGAAACTTGGGACAAATGGCTGTTTGTGGTATCTATTAGCATACCAAAAGGGGTGCTGGCCTCCTGGCTGTTCTCAGCACTTCTCACCCTGCCCCCTATTCTAGATTTCCAGGGCTTCCCTTTTCTCATCCCCTTAAAGCCTGCTGTTCAGGCTGTCTGCTCTTTGGGTCTCCTTTGCCTGCACTCTTGGGCTTCATCTCTCTCCTCTTTTCATGGCCAAGTCTGTTGACCATGTTTATTCTACTAATCTTTCTGCTCTGGACTCTTCCAAATTTGTCTGCCTGTATTCTCCCTTACATATTCCACTTAACCATACCTTGGAGTGGTCATGCCATCTGTTTATCCTTTGCCTCTAAAATTCCTCATTCCTAGAATCCCCTAACCTTGACAGATTCCCTTCCCTACTGAACTGCACCCAGTTACAATTAAAGGAGTGGGAGTGAATTGCTGTCCTTAATGTTGTGATGGATGGAAATGCAGCAGGTAGAATGCTGCGGGAGGGAGCCCCTCAGCAGACTGTGCCACGCTTCCCCTGGACTCAACCACCTAATAAGGTTTATTGGCAGAAAGGGCAGGGGACCTGAATAAGGAGTGTAGGCAGAGAGAGGAGTCCTTTGTTGAAAGTGATAGCTTTAGTTTTGTGGTTCTTGGAGCTCTCTTCTCTAGGATCCTACCTAGCCTGCAACAGAACTAAATGAAGCAGTCATAGACTTTAGAGTTAGATTGGTTTTTCTCGTTATATTTAATATGGAGAGGGTAACTTACATTCCTAAAATACAGAGACAAGAGCCGGGCGTGGTGGCGCATGCCTTTAATCCCAGCACTAGGGAGGCAGAGGCAGGTGGATTTCTGAGTTCGAGGCCAGCCTGGTCTACAGAGTGAGTTCCAGGACAGCCAGGACTATACAGAGAAACCCTGTCTCAAAAACCAAAAAAAAAAAAAAAAAACAAAACAAAACAGAGACAAGTACATAGAAGTATTTAAGAAGTCAAAGACAACAAAAACTACATTACAGAAAATACTTAGGCAAAGGCAGGTGTAAAGTCCGGAAGGTTAACAATGTGAAATAAGTTTGCTTGAAAAGAGCCCAATGGAAATACTAGATGGGAGAAAAGCACAATTAAATAAAAAATACAGTGAATGAAATTGGGATCACTTAACATCAAGAAGAAATTGGTGGGCTGGAGAGATGGCTCAGTGGTTAAGAGCACTGACTGCTCTTTCAAAGGCCCTGAGTTCAATTTCCAGCAATTTCATGGTGGCTCACAACCATCTGTCATGTGATTCAATGCCCTTTTCTGGTGTGTCTGAAGAGAGCAACGGTGTACTCACATAAAATAAAAATCTCTCTTTTTTTTTTTTGGCTTTTTGAGGCAGGGTTTCTCTGTAAAGCCCTGGCTGTCCTGGAACTCACTTTGTAGACCAGGCTGGCCTCGAACTCAGAAATCCGCCTGCCTCTGCCTCCCAAGTGCTGGGATTAAAGGCGTGCTCCACCACGCCTGGCTTTTTTTTTTTTTTTTTAAAGGAAGAAATTGGTGAGGTTATTTGGGAATCTTCCTGTTGGAAGAAAAGAAGCATTAAAGAAAATTTAGAAATAAGTGGAAGACTAAAAGAAGTACTTTTTTTCTCTAAGATCAGAAATAGGGCAGTGACCCTGCTTAAACCTCTTATTAATTCATCTTCTTGCTGTTTCAGAAAAAAGCCAAAGGACAGGAGCTGTTTGACCAAATTATGTATCACCTGGACTTGATTGAAAGTGACTATTTTGGTTTGAGATTCATGGATTCAGCCCAAGTAGCAGTGAGTATCTTTTGGAAGTTTATTATGACTACAGAAGTGGCAATTTTCAGATCATGGACTAAGTGCTTAAAAGCTAAAATACACTCAATGGTTTCTTTATTTTGTGTCATTTCCTATAGCCTGAAACATCTTATTTTACTTGTTGTTGGTTAAAATATGGTCTTGCTCTGCAGCCTGTGCTGGCCTACAGCTGGCACTCTTATCTTACTTACAACTTAGGATAATAGTTGGGTACCACTATATTTTGCTATCCCTTTCTTTACAATCACCTAAAATACTTTTTTACAAAAATATCTGGCCCTAATCTGAATTATGAAAGCAACATTTTTAAAGATGAGTTTTGGAAATCTATCTAGGGTATTATAAACCACTGTGTAACAGAAAGGATAGTAGTACTGGAGTTTTATGTGCTCTTAGACAATCGATGTTAATTTCTAGTTTATAAAGTCAGCAGGCATGCATCTCTTAAGGTTTTCTTTCAGATCTATGATTCTTTGTCTATAAAAACTTTTTATGCCTTTCAGTGAGCGAACAGAGTATGTAACAGTAGGAAGTTGGAAGCTAGTCAAACAACTGAGTGCTATGTTGTGATTTCATGGAGGTGTGTTTGAAAGAAATAGATGGTAGGATTGAGAGGGGTTAGTAGTTATCCTTAAAATTGACTATTAAAATTGTTAAGTTGGAATATTTATTCTTTAATAATTGAAATTGGATCTTTTGCAAACAGATTATTTTTTGTTTCAGAAAGTTATTTAAATATTATTTTTATGTTGGGGGCATGTTTTTCTACATGTATGTCTGAAGTCAGAGGATGGCATCTGATCCTCTGGGACTGGAGTTGCACATGGTTGTGAGTCATCATGTAAGTGCTGGGAATCAAACCCTGGTCCTCCACAGGAGTATCCAGTGCTCTTAACTCTCTAGCTTTTGTTTCAGAAAATTTTATGTAGAAAAATTGTATAGGATTATTTAGAGTAAGATAGACTGAAGTCAGAAGAGTTACTAGGGTTTGGAGAGATGCCCAGCAGGTAAGAGCACTGGCTGGCTGCTCTTCAGTGGACCCGTGTTCAATTCCTGGTCCCCACATGCCTATAATTCGAGTCCCAGAGAGTCTAACATCCTCTTCTGACCTCTCTGAGCACTGCACACACTTGGTTTACAGACATACATTCAGGCTAACATTAATACATAAAAATAAATAAAATCTCAAAAAAAACCAAGTTATTGTAGCACTTTGGTAGGAGTGACAATAATAATAGGTAGAGAAAGCAGAAAGAATTATGCTTAACTCTAGATAAACACTTCAAAGCTTAAATTTTAACTCATTTGATTTTATAGCATAGTAGTATAATAACCCCTTTCAGTTACTTGCTGAATAGCCACATTTAGTCCCAGAATAAAATAAATTGGTATTGAATGAACAGTTTGTCTTATTACTATATACAATAAGCCTGATAGATCAAGGGCAGGTATTTTAGGTTTTTGTTTTGGTTTTTTTTTTTTTTTTGCTAAAGCATATAATATAAGCCAAGTTACCCAATGACATTGTAAAGTGTACTTTATTGATATACCAGAATTTAAAGTGGGCGGCAAAATATAAGGATCCAAGGTATTAATGTAATATAGTTTAGTCTTAATCATGTGGCATCTACAATTAATGTACCACATTTTAATTCATCACTTTTACCAAGCAGCCCAAAATGTGTATGGTGCCTACTGAATTATGGAGTCATCGTGGAGATAACCAAAATTAATAAATAGATGAATTAAATTTTATTTTTCTGTATGTGTGTATAGATAATAGTTTGATACTATTTTTGAGACAGTATCTCACCTTTTATTTCTAGCTGACTTGGAATTCTCTATGTTGATCAGGTTGGCCTTGAATTCAGAGAGAGCTGTCTGCCTTTGCCTCCAATATACCAAGATTAAAGGCTTAATATACCTTATTAAAGGCTTTATTTCATTCAGTCATTTTATAGTTGCATACACATATAGTAATTTCATAGTTGAAACAATCTCATGTCCACAGAACAGCCATAAGAATGGTACAAATACCATTTGAAGGTTAGGGGGGTAAGATGTCCCATTATCCTTAAATTCTTTCATTTATGCTTTTTGTAAACAAGCATGGTTTATAGTTTCATTCAACCATCAAACCCAGCAATTGAGAAATCCTCACCATCTAATCTTTATTTTAGCTCAATAGAGTTGTTTCTAGAATACTCCTGATGGCCACCAAGGTCCAGCTCAGAGTCCTGCTCTGCTTAGTTGTCCTGTCTCTTTAGTTGCCTTTAATCCGAGACATTGTGGTTCTATGGTGTTTTTATTTTCATGACTTTGAAGTTTTTGAAGATAGAAGCTGGTTACTTTGTATGCTGTCCTTTTGTGGATTTGTTGTTACCTGCTGAAGTAGGTTCATTTTAGAAGGTAATCCTGTGTTCTATGTTCCATTAAAAAAAAAATGCTTGTAGATAGTGCTGAAAAGGCACGGATATAGCTGTCTCGGGGGAGACCTTCAGTAGAGTTCCCTTTCCAGGAGAGAGCTCTGTGTGAGTGGAATCATTGAAGAGAAGTGGGATTCTAGGGCTTGGAATGGAAAGATCCTCACAGTGACATGAAATTTGGAATGAAGACCAGCTCACATCTGGGTAAATACCAGACACTGAGTCAGAGGTTAACAGGATATATGCCTTTCAAGAAGATTAAAGGTATTACTTTAATAAAGTAATAGCTTAATTTTTACAAAAACAAATGCTTGTATCTATTAAATATATCATTCTGAGAGATCTCTAATTGCTTCCTCAGCAATCATAGCTGAGCACTGAAGTTCAACTCAGGTGATTGTTTCTTTTGCATTACAGGAACTTTTAATTTTTCAGCTTTTGGCTTTGGGGTATGTGTGTGTATACAGTCATACACATGACTTGGAGCATGCTTAGAGTTCAAAGGACAATTTCGGGAGTTGGCTTTTATCTTCCACCTTGTCAGGTGGCATCCTTTTTGTTTCTGCCACTGCAGACATACTTGGGACTAGTTGACTTTTGAGTTTCCAGCCAACTTTCTTTCCTCCCACCCCACCCCCCACCCCCAGTTCCCCATAGAAATAGTACTACTGCATTGCGTTTTGTTGGATTGTTTGGTTTTGGTTTTTTAATCTGGGCTACAGGGTTGGAACCGCAGATCCTCAGATTTGTATAGCAAGCACCTGCGGGTGTTTTTCTTTTTTTTTTTTTTCCTTTTGGTTTTTCGTAGTAGCCCCGGCTGTCCTGGAACTCACTCTGTAGACCAGGCTGGCCTCGACCTCAGAAATTCGCCTGCCTCTGCCTCCCAAGTGCTGGGATTAAAGGCCTGCGCCACCACACCCCGCTGGGTGTTTTTCTTGAATATAGGTTTGTGTACTATATGTGTGCATTGCCTACAAAGGCCAGAAGGAGGCTTTAGATACTTTGTAACTAAGTATAGAGAGATGTTAGCTGCCATGGCAGTGCTGGCAGTTGAATATGGGACCTCTGGAAGAGTACGTAGTGCTCTTAACCTGAGCCACCTCTCCAGCCCTCAGTATTACTCTTGTCCAGTCTCTTGGTTTAATTTTGGTAGGTCATTTGTCTAGGAGTTTATTCTTTTTTCTTTCACTTATAAGTTTTCAAAAATGGTCCCTCATTATCATGTGGACATCTGTACTACTTGTTGTAATTTGTCTCTGGTATTATAAATATAACCTTTAAGTAGTAGTAATAGTAGTTTACTCTGTGGTTCACCAATACTATTTATCCTTTTAAAGAGCCATCTCTTTGTTATGTTGATATTTTATATTGTTCTTTTGATTACTATTTCATTAATCTCAGCTCTTACTGAGTTTAGGTTTGGCTTTCTTGTTCTTGGTTTTTTTAAGACCTTGAGGTGTACCATTAGGTCATTGATCTCTCTGTTTTCTTAATGTTTAACAGATTTTTATTTTCAATTTATGAACATGAGTGCCTGCATTTATATGTATGAGCACCACATAATGCCTGGGCCTCCTCGGGTTGTTACCTTCTGTAGGTTCTGGGAACTGAAGTGTAGTTCTGTGAATGAGCAGGAAGCTGACCTAACACCTGAACCATATCTCTAGCTCCAGTGTTGCTGTGATGAAATACCTTAGAAAAGCACCTTATAGAAAATCTGTATCCTCTCCTGGCCTCCATAGGTACAAGCATGCATGTGGTGCACATCCATATTTGCAAGACAAAAATGCAAAAAGAATAAGCGTATTGGGTTTTTAAAAGATGATTTACATACAGATTTACATACTGTTGAATCACCTACATTTCAGCTATGAATTTGACATTTTACAAAACTTTACCAAAGATACCTTGAAAATATTTTGTAATGGCTGGTCTAAGTCTTTTGAAATGATTTACGACAATAGCAGTTACTTAGGAAGTGTTTCTTAGCATATAGACTAAACAGAAGTGTTTTTATTTGATTACAAATCCTGTTTTCTTAGTGTGTGTGTATTTTTTGAACAGTTCCTAAAGTAGTTTAAAATGTTAAAAATGCCTCTGCTTACTGAGCTATTTCTTGTGAAGGCTGTTTTGAAAGATAGCTAACATTTCTGTGCTTTAAGCTCTTTGCCCTCTGTGCAGTGGTGGGAGCTTCCTCAGGCATTCAGAGGCTAGGCCCACTGAAGTGCTGCTGCTTGCACACTATTTGGCTGGAAGGCCTGGGGTCAGGGCGTGTGTGTGTGTGTGTGTGTGTGTGTGTGTGTGTGTGTGTGTGTGTGTATGTGTGTGTGTGTGTGTGTGTGTTGATGTTAGGTCATTCTTTGATTAGTTAAGTCTTTTATGTTTGTGATTATATATTATTGTCTTTTAATATACATGATTAAATTGTTCTTCTATAACCAGCTGCTGAGAGTGAAAGGAAATACAGTATCTTTATTATTTTTAATATCTTAAGTTTTTAGTATCAACTAAACTTTAAAAATAGGAAGTCAGAGGGAATTCTTTTCTTTTTAAGGTATAAACTGTTTCAGTTTTACACCCAAGAATCTGTATCTGCATGCTTTCCATCTTTATCTTCTTAGCAATTTAAACATAACTCTTAGAGCCCCGGTTCTAGAAAAGTACATCAGCGCCTGACTCTGAGCTCTGAACTTTCCAGTCCCTGGCCATGGAATGCGGAGGAGATGAAAGAAAACAGACTTGAGAATCCGCAAACATGAGCTCAGACCTTCAGACATAAGAATGGTGACCAAGACTCCCCCAGCTCCTAAATTGCACTTTAAATGTGTTTGTTTGAATTGTCTTACTGGAGTGGAGCTACAGGAATCCATAGTGAACACTGAAATTACTGTTTAGTATACATCTCCAACCCTTTCTCGACTGGCATAATTTTGTGTTTAATGGTAGGGCATTGCTAAGAGTAGAAAAATGTAATCATGAAAATGATCTTTTTTGGTTTTTGTTTGTTTTTATACTTTGCGTTCAAGTATTTGCCTACATGTGATACACATGGGGTACTCAGGGGCAGTCTTAAGAGGGCTTTGGCTCTCTAGAGCCGGAGTTAAGAGGTGAGCCACCTGACATGGGTTTCTGGGAACTGAACTCAAGTTCTCTGAAAGAGAAGCAAGTGCTCATACCTGCTGAGATAACTGCATATAAATACTTTTTGTTGGCTGGAGAGATGGCTCAGCTGTTAATAGCTCTGACTGCTCTTCCAGAGGTCCTGAGTTCAATTCCCAGAAACCACATGGTAGCTCACAACCATCTATAAAGGGATCTGAGACCCTCTTCTGGTATGTCTGAAGAGAGCAACAGTGTACTCACATACATAAAATAAATCTTTTTTAGAAATACTTTTTGCAGTTTTATTTTTCTTTCGTGTATGAGTGTTTTACCTACATGGATGTCTGTGCACCACATGTTCACAGTGCCTTTAAAGACCAGAAGAGGAAGTCATATCCTCTAAAACTGGAATTGCATAATAAGACTGAGCCACTTTATGGATGCTTGGGAGTTGAATCCTGGTCTTTTGGAAGAGCAGCAGTCAGTGTCACAGAGCCATCTCTCCAACCCCTCACCAGTAATCTCCTTTACTATTTTATTGTTAGCTCAATATAAATGTGCATATACATTTGTACATTTTGATGAAAGAATTTGTAATACTTTACAGTATGTCCTTTAGAATACAGCAGTATAGCCAGGCATGGTGGCACATATCTTTAATCTCAGAAGGAAAAGGCAGAAGTTCAAGGCCAGCCTGGTCTACAGAATTCCAGGACATCCAGGGCTGCATAGACCAGGGTTTCAGGCATCCCTCCCTATATGCCCTGAAAATACAAGTATCTGTTTTAGATCTTTCAAGTATTTACTTTCATTTTTTAATTGCTATATTCTGCTTTTGTCATATTTAAATGTTTTGTTCAGTCTGTTATTAGATTGTTCTCTTGGATTTTTTTTTATGGAATTCCTTGCAGGAAAATCTTTGTACACTTATTTCTGAGTTAGACATGATGTCTCTCTCACTCCACCTCCCTACACCCCACCCCAAATTTATTTATTTTTATTTATGTGAGTACACTGTAGCTGTCTTCAGACACACCAGAAGAGGACATCAGATCCCTCACATGCTGGTTGTGAGCCAGCATGTGGTTGCTGGGAATTGAACTCAGGACCTCTGGAAGAGCAGTCAGTGCTCTTAACCTCTGAGCCATCTCTCCACCCCTATACATGAGTTCTTGAGGCATTCATTAGCTGCTGTCTATAAATAAAGATTCCTACCTGGATCGATGTGCTCATTTGTGCCGTGCACAACAGGGCTCCCAGAGACAATACCCACGTGACCAACCATGAATAGGGTTTTGGGTTTGTTTTTTTTGTTGCCAACCCTCAACTACAGTAAGAGGAATAAGACTTGAGCAGCAACCAGGTTTGTACATTCTAGACACAGAAACTGTTTTTATTTCATGCTCAGGGTGTAATATCACTAGGCTATTGCAAGTTTAAGATAATTGAATATTGGGTTTCTGGGCCAAAATGAAAGCACTATTTGCTGTCCTGGGTTGAAATCATTCTCAATAAATTAAACTTTTCTGCCTGTCAGTAAGATTTGTATAACTGAACATTTTCCATGCTGAAAGATGTTTAGAAGGGGGGCCTCCAAAAATTGGTTAAATGAAAAATGGCTAAGTAGCATAGACAACTGGAAATCCAGAAGAAACATTAACATAGGACTGTCATGTGACTCAGCTGCAGGACTCTTGTCTAGGATGTTTGAGGCCCTGGGTTCAATCTCCTCCTGAACCAAGGCAGAAAGCATTGCCCAGCTGCTGCCTGAAATGTTTACAAGAGCGTCTTATTAGAGGGTAGAAGTGCACACTGCTGGTACAGTTTTGTTTCTGTACATTGGAAAATAAAAGAGAGAAGAAGCCAGACAAATAATTAGTAAGGAGAGCAGAGTCCTGGTAACAGTGAGGCCTTATTTATTCTTTGCTTAGCAGGATTGTTGAAACTGTATCCTTGGCTCTGTGGACTAGTTAGGAGCCCTCCCTTCTTTTGGTGCTTGGAATTAAAAGCATGCTGAGGAGAGCTCACCCATGTGTATGGTAGTTCAGCCTGTTGTTGTTAAGAGGCTGATGGGAGGGGTTTGTAATGAGAACCAAGCTGACAGTGCTTTGTCAGTGCATTCATTAGGGATTGATTCAGGCTTGTTTATGTTGTGAACATTTCCCAGTGAAGAGGCTATAGAAATTAAAAGGCTGATACTGTTGGAAGCAGAACTCTGCTTGTCAAGTAGAAACATTTTTATTTGTGAAGCAGGACAATGCCTGCTTCATTTGATAGATTTCGTAATTTTAAGGAAGATTTCATTTTTAAAAGCCCTTCGGGCTCTTTGAATGAGTGCTAAATAGTCAGTTTTGCAGTGTTCAGAAAACATTCTCTGCTCAGTGTTAGGGTCTGCTTGTAAATCTTATAAAGGAATGGCCAGGCTCTGATATTTTTCTAAATTAGATTTATGAATATGTTTGTAGTGATAGCTGAGTTGTATCTACAGCCTTTTCATTAACAGTCTCAAGAGAGCTGTTTATTTGGGAACTGGGTATAATCTAAACTGTACGAGCCACCTCCTTCAAATTCAGTCCCTTTGTGAAATATTGCTTTGTGGTTGTCAACAAAGTTGCAGTAAGCAATAGCTCTTCATTAAATGTTAAAGTCCTACCAGTCGAATAAGTACTCAACCTTTGTTTTTCTGTTCACAGCATTGGTTGGATGGTACAAAAAGCATCAAAAAGCAAGTAAAAAGTAAGTGTTGGGAAATCATTTGAAAACAGTGCAAATGAAACATATCAGAGACACCGATTCTTAGTAGTGAGGACATTTCAAAAGTTATGTTTCCTGTGTATTTCTTTACTATCTGCTTTTGGGGGGGATATGTCAGCCAAGACTCTCAAGATGTAGCCTAGGCTGGCCCCATGCGCAGAAGCCTTCTCCAGCCTCCTAAGTATTGCTAGGAATTTTGGTGTATTCTGCTATGCCCCGCTCACTAGGGTATCTGCTTTCTAAACTTTCATTGTAATATACCTACTCAGCGCCTGGTTTAAATGGGTTTAACCTTAACCTAGGTTAAGAGGCTTATGATTTGAGTTTATAGAAGAAACATTTGCAGCTTACAAATTAGATTGAATTTTTAAGAAATATTTAACTTGTCTTTAGGTAATTACTTGGTTGAAGTTTTTTTGAATGATTGGTTGGTTTGGGGGATTTTTTGCTGTTGTTTTTGCTTTTTTTTTTTTTTCCCAAGACAGGGTTTCTCTGTAGCCCTGGCTGTTGTGGAACTCACTCGACCAAACTGGCCTCAAAAATAGAGATTCATCTGTCTCTGCCTCCCTCTCTGCCTCTGCATGCTGGGATTAAAGGTGTGTGTTACCACCACCCAGTTGTGTTGAAATTTTTTGGTTTTTTTTATTTTTATGGAGGCGGGAGGTATTGTTGTTTGGTTTGTTTGTTTGTTAGTTAAGGATTCTACCTGGCTCTAGGAAACATTTCGAGACCTTAAGGCTGTAATAATTTTCTCCTCTTTTCTTTCTGGAGACTCATGATACAGACCAGGCATAGTGGGCTGGTAAGAGGTACTTGGTAGATTTACTATCTCCTCTGACTTTGTGTAGTCAGCAAACACCAAAGACCTGTTAGTCTTTTTAAGCTTTACTTAAATTTATTTTTATTAGATATATGAGTGCCCTGTCTGCATGCATATATGTGAACCATGTATGTGCCAAGTGCCCTGACTGTTCAGAAGATTTCTGGAAAAAGGAGTTATGGATGATTGTGAACCAAATAGGTGCTAGCAATGAAAGCCAGGTTCTTTGCAAGAGCAGCAGCTGCTCTTAAGCAGTGAGCCATCGCGCTAGCCTTTACCTGTATTTCTTTTTAAAGAAAATAATGAAACAGTGCTGGGAAGATGGCTCAGCAGTAAAGAACACAGTCTGGTCTTGAAGACCCACATTCAGTTCCCCACACCCCAGCAGTGGCTCACACAACTGCTTGTAACTCCCAACTCCAGAGCATCTAACATTTTCTTCTGTACTCTGTGGATACCTGCATGAGCTATCTTGCCTGGCTAGACTCTAGCACATGCACACAGCCCCCCCCCCCCACACACACACAATTAAAAGTAAGTCTTAAGAATAATGTAGTAACTCATATAAAATGTAGTTAAGTTGGTAGAACTTGAGAAAATACCAGTTTCTGGTTCCCACAGTCTGGCTTATCCCTGCAGTATCTAATTTCAGGGTAGGTTAACTGCCTTTTTGAAATATAAACTTTATAAAATATTGGGGCAGAATTGCTGGGAACATAGCAGTTAGTGAATCCACTGGACTGAATTTGAAAGTGTGGGATGCTTGGCCTTGAGCTATTTCATGTTCACGGTACTCAGTGTTCACTAGAAAGACAGGTCAGCAGTTTTCCAGGCTGTTTGATTGTTCCACTAAGATTATATTTGGCCTGGAGTGTTAGAATTAATGTTTGACAGATGAATGAGATGTTGCTGTGCTGTGCTTGGTACACTTTAAAGCTTTTGTTGTCAAATTTTAGCTTATGTTGTACTTTGAAGTAATGGTACAATAATATCTGTTCTTTCCTTTTATACTTAGTAACTTTTAGCAAACTGACTGAAGATTACTAGTAAATTAATAAAAATTAAAGCTCTTTTCTTTTTTTAATGGCAGTTGGTTCACCCTATTGTCTTCATCTTCGAGTTAAGTTTTATTCCTCGGAACCAAATAATCTTCGTGAGGAGCTAACCCGGTAAGACCACTATTCAGAGGTGTGTCAGGAGTGCTAAGACCTTTAGAAGACCGATTTTAGGATTCTCCAACCTTATCAATAAAGGTGTCAGATGAATTTTTATTCTAGAACAAGATGTTTTAAGATGTTGGATTCCAGCCGCATAGCTCATGCTTATAATCCCAACACTCAGGAAACTAGGACAGGAGGATTACTGTGAATTCAAGGCTAATCTGAGTCCCAAAGTGAATTTCAGGCTAGTCCAAGCTACAGTGTGAGACCTTATCTTAAAATATTAAAAAATAATTGATGTGTTTGATTCTTTTATTTGTTGTAAAAGATGAAGTGCTGATTTTCATGCATTTGTTGGAGGTGAGCAGTGAGTCAGTTGACAGGGTTTTAAACAGAATTGATAACGTGTTAACAATTACAATCTTATGTTTATTGACTTCACTATAATCTGTCTTCTGTTAGGGTGTATCCCTTTCTTTATTTTACACTGCCTCTTTATTGCATATGTATTCCTTCTTGGTGGTGAAGAAGCTGAGTTGTTAAGAATAAATACCTTTTGAGGGATTTCCTTTTGCATTCCCTGCTGTTATCCTTACAGCCCTCATATAGAAGGTATGTGTGGTGTCAATGTTAAGTTGGGTCATCAGGCCCACTTACACAACATGCTTCTGACATTCTCATTCTAGAGTTGCTCTGCTCTGCTCAGCCCTCTGTCCTGACTCTTACTTCAGACTTGCTTGCTCCCTCCCTCCTTTCTCCTGTATAGTTTTTCCCCTTACACATTTTTCTGCAGTAAAATTCTGTAATTAAGGATGTTCTCTTAGCCAGGCATTGGTGGCTCACGCCTTTAATCCCAGCACCCAGAAGGCAGAGGCAGGCAGATCTCTGAATTGGAGGCCAGCCTGGTCTACAGAGTGAGCTCCAGGACAGTCAGGGCTACACAGAGACCCTGACTTGGAAAACCAAACCAAAAGAGAACATTTCTCAGGGTATGGTTGTGCACACCCTTAATCTCAGCACTGGGGAGACATAGGCAGGAAGAGCTCTTGAGTTCCTAGCCATTTAGGGCTGCATAGTAAAATTCTGTTTGAAAAAAAAAAAAAGTATTCTGAAGTTAAAATTATAGGATTTTTTTTTCTTAGAGTGAATTGTTCTATTTAGTTAATTTGTGCCTTTTATTTTTCTTAGGTATTTATTTGTTCTTCAGCTAAAACAAGATATTCTCAGTGGGAAGTGAGTATTAAATTATTTAGTACATGACTGCAAAATTCTTGAGTAGTAGAAAAATAACTTAGAAAATAAATTCAAATTCAGTTCAGGGCTGGAGAGATGATGACTCAGCAGGCACAGAGTCTGTTTCACCCCCTGTACCCATATGAACCCCGGGAGCAGTGTGGGCGTCTGTGGCCCCAGTGCTAAGGGCTCACTGGCCAGCACTGTAGCTAAGACAGTGAGCTCGAGGTCCAGTGTCAAGCACTGTCTCCAGCAGAGTTATGTGGAAAGAAACAAAGGAAGATACTTGATATGGCCCTTGGGCCTCCACATCCACATACACGGTCAAGTGCACGTGCACAAAAGCAAACACAAATAAGTTCAAAGTTGTGTAAAAAACAAATGCTCAAGGTGCTGTTCATCTTAAGATTAAGGTTATAAATTGACGGAAAAACTTATATTTTCATCTCAGGTTAGAGTGTCCCTTTGATACAGCAGTTCAGTTGGCAGCTTATAATCTGCAAGGTACGTGATTCTTGTGTTTGATTAAGGCTGAAACATAATTCTTTTGTGTGATACTTGTCTAAGAAAGAAAATTCAATGATAAACTAGAGAAGCTGCAACACTTTCTGTGTGAAACTACTAGTGTTTGACTTTTGTATTCTACTTGGTTTTAAAGTATTTCTTTAAAAAGTTATTGTCTTCAGGCTTTTCCTTCTCAATTCTTTGCTCTTTTTTTTTCCCTTTTTCTTTCCTTTTTTTTTTTTTTTTTAAGTTATTTTACATCAAGGGTAGGTATTCTGTTTGCAATTATGCCTGTACACCATGTGTGTGCCTGGTGTCCCTGGATGGCAGAAGAGGGCATTGATTCCTCGGAACTAGAGTTACAGACAGTTGTAAACTGCCATGTAGGTGCTGAGAATCAAGCCTGGGTTCTCGAGAGAGCAGCCAGTGCTCCTAACTGAGGAGCCCCTGCTCCTTATCTATCTGTAGTATAATGAAACAGTTGGCAGCCTGCCTCCTGGTAATTGAATAGATGTTAATATAGAACCCTAGGTTGATTTCTGTTCCATAAGTAACAGAAAAGTAAATTAGCATGGTTGATCGTGGTTGCTGTATGACTTCTTTAGTTTTATTAAAAATGAGTTCATGGAGACTCAGGACCTACTTAGACAAGATCAGGCCAGTACATATTTTAAAGCTCCAATGGGGATTTTCTCTTAAAAGTTGACATTTTAAAGGAAAACTATAATTCGATTCTAGGAAACATTTCTCGTGTGTGTGTGTGTGTGTGTGTGTGTGTGTGTGTGTGTGTGTGTGTGTGTGTGTATAATGAATGATACTGTAATCAGAGTTAATGATGCTCAAGACAAGGTTTTTGCCTTCTTAGTGGTTGTACATTTTCATCATTCTAAGATCAGTAGTATTTGTCACTGTGTAGATAATAAAACTGCATTTGTATATTTTATCGTAGACCTGATGTTTTTACTTATTTTGGATATCTGTTATTAAAATATATTTTTCTGATGATAAGAATTTTATCTACTGGGCTTTTTTCATTATTGTAATCTGTCTCCAAATTAAAACGTGCTTTCTATCTGCATAATGAAGGGGAAATATAAATTTAAAAGTGGTATCTGGGTTCTGTTTGCCCACCTTGACAGCCAAAGTACATGCATACAAATAAGGTTTATGTGGAATTGATAGATCACTTAGTGAGTAGGGTTCTTAATCTGCGGATAGAAAGATACCAATACATGGCCCCATATCAATATCTGCCAAAGTCTCCTAGAATTTTGGAACTGAGACAGGCAGATCCAAGAACCTGATGGCCATCCAAACTGGACTTAGACCAAAAGTCAGAAAGCACTAGAAGGAAGTACCTGACATCCTGTTGTGGACTCTGCATGCACAGACATAGGTGTGTGTCCTCAAACACTCTAGTGTATACACCTCACATAGAATTACAGAAAATTATTATAGCATGCATCTTGGGTGGGTTTTTTTTTTCTTTTTCCTTTTTTTTTAGATAGCAGGTAATTGTCTTTTAAGAATTAAGGTTGTGCTAGAGAGATGGCTCAGTGGTTAAGAGTTAAGTGGTCTGATCTTCCAGAAGTTTTGAGTTCAATTTCTAGTAATCACATGGTAGCTCACAACCATCTACCCTAGGACCTAATGCCCTCTCCTGGCATGCAGATGTTCATACAGATAGAGCAATTATATACATTAAGTAAATAAATCTTTAAAACATGAATTAAAAGTCAAAGATTTTTTTCTCTATGGAAATACAAAAATTTATTTTCAAAAGCTAAGCATTAATATATATCAATATATTAATAATAAATTAGAAATATATATTTAAAAGTAAGTCACTAGCAACAAATATGATTTATATTGTCTTACTCTTCTATTGCCATGACAAAGTACCTTGACCAAAGCAACTTAAAAAAGAGAGCATTTATTTAATTTGGCACTCACAGTTCCAGACGAAAGAGTCTATGACCATCATAGCAGAAGGAGCGTGCCACCAGGCAAGTAAGCATGTCACTAACAGAGTAGAGTGCACATCTGCAAGAATGAGGCAGAGAGGGGCTGGTGAGATGGCTCAGTGGGTAAGAGCACTGACTGCTCTTCCCAAGGTCCTGAATTCAAATCCCAGCAACCACATGGTGGCTTTTACAACCACCCATAATGAGATCTGACACCCTCCTCTGGTGCGTCTGAAGTCAGCTATAGTGTACTTATGAATAATAATAAATGAATCTTTGGACTGGAGAGAGCAGGGACTGAGCAAGCGGAACTGACTGGAGCGAGCAGGGCCCAGAGCGAGTGGGGCTGGCTGGAGCGAGAAAAAAAAAAAAAAGAATGAGGCAGAGAGAGGGCTAACTGAGAGTGGCATGGAAGGTTTAGATCTAAGGAAGTTGCCTACCCCACGAACACGCTTTCTCCAACAAGCTGCCTCCGAATCTCTTCCAAACAGTTCTACCAGCTTTGAATCAAGCATTCCTGAGCCTATGGGGGTTAGTCTCAAACCACACTGCATATGTGTACAGACCAATCCAAGTCTAACTTAGATTTATTAAAGCAGAATGGTCTAGGCATTATGAATAGCTGGTAGCTGGCCGGGCATGGTGACGCATGCCTTTAATCCCAGCACTCGGGCAGAGGCAGGTGAATTTCTAAGTTCGAGGCCAGCCTGGTCTACAGAGTGAGTTCCAGGACAGCCAGGGCTATACAGAGACCCTGTCTCAAAACAAAAACGAAAAACAAAAACAAAAAAAGAAGGAGCTTTACTGATCTTCTTAATCTTTGTTTACAAAATGGTTTTTAAAGCATTTTCTTAGTGTCACTAACATGACATAACTGTGTTAACTTGTATTCTAGCTGAACTTGGCGACTATGATCTTGCTGAACATAGTCCTGAACTGGTCTCTGAGTTCAGGTTTGTGCCCGTCCAGACTGAAGAGATGGAACTGGCTATTTTTGAGAAATGGAAGGAATACAGGTAGGTTGTTATTTCATCACACTTTTATCATCACCGACATCATTGTTCTTTTTTTCCTCCGCCCTTCTTTATTATCTTATAATTACTACATTTAAATTTTCAGAGGTCAGACACCAGCACAAGCTGAAACCAATTACCTGAATAAAGCCAAATGGCTAGAAATGTATGGTGTTGATATGCATGTAGTCAAGGTAAGCCCTGTGTTGTGGTTCCTGTTTTAAAATTTTATTCTGGAGCTAGAGGGATGCTTGAGCAGATATGAGCAAGTATGTGCTGTTCTTGTAGAAGTCCTGGGTTCAGGTCTCAGCACCTGTGTTGAGATCTTCATAAATGCCTGTAATTCCAGCTCCAGGGCATCTGACACCCCTCTCTGGACTCTGTAGACACTTGTACCCAATGCGTATATACATACAATTTAAAAATAACAAAAATAAATCATTTTTTTAAAATCCATTTTAGGATTAAAGGCATAGAATGTGTATTTGGGCAGGCATCGAGTTTCTATAGACTACCTCTGAGTATTTTGGATGTGTAGTAAGGAAAAGTGGTTGAAATTAGATATTAAAAGACTAGAATCACCTGGGATTGGTAGCACAAACCTTTAGTCTGGGCATTCAGGAGGCAGAGGCAGATGGATTTCTTTTGAGTTCCAGGCCAGCCTGTTTCACATAGGATAGCCAGTGATGTGTAGAGATCCTTCCTATCTTACAAAAACAAACATCAGAACAAAACAAAAGACTGGAATCTAAAGAAAGATTGATCATGAAACAAGAGAAAACTAAGTTCTCAGAATTATCTAAAATCCTTGTATAAATGTGATTTTTACATTGAGAAAAAAAAATTAGGTTGCCTTTTATTTTATTATTTGTGATATCACCAATGCAGACTATTGAGGAGACTTTACTAAAAAGTTAAGGTTGACAGTTAATAACCTGAAAAGGATTATTTGTCAGAAACATCTAGATTATAATTTTAGCCTGTGTATAACAAGAAAATCAAGAAGAAAGACCAGCGCATGGATACTTCATTCCTCCTTTGAATAGGAAACAAAATATCCATGAAAGGAGTTACAGAGACAAAGTTTAGAGCTAAGACAAAAGGATGGACCATCCAGAGACTACCCCACCGGGGGATCCATCCCATAATCAGTCACTAAACTCAAGACACTATTGCATAGGACAGCAAGTGTTTACTGAAGGGACCCTGATATAGCTGTCTCGTACAGAAGTGGATGCTCACAGTCATCTATAAGATGGGGCACGGGGCCCACATTGGAGAAGCTAGAGATAGAACCCCAGGAGCTGAAGGGGTCTGCAACCCTAGAAGAGGATCAACAATATGAACTAACCAGAACCCCAAGAACTCGTGTCTCTAGCTCCATATGTAGCAGAAGATGGCCTAGTCGGCCATCATTGGGAGGAGAGGCCCCTTGGTCATGCAATCTTTATATGCCCCAATACAGGGGAACGCCAGGGCCAAGAAGTGGGAGTGGGTGGGCAGGGGAACAGGGCAGTGGGAGAGTGGAGGGAACTTTCGGGATAGCATTTGAAATGTAAATTAAGAAAATATCTAATAAAAAATTGAAAAAAAATAAAAATAATTTATATTTAGTGTGAAAAAAGATCCACTTGTATGAAAATATGAAACCTGCTTCATGTGTACAAACACTTTATTTTCTCTCCTTAAATTAGGCTAGAGATGGCAATGACTATAGTTTGGGACTGACTCCAACAGGAGTTCTTGTTTTTGAAGGAGAGACCAAAATTGGCTTGTTTTTCTGGTAAGCAGTGTCTTGTTTTTAATGAGTCAATGTATTTATATCATTAGTGAATAAAAAGGTGTGGAAACAGACTGATGAGCCATTTGCAAGTGAAGGAGGCTACTGTTCCCTGGTCTTCCCTTACTCCTCTGTAACCTCTCTCTAGGACTGTAGCCCATCAGTTTCAGTCTTAGTGTGCTTACCCTGTGCTGTATACTTAGGACGTGTTCCTTACAGGATTCCTGCCCTCCTTCCCCCTGCCGGGGCTCCTGGGGCTCCATCACTCTTTGTGTTTTCCGTAGGCTCTCTTCATGGGAAGGAAGGGAGGGAGGAACTGGGAGTGCTTCTGTTCCTACTTCAAAGTTGGCTCCTCCTGTTTCCCAATTTTTGTCTTCCATACTTAGAGTTATTGCACAGATTTCATAGCCCTAAAGCATAGAATTGGGAAGCTGTTTATAGTACTACATTTTTGTTAGAACTAAGTCAGAGATTTGGCATATGTTACAGATAAGAGCTAAAGTTTTGTTATATGCCAAGACTGTTGACTTCAGTCCTTTCTACCTAAACTCAAATTCATTTCCAGGTGTTTCAGGTAAAAATAGAGTTGGAAATCATAATCAGTGATAGTTTCTTATATGCCCTTTAAAAATACCTAATGACTTTTGCTATATCTAATTCCTGTGCTGTTTAATCTTGAAACATTTTACCTAGGGTTACAGAATTTATTATGCCACATTAGGGGTATGCAAAATACACTATATTTCTTATTTCCTTTATAACTTTAATATAGATGGGCAGCATCATTTTGTCAGTTGGTTGCTTTTGAAATATGTTTGCCTTTCTTTTAAAGACTTTGACAGGCGGGGCTGGCTGCGTTTCCCTTACCAGTGTTGAGAATTAAGATGAAGAAACGTACTTGATACAGAAGAGGATTTCCCCTAATCTGTTGATCTCATATTATTACAGGCCCAAGATAACCAGATTGGATTTTAAGAAGAATAAGTTAACTCTAGTGGTTGTGGAAGATGATGATCAGGTAGGAACTTACTGTGTTACTTGCTTAGCAGTTACGTGGTAAACAGGTGGATGGTGGTGTACCTCATGGTATGGAAAACCATAAAACAAAAGCTTAGCGTTATGTATACCGTGAAGTAAAATTCCCCATTAGGTCATTTTATGCCGCTAAACTTAAAAATAATATAAGTACATGTGTGGTTTTGGTTTGTTTGTTTTTGTAGTGTACAGTGGTTACATTTAGACGACTATGCTTTTATTTCTAGTGAAATTTTTAAGACAATAAGCCATTTGCCTTTTATCCTAATACTCTGTAGGTTTGTACTCATGTACTCTGTACAAGTGGATCTCTGAGTTCAAAGCCAGCATGCTCTACATAACGAGTTTCAGGCCATTTAATCCTGGCCAGTAGTGAGACCCTGTCTCAAATAAACAAAAAAGATCCACCTGGTGGTATTCTTTACGATAAAATGTGATTTATTATTTTTGTTAATTTTCTTTTTTATATAATTTCAGTGTGCTCCCATTTAAAAATGATATTCTCTTAGCTTTTATCATATTTGGGCATGTTTTCATGTTCCCATTCAGCTTATAAGTGACCTTTTGTTTTTACTTCTATAAGAAGTGATAAGCAGAGGCAGGCAACAGTTAAGTTTTAACAATTTTCTGAAGTTTGGAAAATAAAAGATTTTAGACTCTTAGTGTTTTAAGTTTCACTTTTTTTAATTGTTAAAGACCAGATGAAAAGTCTCTTGTATTAGAAGAGCCTTCTTCCATTTCTCTATAGTTACTAAGGATATATGTGACCTGATTAAATATAATAACTGCCCAAAAGAGTCAGACTGTACTTTGTCTTTAATACAGACAGGTCACTTTTGTTAGAACATCTCCAAGTATTTGACACTAGTAAGACTTAGAACTGACATGAGAAAACTTTATAGTGCAGTAGTGAGTGTTTGTGGTAGTTGTATATCTGGGTCTTTTAAAAGAGATTTTGTATTTAAGAATTTCCTACTGCATATGATGTCTTGTCATCAGTCACCCCACACTGCCTTCCCAATAGTCCTTTCCCTCCCCCTTTTTTGTTTGTTTGTTTTTGTTTTGTTTTATAGTGCTTCACACAGAAAAAAAGTGCGCACATTTCAAGCTGTTGTGTCTTTTGTTGGAAGGTTGTTTTAATTTTGGATAATTTCATTTTTTTCCCTCTTGTTTACATTTCTCTAGATGTGTTTCATAAAACCAGGGACAAGTCACAAGAAATACAAAGGTTCCAAGTTCTGTTTTGTTTGTTTGTAATGGTATTTTAGATTTGTATTTTGTTTAGTTCCTAGAAATTTACAGAGCTACCTTTTTTATCTTGGTGAAGTTTGATTTTAAACTTTCTTACCAAAAATCATATACTTTAGGACAATAAGATGCTCACTGGTGAAGGCGCTTGTTCTCAAGCCTAATGACATGAGTTTGATCCTTGGGCCCTACATGATAGAAGACAGAAACCAACTCTAATTGTCCTCTAACCTCCATGCATGTGCCACGTACACATGTACATACACACAAACAACACGGGTTTTTTTTGTCCTGACACTAACTCTGTAGACCAGGCTAGCCTCAAACTTCAAGATCTTCCTGCCTCTGCCTCCCCAGTCTGGGATTAAAGGCAGGTGGCCTGACCCTCTGGCTCTTACAATACCTCCACCTCATGAAATCTTCCCTGAGCTTTAGACTATAGGGGTTGTTATTAATTGGGGTCCAGCACCCATGGTGGTAGTGGGTTTTCAAGGTTCCCTGGCCTCACCATCCATAGGTAGTTGGCTGAGTTTACAGGGCTAAGCATGGATTCCCTCTAGTAAGCAGACCTTAAGTTGGATGAAGTGCCTGTCGGGTCATGCCAAGATGTAAGTGCTACTATTGTACCTTTAGGATGACTTTGCTGTGCTGGTCATTGTTGTGACTTGTAGGCATTGCAAGTAGCCAGCTAGACCTACGCCTTTGCTTTCTCACTTGGCGGCTTTTACAGATCCTTCTAATACTGAGAGGTAGTTGTCAAAGAGGAGCCTTACAAGTCAGATCCAGATTGATTCCTCCAAGTCCTGTGTCTAGAATATGTTGTGTCTGTAGCAATACAAAAGGACCTTCTTTTGCTGGACGGCACTAGGATAATGGCAATAGCCTATGTTGTTTTGAGGAGGAGAGTCTCTTGGTTTCTCCTAACTAACAACCTAAAAGTAGGTTTTAAGGGTCTGGCACTGTTCTTTGTTAGGTAGTAATTGGTTTTGGAGTGGGAAACATTGTCACCCCAAGTGACAAGAGGGGGGGGGTAGAGGGAGGGAGGGAGGGAGAGAGAGAGAGAGAGAGAGAGAGAGAGAGAGAGAGAGAGAGCACTTTTTCTGATATCCTTGGTGTTATTTGTCTTCCCCCTTGCCTCTCTCCTCTTTATAGCAACAGTGTCCTACAGTTCCCCTTTCTAAGGCTCCAGCCCCCCATGGTCCCTTTTTACTCCCTGGTTTCCATAGTTACTTCAGGCTGTATACTCTAAGATCTAAAAATTTGTTGCAATCTACAAATATGAGAGGACATGCAGCATGTCTTTCTGGGTCTGGATTACTCAGTATACTATTTACCTGCAAGTTATATTTTATATTTCTTTACAGCTGAGCTAGTATCTATGTAATACAATTTGAAGTCCTTTGGACATGGGTCAAAAATGCTGTAACTCAGTCATATATAACAAACTTAGTCTTAGGTTTTTTGTTCTGTTTTTAGAATTTTCCAAACTAGTTTCCAGGGTGCATGCATCAGTCTGCATTCCACCAACAGTGAAGTGGGGGATCCCTGTCCTCACGTCCTCACCGTCATTTGTTGCTGGGTGTTTTCAGCTTTGCCATCTTTTGCATTTCCCAGGTTGCTAAAGATGTTGAATATTTTTTGAGATGCTTCTTAGCCATTTTAATTTTTTCTTTTGAGAACTTTACTTTGTTAAGATCTTTAATCTACTTTTTAATTGGGTTGTTTTGTTAGTTTTTTTTTTGTTTTTTTTTTTTCTTACTGTTTTGAGTTCTTTATATATTTGAATACTAATCCTCTGTAGGTTGGATAGCTGGAAAAGATGTCTCCCACTTTTTGGGCTTCTTGTAATTGTTGCTTTTATTTTCTCTGATGGAGAGATGAGATGAGAACCATACCCAAGATATGTAAATACAGTGTTTCTTTCTCTCTTCTAACTATCCCTAGGTCTAAGCCTAGATGCTGCTAGCCTCCATACAATCTAATCCTCCAGGAATACTGACTCAATCCAGCTTTTCTCAGCTTTGTGTGAATTGCTCTACTTGCCTTCATACTAACTTTGGTAATATGTTCTAATCTTCTGGTTCCTTCTCGGTTCAATTATGACTGCTTCGAAGCTTCTACAAACTGATGAAAGATTTACCTTCATCGTTAGGGATTAAAGATGTGTACTACAAAGTGAGTTCCAGGACAGCCAGGGCTATACAGAGAAACCCTGTCTCGAAAAAACCAAAATAAACAAACAAACAAACAAATAAATAAATATAAATAAATAAACAAATGAATAAATGTACTAAAGATTTATCTTTATTCTAGCCAGATCATTATATAATCCAGCATGTCTACATTCTGGCCAGATCATATATACCTAGAAGTTCTTTGGATGTGGTCCCTTGCCAAAGTAGCCAGGTTGCTGGTCTATGTTTCTTCTTTACATAATTGAATGCTTCCTTTGCTATAGATAAGCCTTTGAGTTTTATGACATCCTATATGCTAGTTGTTGACTTACTCGGCAAATGGGGTCCAGTCTAGAAAGTACTTCCCTCACCTTTATCTTACAGGTTGCTGAGGTGCTTTCTTCCAGCATTCTTGTGACTTCGTTTTTCCCTTCTTCCTTGGGATGTTCAGGCACTGCTGCACACCAAGTAGGGAAGGATGGAGTGGAGCCAGGTCCCATGGCTCTGTCTTCCCTTAGTGTCTGGGCCCTGATGCACACTGGACAGGAAAGGATGAAGCAAATTCTGAAATGGGTTGGTCACCAGGATCCCAGTCCTGGAGTGGATTGGGGTGGGGGCAGGGGTCTCCAGAGATTTCAGTGTTACAACTCTCTTAGATGATAGTCAGTGAAACAGCTTGTGTGCATATACTTTATTAGGGGAATCAAGGGATATATACATATGAACCCCTAAGAGTGGGTAGGAAGGGGTTCTTAGGTAAAGTTTCATTGGCTGAGGTTTAAAGTTCTTGGGATACCTCATTTGCATGGAGAAGAATTCCAGGAAGTTGAACCTGTAACTTCTCCAAGGACTACATGACATTCCTTAGGTAGAAGATTAGAATCTGGCTCCCCAGATCAGGCAGAGAAGAGGAAGCCCTGCTAAGGAAAGGAGTCTCCATTTTTGTACCCAGGAAGGCTATCTGGACATGATAGACCTTAGTAGCCAGGTACAACATAATCTTGAATTCCCCGTTTTCTTGCCTCATTCTTCTGAATGCTGGCATTTCAAGCATATTCCATCCCACTCAGCTACAGTCAAAAGAGCTCTTTTAAATTTATGTAATGTATATGGGTATTTTGTTCATGTAACACATGCATCCCTAGTGCCTATGGAAACTAGAAGGGGGTTATAGGAAAAGATGAGGTCTCCTGGAACTAAAGTTACACTGTTACTGAGCCACCATATTGTTGCTGGGAAGTGAATCAGGTCATCTGGAATTGCTACTAGTGCTTGTAACTAAGTCACCTCAGTGGTCCCTGAAGAGGTCGTGACTGAAAATAGTTTGTTATTAACACATCCCTTTTTGTGTGAGTATAGATGTTGTCTTAGTTTAGATTTTATTGCTATTGCCATGATCACAGTAACTCTTAAAAGGAGAATATTGAATTGGGGCTGGCTTACAGCTTCAGAGGTTTGGTCCGCTTTTGTCAAGGCGGGAAGCATGGTGGTATGGAAGCAGACATGGTACATCTTGATCTAAACACAAAAGAAGACTGTCACACTGGCCAGACTTGAGCTCATAAGACCACAAAGCCTACCCACAGTGACACACTTCTTCAGACAAGGCCACACCTACTCTAATAAGGTCAAAGCTCATAAGAGTGCCACTCTCTATGGGCCAAGCGTTCAATCATACGAGTCTATGGGGGCCATTCCTACTCAAACCACTGCAGATATGAATAGTCTCTTATGAAAAAATAAGATATAATTATGTGTTTAGGTATATGTGGTCATAATTTAATTGATAACCCTTGTTCTTTGTTGCATTTTAGAGTTGTTTGGTTTTGTTTTTTGGCTTTCACTCTGTAGTCCTGGATGCCTTGGAACTCAGGACTCAGGCCTCAAACTTGTGATCCCTCTGCCCTATCTTCTGGGTGCTGGGATTCCAGGCATGGAACACCACATCTAGCTTTAGCATGTCTTACTAGCTTTAGCATGATTTATTAAAGCACATGCTGGTTTTTTGCTTGGTTGGTTTGGTTTATTTTTTTGTATTTGGTGACAGGGTCAGGATGTCCTGGATCTCTCTCTGTAGACCAGGGCTGGCCTCTAACTCAAAATTCTGCCTGTCTCTGCCTCCTTAGTGCTGGGACTAAAGGTGTCCATGCCGGCAGCTTAGCCCATGATTCTGTTTGTTTGGATCATGGGCTTTTCATGTGTGTTATATGTACCTGTTTGTATGGAATTGTGTATGGAGGTACACATGTGTGTACGTGTTCATGTTCAGATAACTGTTTGCATCAGCGTCTCTACTGAGCCTGGTGCTCACCTGTCTGAAAAGACTAGGTGGCTGGCGCCATACCATCCCACCAAAAAGTTTCTGAAAACAAAGTAGAGGTTTTATAGCTTTTTAAGGTTTATTTTATTTTTAATTATGTGTTCAAGATGTGGGTGGGTGCTTAGTGCAGATGACCTTGGAAAGCATCAGGTGTAGAGCTGGAGTTAACACGCTGTTATGAGTTGTCTGATAAGAATGCTGAGAACCAATCGTGTCCTGAAGTAGCGGTGCCTACACTTAACTACTAAGCCATCTCTCCAGCACCTTTTGTTTCCTTTCTGTCCAGCTGGCATGGGGTTTACTATGCATGCAGTGTTGGTCTTGGCCTGGTGGTATTCCTTCTGTGTCCTGGACTTATAGGCAAGCACCACATGCCCAGCTGCCTTTGGTGTTGGTTTAATTGTGTTTCCATTGCAGCAATAGAAGACATGGCTAAGTGACTTAATAAACACCACTTTGTCTTTCAGGGCAAAGAACAAGAGCATACCTTTGTCTTTAGATTGGATCACCCTAAAGCCTGCAAACACTTATGGAAATGTGCTGTGGAGCACCACGCCTTCTTCCGCCTCCGAGGACCTGTCCAAAAGAGTTCCCATCGATCAGGATTCATTCGACTAGGATCCCGATTTAGATACAGGTTCAGTTCCCCAAGTTTTCACATCTTGCATACAGTTCAGAAATGTCACTCTAACTCTTGATTTTACTGAGGTGGAAACCAAGAAGACACAGGAAATAAAGTATGTTGCCAAAGATATCCACCGGCCAAAATTTTTAAAAAAGTAATGTTATTGTTAATTTCTTGACTAGATGGGAAATCAGTTATATTATTGTTATTTATATTGATAAATTTTATATATAGTAAGCCACAGTTTAAATTTATGTAACAAGGCAAATTCTCAATCTGACAAGTTTTATCTCATACAGAAAATGTATGGGACATTAATATGAATAATACTGTGGCTGAAGGCCATTTGGCTTTTACCAGCTCCTCTGTCATGAATTGGAAATATAGTAGCAGGTCAGTTTGAGTCTTCAGTTAAAGCAGGGATGACAGTGCCAATAATGTAACGAGTCGACCACAGAGAGTTCTGAAGATAATTTCGGTTCTACCATGTCAGAAATGCTGAGGGATTTTCTTAGCTGGAAAACAAACAGTACAAAATTGTTTTTTTTTTTTTTTTCAAGTGTATCTAGACATTTTTTTGTAGAAATAATCACAGAAACTTCAGTTGGGGCTGAGATGTAGCCCATTGGTAGAGGGCTTATCTAGCATGTGTAAGGCCTGAAGTTTAATTCACAGGACCGTAAAAGAACTAACCAGAAATCTTGTTCCGGATTACACATTTTAATTCCTATGGCTAGGAAAGGAGAGGGTGCTTCCCTGATAGCATGGACATTTTCTTCTGTTTTAATAGATGATATATAGATATAGATATAGATGTGTGTGTGTGTGTGTGTGTGTGTGTGTGTGTGTGTGTGTGTGTGTGTGTGTGATATATATAGAGAGATGTATATATACTTAGAAGAAATCCTATGTTATTAATGTTACGTATAATACCAAAGCCTGGAGAATGAAAAATATTTGGATAAAGAGTAAAACAAAACTATCGATGGCAGTAGTTCCCTTCAGCATGCTTCTGTGCAGGATTATAAGAATGTAAACATCTTACTCTTCTGCGTCTGGTTGCCTCATACTGTCTTCCTGTTGACTTGCTTCACTTATTTTAGTGGAAAAACAGAGTATCAGACCACAAAAACTAATAAAGCAAGAAGATCAACCTCCTTTGAAAGAAGGCCCAGCAAGCGCTATTCCCGACGGACGCTGCAAATGAAAGGTGAGGTGCAGCTCTGCTCCACAGCCTGTCCTTCCTTCCTGGGCAGTCTTGTTGTCCACGAACTTCCTGTTTGCTGGAGAGGAAGCTGCCTGAGTTTTCTCAAGTCTGTTTTAGTTAACTACAACCATCTTTGTCTGACTTTCATAAGCTGGTAATACTGGGTCCTGTAATTGGCTGGCGTTAAGCTTAGTGGCAGTCTCAGTGCCGGTGTTCTGGGCAGGCCTGCGCTTAGTGTGCCTTCAGTGGAGGGCGTTTTCTCTCTTGTGTCTTTCAAATCTCGTGATGAAATGCCAGTTCATCTCCTTGGAAATTTTTCTAATATTAGCATGTAATGGACACATTTAAAAATTTTTTTATTTGTATGTGTGTGCACATGCAAACATGCATGTGTGGCATTTTATGTACCCTATGAAGGCCAGTGCCTTGTCCTGGAGTGTAGGCAGTTGTGAGCTGTCTGGTTTGGGTACTGAGCCTTGTAACAAGACCTCTGGAAGAGCAGCAGTTACTCTTAACCACTGAGCCATTGCTCCTGGCCCAAATTTTTCAGTAAAAATTTTTCCATATTAGGCTGGTAAGGTGACTTACACGTTAAGTGCACTGTGCTACCAAGCCTAATGGCCAGAGTCATTTCCCAAGACCTACAAAATGAAAGGAGTTATCTTCTGACGTGCACACACACATACACACACCATGACTTATGTCTTTCACACAAAGACACACATAATAAGACAATATAAAATGAGTAAATGTAAGCCAGGCATGATAGTGTATGTCTTTAATCCCAGCACTCAGGAAGTAGAGGCAGGCAGATCTCTGTGAGTTAGATGCCAGCCTTGTCTCTACTACAAAGTTACTTTCAGGACAGCCAGGACCATTACACAGAGAAATCGTATTTTGAAAAACCAAATAATAACAATAATAATAATGATAGTAATAAGAATAATAGTATAAAATAAAAATGATAAATTATATTGTTCCATGTTACAATTTAATGTTGAGAAATCCCACTAAATCAAATATTTATCAATGTCTGTTGTGAATAGATATTTACAACTTCATAAATGTTATCTGGCACTTAAAATATTTTAACTCTAAAAGAAGTGCATAGTTTTCATTAAAAGATAAATTAAAGCTTGTGTTTGGTTTCAAGTTTGGATTTCTACTGAAGTACAAATTGAATTTTAAGCATGTCTGCTGTCATTTATCATCACCACTTACCAAAAATCTGCCACGGGCTGACTGTGGCGGTGGGTTTTTAAATTAATTTTTCTGAATGATCTGTACTCAAGTTTTTACGTGGTTGTGAATTTAAATATATGGTTATGAGTTAACATAATTCAGTGATAGTTTAAAGCCTTAATGCTTCATCTTTCTACTGACAGAATTCAGAGTTAGTTGCCTTAGTCTATGAGACTTAGAGAAAGTTACTTTAAAAGATAGATGTGAGCTGACAGGTTAGTTCAAGAGTGAAGTTTCTTGTCACTAAGCCTGACCTGAGTTTGATCTATGAGGTCATATCAGAAGGAGAGAATGAACTGCCACACATAGTTCTTTGACCTCATATATGCTCTGTGACACTGACATACACATGCAGAAATACGTTTTTTAATGGAATTTTAAAACAAATAGATGTTGGGCTGGAGAGATGATTCAGGAGTTAAAAGCAGATATGCTCCTCCAGAGGTTCTTAGCACCTCTGTGAGCCAGTTCACAGTCGCCTGTAACTCCAGCTCCAGGGGCATCTCATGCCTCTTGCTTTCACAGGCACCTGCACTGGGTGCTTATGTACACACTCACATACACGAATTTTTACATAAATCTTTAAAAATACGGTAGGGTGCTGGAGAGATAGATGGGTGATTGGCTCAGTAGTTAAGAGAGCATACTGCTTTTACAGAAGATCTGAATTTGGTTCCAGCAACCCACATCAAGTGGCCTGCAGGTGCTGATAGTAACTCCATCTCCAAGGGATCTCATGCTGTCTTTGGAGCTTTGTGTACACAGCACATACCCCCACCCCCACCCCACCCACCCACACACACTCGGGTCCACAGAAATAAAAGTAAACCCTTGAAAAAGAAAAGAATAGACCCTCACAGTGACTGCTGCTGTTGGCCTTCCTGGTCCGACCTGCAGCACAGCCGAGGGCTGAGAAGAATGTTTTTATAGAGCAGTGAGTTGAGCTTTTACTTTGAATAGTAAAGCAATTTGGCATGCAGGGTGGACTAATAAGATGTTCTCTCTTCTCTTCTGTCAGCCAGCACGGCAAAACCTGAAGATCTTGGGTAAGTAATGCCTTGCAATGTAGGAACTGAGAAGATTTATATAGTTGCCATTGTTAATTAAACAAATATTTGTTGAAGGCCTTGCAAAATGTCAAATTTTCATAGGCATTAGGATTATAAGAAAAAAAACACGCCAGATGACTTAATATTCAGAAAAATGAAGCCGTTTACAGAAAGAAGTAGAATAGGATAGGAACAGCTATGTTCTTCATATTCATAGTGTCAGAAGAAAGGTGGGTTTCTAGGTAAAAACAATTTATTCTAGGCTAAATACAGTCACTGTATATACGTTGTTCATATTTTCCCATGGTGTTTCTGTAGATCAGTAGTGTTGTGCCTCATTCCTTTCTCATTTAAGCTGATTTCTTCCCCTTTGGTTCTTAGTTCAGCTGAGGACTGTCAGTTTGTTAGCCTTTAACTGATGTTTGCTCTAATATTTGTTCCTTCTAGTTTCTTATGATTTAGTTGGCTCTGGCTGCTTCCTCCTCTTCCAGGCTCTTCTCTAGTGTGAGCAGATGGGCAAGTGCTCTGCCACAGCCCTCAGACCACTGCTGTGTTGTTACCTTCTGTTGGTTTCTGAAACACTGTCTCACTTTGCAGCCCAAGCTTAGTTATTTGAAGCCAGGTCTTAAGGTGACCCACTGGTGGTCCTTCCGCCTTAATTACGTGCGGGGCGTTGAAAGGATGCACCGCCCACCCAGCTCCCTTGTCCTTTTGGTGTTATCTTAAAGTCTTTGACCTCTGTCCTGGTGATTCAGCCTTCCTACTGGTGGGATTACAGGCCTGAGCCAACCATACCCAGGATAAACTCTTTTTTTTTTTAAATAAACAAATTAATTAAATTCAATAACAATTCCGGCTGTGAGGTTCCCCTTGAGCACTGTTTAGTTGCATTCTGTAAACCTTGGTGTGCTTTGTTTGCATTTTTTGGCTTGTCCCACTTTATTTTCAAATACAGCCATGTATTTGGTGTCTCCCAGATGCTTATTAAACAGATTCAAAGCTGGGCATGCTTGCACACAAGCCTTTAATCCCAGCACTTAGGATCCCAGAGGCAGGTGGATCTGGATTTCCATGAGTCTGAGGCCAGCCTGTTGATAAAGCAAGGTCTTGTCTCAGAAAGGATAACAACAACACAACAACAACAACAGCAGTAGTAGTAATAATAATAATAAGTGGCAATGGTAATAATAATAATGGTAATACAAATCAGACTCAGACCAATCAATACCTATAAACATAACTTTGTGTGGGTTGTGGCTGAATGGGTCTGTCTCTCTCTGACTTAGAACTGAGTCGTCAACCTTTTTGTTTCCTCTCCCCCACCCCCTTCCCTTCTCATTCTTCTTCCGGGGCCCCCTCTCACTGTGGCCCATAGGTTTTTTATTTGTTTCTCATTACAGATGGTAGTGAGCCACCATGTGGCTGCTGGGATTTGAACTCAGGACCTCTGGAAGAGTAGTCAGTGCTCTTAACCACTGAGCTACCTCACCGGCCCTCAGCCTTGCCTTTAAAAAAAATTTTTTTTATTACATTTGTTTATTCATTGTGTTTGTTATACTTCCAGCTTCTGAATTTTCTTACTCAATTTTGTTCACTTGAAACTGTTGGAACTAGGTTGTGATATGAACAAGGATTCTTCAAGCTGCTAAAACAAATGACTAGAGTTGGGAGGAAGTAAGGTTTCTCCTCTAAAAGCTTTAGATCAAACAGGAAATTCCTGTGTCTTTCGGGGCTCTCTACCTTTTTTTTTTTCTTTCCCTGAACTATTTAGAATCCGTGCGCTTGTGAGGAAATTGGGAAGTAATGTTTGTTGTCTCTGTTTTTTTAAATGGTGGGTTTTTTGTTGTTGTTTGGTTTGGTTTTTTGGAGGCTTTTTTGGTTTTTCGAGACAGGGTTTCTCTGTATAGCCCTGGCTGTCCTGGAACTCACTTTGTAGACCAGGCTGGCCTCAAACTCAGAAATCCACCTGCCTCAGCCTCCCAAGTGCTGGGATTAAAGGCGTACGCGCCACCACGCCCGGCTAAATGGTGTTGTTTTCATTAGTAGGTCATGGCTTGCTTTCCTGAAACAGCCTGAGACATGGCATTTTGCCTTAAAGTTACACCTTAAAGAGTAGCAGAAATAGGAAGAAACTATTTAAGCAGTGACATGATATGGAATAGTTCAGGATTTTATTTGCAAAGCATACAGCGTCTTCTGTAAGGTGTTCTGAAGTACTAACTTTTTATTTATAGCACAGTGAGAATAAGCATGGTCTCTTTGCAAGAATTGAAGTTGATTCCACTTTAGTGGATAAATGTCATTTTCTCTTCATTACTGATACTTTTGACTCTAGAAGACCACAGAAACAGGCTACTGGTGGCCCTTTGGAGGGAGGAAAGGGAAGGGAGTCATGATATAATTATGTTATAGTCTCAAAAATTATACAAAACAAAATTGTGTGACTCACAACTTCAGGTGATCTGAGTTGGCTTCCAAGGACACAGGTGTATGTACTCACGCACAGACACATGCACATACACATAAACAAACATGGGGGGGGGTGGCTTTCAGAAGTTAAACAATGAGAGAGCACCATCCCTCCTGAAGTAATCTCATACAGTACTCTGGAAAACCTGAGCTTGTGTTGGCATCCATGCCCTTTGCCCTTGCCGTTCTGTTTGCATGACTGGTTTTGCTCCAGTGGACCGTGGAGAACAGCCTTTTTTTATAGAGTACAACTATTTGACCTAAAATGTTTCTTGACCTTGTACTCTGCTCTTGCATAGAATATACCAGTTTGAGTAACAGGTTTGTAAGTCTGTCTTTTTCCTTGTAATATTTCCCCTTCTTGTGAGCTTGAACTAAAAGTACACTAAGAAAAGGTAGTATTTTAAAGCATAGTTGATGGTTTTGGTTACAAATACAGTTTTCTCCTACTTGAGCTTCCTTCTTCCTGAGTGGTAAGACTGAGCATATGCCTTTGTACCTGGGTTAGAGCAGCTCTGAGACGGGAAAGGGGGAGGAGATTAAGTAGGTGCTGTTCATGAGCAGAAAATGGGTCAGTTACTGCATGTGGTTCTTTACAGAGGCTCTTCTCTAAGGTGCTCTGAATATACATTTTGGATCAGAAACCAAGTTACTTTTAAGTGTCTTAAATTAAGTTCAGTTGTCTCCTTATCACTGTTGCTTGGTTTGTTTGTTCTTGTCGTTGTGGAGCTAAGCATCAAAGCCAGTTTCCTTCATGTTAGACAAGCTTTCTAGCAGTGAGCCACGTCTCAAGCCCTACTGTTTCATTATTAAGTTCAGATTATTCAAAACAGGAAATTGCGATTTAGTTAATATGGCTTGATTATTTTTTTCTCAAGTTTGATTTTTTGTTACTACTGAAGTTATTAACCGCTAAAAGAAATGTTTCAAAGTAACAAGTGAACCGTAGACTCATTGAGGCTAACTTTTGCTTCAAGCAAGTTTGGTGAGATTTTACATATAGACTAGGAAGTCACTTTTACCAGGATACTGTAGTCTGGGAAGAGCAACCCCAGCTCCATAGCAAAAAAGGGCAGAGGGAGCTGGGGCTCAATGGTAGGTCTCCTAGACATTGTTCAGCATCCTTACTAGTAATAATGTAATTGAGATCCAGTGTTTAAGCATGGTAGCTGCTCTTCCAGAGGACCCAAGCTTCATTCCCTACTCCCACATTGGGCTGCTCACGACTGTGTGTAACTCCAGTTCCAAATGATCCAAGCCACCTTCCTGCCTTTTCAGGCACCCTCATACATACATGTGTGCACATATGCATACACACACACACAACATACATGTAAATAAAAATAGAATGAGTCTTTTTTAAGTATGAGGGATAGAATTATTTTTAAAAATTAACCTATAACAAATGAAATATGGGGAAGGAAAGCCAACCAGTTAGGTCAGTGGTTCTCAATCTATGGGTCCGAACCCCTTTGGGAGTCACAGGAAGTTACATACCAGCTATTTACATTACGATTCATAAAAGTAGCAAAACTACAGCTATGATATATCAACAAAATAACTTTATAGTTAAGGGTCAGCACCACACGAGGCACTGTTAAAGGGTCACAGCATCAGGAAGGTTGAGAACCACTGGGTGAGATTATATAGACTTCTAAAAACTTCAGAGATCTGGAAGAGAGAAGCTTGAAGTTCCAAGTATAGGTGATACTAGGATGGGATTGCTTGGTCCCCTGTTTGGCCAGTGGCACCTGATGATAGCATGTGTTGGGAGATTGCTAGTAATGTAAGGCACAATTGTGTATATGGAAAATACAAATACCCATAGAAAAGTAACTGTCTCATAGTAAACATGACAGTTGTAGCTTGAGAAACCACCAAAACAATTTCACTGGAACAAAACATGAGCCTTGTTGGTGCTGCTTTGATAGTGTATATATCATCTTAGAAAGTCAAGCTGCTGGCATGGTGCCCACCCTTAAGCTCAGCACTCCAGAGGCAGTGGCCATGCTAGTCCACATAGCAAGTGCCAGCTCAGCCAGGACTATGTCATGAGACCCTGCCTCAAAGAAAAGAAAGAAAAAATTTTATATATAGGATTTCTTTAACTTAGAATGCTTTATCTCATTAGTAATAAAAGAAAAAATACATCATTAAAAATAAAAGTTAATGAAAAATTACAGGTAAACTTTGTATGTGCATGTATACGTATGTCAGATTTATCAAAAGACTATACAGTTAGGCTTTTGGATCTTATTTTCTCAGTGATACAGTGATTTGGTTGCAAATCATGAATTGATACCTTAGATCTAAGATAAGTGAACTCATAATCACAAGATGTTATTGTTTTGGTTTCATGAAAAATTTTTAAAATATGCTATAATATATAGCACTTTAATATGCAAGTTAGATACATATTTTTAAACTTTGAACTTAGTTTATATTCTTTTTGAGGAAACATTTTGTAATCAATTTTGTTCCAGTTTGAGTCTGTGTTCACGTTTATCTTTTTTTATTTTTATTGTATTTTAATTACATTCCACCCTTCCCTTTCCTTACTCCAAACCTTTATATATATATACATTTATGAGTAGGTTTTCTTCTTTTCTTTACAGTGTTCTTAATGCTTCAGCCCAGAACAGTGACTCCCAACAGGTAAGATAGCAGTAAGTTTCTAAAGTCCTAGAGCACATAGATAATTACAGTGACTGACATAGTATTAGTTGGATTTTTGTAATGAGTCATCTTTTACAAGTTTTGTACATTTTCTTACCCTCATCATGCCTCCTGATTTACTAAGACAATGCAAGTAGAACAGATGATTCATAAAAAAAAACAAAAAAACATTTTCTATTCCTATAAATCTGGCACATCACTCAGTAAATTGTGAATGTTTATTATCTAAAATTAGTGTGTAAAAATTAAAATCAAACATTTGACTGCCAGGCTGAGTGTCTGCTCCATGCCTGGGGTACCCAGAGTGCTGGTAGGCAAAACACAGTCTGAAATGGGCTTTCTCAGTCCCTGTTTTCCAGGTGGGAAACATTGGGGTCTGGGATGGTGGCTGTGGTTCCCATTTTCCTGCATACCTAGTTGTCACTGTCTCAGTGCTGGGTGTTAGAAAAGGGGTTCCCAGTCAGAGCTGTCCTTCAGGGTGTCCACTCAGCAGGTGGAAGGGGAAGGCACAGCCCAGAGACGGAGTAAGAGTGAGCGTTGAGAGAATGGAGGGACTGGAAGAGAGGCCTCCTCCAGGAGACTGACTGCTCTTTATGAGGAAGGCCTACCCTCCTTGGGGGTCCTGAGGAGAGAGGGTCCTTGCTTGTTCAAACTGCTTCATTTGTTGGCGAATGTGAATGGGTCATCTTAGTCAGGGTGACCCAGGGATTAAATACCTTTTAGGGGAATAAATGCCTGGGAAGAGGAAGCTCCTTGGCTGAACACTCAGGGAACTATCTATTATCAGCATGGAGAACTCCAAGTTTTATGCTGGGAGAGGTGACAGTGGAGGCTTAGAATCCCTAAGACAAAGTCAGAGAAGGGGAAAACCTGCTAACAAGGGGTCTCCCATTTTGTGCTGAGCTCAGAGGCTGTCTAGTCATGGTAGACTTTGATCTTAATTAGCAGAGTTTTCCCACATTTGACCGCATTTACTTACTATATAGATGGCACTCCATTTTAATATCATGTTTCTTGATGTTAATATTTCTATTTGTTAGTATTTGACTTTCCTCATTCTTCTGTCCAAAGGCTTGGGGTGTGATGTCTCCTGTGCCTGTTACTTCTTCCTCATCCTCTGGTCCTGTGCTGGTGGAGATAGAGAATCTTCCACAGAACTCTGCAGCGGACCAACATGACAGGAAATGGTTTGTTAACTTCCTAAACCAAAATATTGCTTGCATAATTGTATTCTAAAGTTTAAGCTATAATCTTAAAGTACTTTAAATATGATTGAAAACAAAGTATTCATATTTGTGAGCTGCAAAGGAGCATACTGAGTAGTCAGAGGTAGGTGAGCCTAAGGATGTGGATGGAGGAGGGAGGACAGCTGTCCACAGGCAGAACAGAACCCAGCTGGCTTTGCTTTCATTAATAAAGTCTGGGAGTGACTGGTTAAAGTCTTGTAAAAATTCCAGTTTGAGGAGCTGGAGAAGTAATCCAGTAAAAGTAGAGACATTTATATAAATGGTAAACACACAAATATGGATATTTTGTGGCTGATTTGATTGAATTGGTTGGCTTCATGCTTTCCTAGGAAGCAGTGTGGCTTGGTGAGGGTACTGTAGAAAGGATTTGGGCTGCGTGGTCGAGTTGGATATCATCTGTTCAAGCTCTGTGTCTGTTTATTCACTGCACTTGGTTGATTCATGAGAGTCTTCTCTTTTTCTCTTAATTTGTTAATATCTGAAATCTAATGAGATTAAGTGGCGATCTCAAGGGTTGGGTCGGCTTTTTGTGCAGTCAGTTCTTCCTGCATGGTGGTGGGTCAGCGGTGGTTGGTCATTGTTTCGGGTCTGTGCTATGTACTCTTTCACTAACTATGGTTTGCTCTGCTTGGGATCGTTGGGTATATTTTATTTCAGTTCCAGGTAATTTTGCAGTTAAGATCAAAGAGGATTCCCCTCCTTGTTTGATCCTTCTTAAACTTTCCTTCCCTTTTTGTCCCTGTGGGAATCTGGTACAGGGGACTTTAGGTGTATTCATATACACACACCAAAGGTGAGGTCTACAAATGTCAAGTGATAGTATTTATTTAAGACAATAAAAGTTTCAATTTTGCTGGGCAGTGGTGGTGTAGCCTTTAATCCCAGCACTTGAGAGGCAGAGACAGGCAAATTTCTGAGTTCGAGGCCAGCCTGGTCTACACAGGAGTTCCAGGACAGCCAGGGCTACACAGAGAAACCCTGCCTTGAAAAACTGAAAAACAAAACAAAACAAAACAAAACAAAACAAAAAGTTTCAATTTCATAATGAAGATAACAGCCCTGGCAAGCAGTTATGCTCCATAATGTGCCACTGAAGTCCATTATCACAAAAAAATACTGATGAGTCTTCAACTGTAAAAGAACTGTATTAATGTATGCATATTTTAATTGTAAGTGAGAATCTGATTAGTTAACATCCTGTGTTATGCTGTCTTTATTTAATTCCATTTTAATGAGTACATATTTAAATCTGTTTAATTTGATTTGCTAGGCACTCCCAGTTTCTTTGATGTGGGCTTTAGAGAGAATATTGAATTTGAGATTCAAGAAAAATGAAATATCTTGGAGCTGTGTGTCCTCTCCTTTTATAATGGCTCTACCGAGACCTCCTTTGCTGAAATGGAGTAGAGATGGCCCTAAAAACCTGATGAGCCTAGATTACGTTAGCAGAGCATGGAACTGAACTACAGTTGACATGTCTTAGAGCTACTGATTCTTACCTTTAATTTAGAGTGCATTCTACCTCTTTCTTTGTTTCTGCATGCTTAGATCTCAAAGAATATAAAACAGTCCTCCTGTAGAAAGTGGGAATAAAATTTGGAAACTGATTACTGCATTGAGCAGCACAGAGTATGGAACATCTTTCTGGCAGATAATTTGGAACCAATTTAATTTAACCTTATTTCCTGTTACAGTCTTCAGCTTTTATTTTTTTTTCCCTGGCATCCTAAATGAAACTGTTAACTAGGTGAATGATGTGATGTGTTAGTAACTTAGAATTTGTACTTCACATCACTTGGAATCCACAGTGTTTATTTACAACAAGCAGCAGACAGTGGTGTGTGCTTGGGAGGCAGAGGCCTGCAACTTGAGTCCAGCCTCAGCAACCTAATCTCAAAACAAAATAAAGCATGCCTGTAATCCCAGTGCGTGGGAAGAATCATGTACTTGGGTGGATTGTGATTCCAGGCCCAACCCTATCAAAAGACAAAAAGAAATAGAACTGAGAAAATCTTGTATCTATAAACCAGAGCATAAGCCTAATTTAATTTCTAAAATTTTAGAGACTCTAAATCAAGGGTCATGAATTTGGTTTGTTAGGTCTGATAAGCAAGTTGAATTTCAATGGGAATAAAATAGTGGCACTTAATTCAACATACTTTCCTTATTTGTTTTGAAAAGTCCTGAGGAGACAAGATTAAAAACTAAGTTAATATTTTATTGAGTTTGAGAAAATACTACTACTATTTTTTTTTAATCTGTGTTTTTGAATGCCTTTTATATTTGGAGTGATGGTTTTCCCTTTGTGATTATGTAACATAAGTGCTGCCCTTGTGTTACTTTAAAAGTATGGCTTTTGAGCTAGTGCAGGTGTTTTCTTTCTACTGGAGGACTCCAGTCACTCTGTGCAAACCTGCATGCTGCATGTGGATGCATGTCTGCTGTCTAGTTGTCCTGTGCTTGTGATCCTTCTGTCTGTATGTGTGCCTGTTGCACTTCAGCTTGTGCTCCTATGAGTCTTGATTGCAGAAGGTACAATGATTATTGTTAATTTAGTCTAAGCCTGTCCCACCCTGGACACGTCCAGTCTCCTGTGGTTGTTGTTTGATTTGGAGCACTGATAGAAACTTGCTTAATGTCTAAGAGCAGTTTTTTTAATGCTCCTGGATTCTGTTTCCTGGATTATAACTTTTTAAAATTGTGTAATTTTAGAGATCATTTTTATAATTCTTCTTTTTCCACATGTTTTTTGTTCTTCAGTAGAATATTTTCAAATATTTGAATAAAGCTCTACTTAGATTCTCCCCCCACCCAGTTACCCCCCCCCCACACACACACACACACTAAATCAACCAACATTTCTACCTTGGAGTTCCCCAGAAACATCATAAGGAGATAACAGTGTTTTGCCTTCTGTGACTTTATTTCATTAATTAATTCACTTAATTCACACTGCTTTCATGTGTTTCCATTCCATGTACTTCATGTGACTATGGATTTCCTCCTCTGCTGTTCCTGAATGTTATAATCTCAGTGGTGCATGCTGATCACATCACCTCTCTCCTTTACACATCGTGTTCTCTATTCCTGTTGACTAACTGTACTCCCCACTCCTCAACCATCTAGGCTCTCTGCTACCAGTGACCGCTGCCAACGTGGTGGAAACCAGTGGAACCCAAGGGCCTTGCCCCCACCCCAGACTGCATATAGAAACTACACTGACTTTGTACATGAGCACAATATGAAGAATGCAGGAGCCCATCATGACGCTCAGTTATCTGGCCGTGCAGCCATGACCGAGATATGAGTTGTTACACCTTTTAGGCCGTGGAACTCTTGTCATCTAGGTCAATAATGTATTTTGTGGCATTTCTATAGAGGACTGATTGCATTAGGAGTATTGGAGTGAATTTGTTTCCTACTGAGTCACTAGTTACACAATGTTATGATTGACTTCTGTCTGCTGTGGAAGGGAAGAGGATCTGAAGAAGCCGTGAGCTGTCACTGACATGGCAGATGTTGCTGTGTTGAAAGGGTGTGAATACCACTGTGTCCTCGGGAAGGGTTTTCAATGTCAGCATTTCACACATCACTCAAAACATCTCTCAGGGGGTTCGTGTTTATGACAAAGTGTCAGTTGTCATCCATATGTCATCTAAGTAAGACTGAGTTTTAAAGGTTAAGACACAAAATGTACACCCAAAAGGAACCATATTCAGTCATGGTGCATCAGCCTTTTGTGGTGCTGTAGCAATACTGTTCTCATATGCTACTCTTTAAAGTGGCCCATGCCTTCATTTCAGCTAAGTGCCTAAAGTTTAATAAAAATTACAATACTTTTTTTCTTAACATTTTATTACCACAGCTGTCAAAAATGCAATAACAGTATGATTCGTGTAGAGAGATAACATCTGAAAGATTTCTTTGGGTGGTTAACTTAGAGTTAACTTGAATGGTTACATTACTAGCAGGTGTTTATACCAAATGCACTTTGGAAAACTTTCCTTGTTACTCTTTTCTCATTGAAGTCCTTGACAGATCATCCGAGTTTGTAACACCCTCATGATCTGACCCATACAACCTTTAAAATAAAATTCTGAAGTCAGAGTCTTATCATTTTGAGATGGATTACCTATATAATTCGGGCTCTTCAGTTTAATTCACTGGAGGCAAGCTAGCTGGAAAAGTACATGATGATCGAGACACTAGGAAGAGACACAGTATTTCCTCTTTTACAATTATTTTTAATTTTAGAAAAATTTCTGAACTTTAAGCTGTATAAGGAGAAATGAGAAGGGTTATATTCCGAACTGTTTATGCTTTGAAATAATAAAGCTTTGTTATATTTAACCTGTCCTGCTTAATTCAGAGGTTGGCTTCATCCTATAGGTTCTCTCTTTGACAGAAGGCTGCTGTTGCAGATACAGTAGGGCTTGTCACTAGAAGACAGGTGGCTAACCAAAAATATTTAGAGCATGAAATTTATAGGCGAGTCTTGATCTGATTTTTTTTTATTATGTAAGAGGATAATTGCTTAAATATACTGTAGATGTAAGATGGATATTCAAAATATTAGTATATCCTACAAAAAAGCAGATGCATATCTTAAATATCTTCAAGACCATCTAGTGTGCTTTAAAAACAGCACTAATGTACAACCCCCTGAGGGTTTTTTGTTTTGTTTGTAGCTCAGATTATAACTGTTGTCTATGATGTTTTTTAGGGTGATATACATGCCCACCCCCAATGCCGGGTGTAGTACCTTGAGCCTTGCATATAATAAGTGCTCCATCACTTAGCCACATCCCTAGTTTATTCGGTTTTTCTGCGTTACTGCACATTTGATTGATGAGGTAATGGTTTTCATTTGTTAAATTTGCTAGATAACTTTTGTATGTCCCTAAGTAAATAATTTCATCTTTCCATTTTCCAAATCAGTAGCTGGGGGAGGTTGAGAAGGGGAATCCTGAGTCTTGACTTCCAAGAGAAAGAGGGTACTTACTGTGGAGGAGGCCAGCTTCCCTAGCACGGGGCCCAGCCTTCAGCATTGGTTTTACTCCTGCCCCCTTTGCCTTCACAAGTGTGAACCAAAGAGGTTGGGAATGGTTGTTCTGTATTATCCAGCACTGATGGGCGAAGCCATGGATAAGCACAGAGGGGGCATTCTGACCTTTAAGTCAGTAAACTCTTCTTTTCTAACCTTATTCCCAGCTATTTTCAGTTTGTTAGACATTAGGTTTGAAAGTAATGCTACATTGGATAAATTCATTTTATTTTTGAGATTAGAGTTTAGGGATTGCAAAAATAAAATGTTGATTCCAGTAACTCTTAGTGTCTCTCTTACACTGTAGTTTTTTGTTTGTTTGTTTGTTTTGTTTTTTGTTTTTAGGTTTTTTGAGGCAGGGTTTCTCTGTGTAGCCCTGGCTGTCCTGGAACTCACTTTGTAGACCAAGCTGGTCTCGAACTCAGAAATCCGCCTGCCTCTGCCTCCCGAGTGCTGGGATTAAAGGCGTGTGCCACCACGCCCGGCAACACTGTAGTTTTATTTATCATTGTGTATGTACTCCATGACCTGTGGAAGTCAGAATACTTGGAGAGTCATTTCTCTCTCCTACTTTTATGTGGTTTCTAGAATTAACCACAGATTACCAGACTTGCAAGGCAAGTTTCTTTACCTACTGAGCCATCTTGCCAGCCCTTCATACATTTTAATATAAATTATTCCACAATATTAATTATATCTTCTATTCAGAATGTTATTAGCACTCACATGTAAAATGCTTTCACCTAAAGGCATGAAACATTAAGCTTTGGAACATGAATCTCCACAGTATAGAAATTATGACATCGTGGCCAGAAAAATAAGCAGGTTAAACGTTCTTGCCACCAGCCTAGTGACCTGAGTTTGATCCCTGGGACCAACTCACAGAGGTTGTCCTCTGGTACCACACACACATGTACATAGATTAATTTCAAAAAAGAAAAGAACACACGTGAAGCACATGACTTTCTATGTAAAATATATTAAACTTTATTTTTTTCCCATTAATTCTTGTCCATTGTTAATTAGTACTTGTACTCTGAGCAGTTTGAGATACAGAAACTTGTACAGAAACTTTGGGATACTGAAACAGAACTTGTAAAGAGGAATTTTTTTTAAGATTGGAAAACATGTGACTTTATTACTGAGAGTTTAGAACATACGTTCCTCTTCTTCTGAAGGAATTGTTCTCGTGATTTTTTTTTTAACTAATTAATTTCCTATGGTTGTGTTCCCAAAGCGCTGCTGGCTGTGGCCTCAGTTGGAGGTGGCAGAGGTTGAGTGAACTTTTTACCGTGTGCTCTTGACAGCTAGCCAGCATTGTGTTTATATTGGCAGGGAAAAGATGACCTGACCTGGCAAGCAACATTCTCCAAGGACTGGGACTGAAGACTTCTTGTGTGTGCACCATAATGAATTTGTACCTTGCCTTTAAAAATAGGCTTAACAGCTGTAACTCTATTCGTTGTTGTTGTTGTTGTTGTTGGGGGAGGGGTACTTTTAAACTCATTCTACTAAAGAAAATGTACATGCATCGATTTGTAGCTAGGATTTGCAACAAAATGCATATTCTTTAATAATATCTTGCTACAGATGCTTAAGGGGATTGCTGGCTGGCCTTATAGTGTGGTTTTCTTGAGAGATCATGCAAAGTACTCCAGAGTATCGTGGGCCATTTTTACCTAACAGTCCAGCCAGGGCTTCATATGTAATTATAGACTTTAGGAGTTTGAAGATCTAAGTTTAACAAATTGCCTTGATTCTTTCTGAGGACACCATTAGCAAGCCTCTAGTGAGTCTTTGGAAAGACTTGGAAGATTTGGATAATTATGAGTATCTAGGTTATCAAACAAATTTCGCAATCCTGTTGAAGCAGTAACATGAAAATATGGTGATACTTGGCTTTAGGGATCCTAGCACCTGGGAGATAGAAACAGGAAGGTGCTGAGCTCCGGGTCATCCTCTGCTATCCAGTGAGTCAGTTCCAGCTAGTCTGAGCTACATGAGACCCTACATCAAAAAAGGGAAGAAAGGTGGTGATTCTTGGCTGAGAGTGTATGGACTAAGGAGGTCGAGGGAGTCATTTGTTTGTTTGTTTTGGTTTTGTTTTGAAGCAAGGTTTTGCTGTATGTTCTTGGCTGTCCTGGAACTCACTTTCTAGACCAGGCTGGCCTCGAAGTCACAGAACTCAACCTGCCTCTGCTTCCCAAGTACTGGAATTAAAGGTGTGCACCATCACCGCCTAGCTTCATTTTATGGTTTTAAATGAAAGGTCTTTGGAAATCATAGTTTGGGGGGGTTTTGAGGTGGGGTCTCTATATATTCCTGGCTGTCCTGGAACACACTGTGTAGAGCGATAGTTCTCAGCCTTTGTAGTCGGATACCAGGTATTACATTAGGACTCATAACAATAACAAAATTATGAGGTAGTGACAAAATAATTTTATGGTTGGGGGAGGGGGGCGCTACAGCATGAAGTGTATTAAAGGGTCACAGCATTGGGAAGGTTGAAAACCACTGATGTAGAACAAGTTGGCCTTGAACTCACAGTGGTCTGCCTACCTCAACCTACCAAGTATGAGGATTAAGACATGCACCACCCTGTATAGCTCTTGATACCTTTTAGAAAAATATTCTTGTGTGCAAGTGTGGGGATCCATCCCATGACACACAAATGGAGGTCAGGACAACTTTTGGGAGTTGGTTCTCTCCTTATAAACTTGTATGGCTTCCAGGGATCAAACTCAAGTCATCAGGCTTGCAAGACAAGTGCTTTGCCTTGAGCAATATCTGTCCATATTTAAACATCCACTGGAACACCTCTCTGGTCCTCCCTTTTATCCACACTCACTTTTTTGCATGCCCTAAATTTTCCTGTCCTCCTCTGTTCAGTTCTGGTCAAATCTAGCTGTGTCTCTGGATCAGTGGTTCTCAGGGGTCAGTCACACCAGATACATTATGAGTTATAATTAGCAAAATTATACTTATGAATTTACAGCAAAAGTAATTTCCTGTTTGGGGGTTATCACAACATGAACAGTATTAAGGGGTTGCAGCATGGGAGGGTTGAGAACCCCTGGTCTACTGCTTCATATCTTTGTTCACTAATAACCGTGGGAGAGGAAGTTCACGTGTTTTTCACAGTGGCCATTATGGTTTGTATATGCTTGGCCCAGGGAGTGGCACTATTAGAAGGTATGGCCTTGTTGGAGTAGGTGTGTCATTGTGGGTGTGGGCTTTAAGACTTATCCAAATGCCTGGAAGCCAGCATTTTACTAGCAGCTCAGATGAACGTGTAGAACTCTCTGCTCCTCCTGTACCATGCCTGCCTGGATTCTGCCCTGTTCCTGCCTTGATACTGTACTGAACCTCTGAACCTGTAAGCCATTACAATTAAATTTTGTCTTTTATAAGACTGTGTCTGTTCACAGCAGTAAAACCCTAAGACAGTAGCTTTCCAGTATGCTGTCTTGATCACCATGTTCTATGTTCATTTAGTAAGGAATAGAACCCTGTCTCTAGGAGATCCATATAGTGGTGCTACATGTTCTAGTAATTGTAATCCCACCTCTGCCACATCGGTTTGGTTGGTTCACGTAGATTCATTAGTACTGACAGCAGTTGACTTTCTTCCCCACGAAAAGCTTTCTTCACTTAGGGACACCTACTGCCTATGTGACATGTTTTTACTTAATTATCTATTGTAAGCCTGCCATTAAAAACAAAGTGGAAGCCAGGCGTGGTGGCGCACACCTTTAATCCCAGTACTTGGGAGGCAGAGGCAGGCGGATTTCTGAGTTTGAGGCCAGCCTGGTCTACAAAGTGAGTTCCAGGACAGCCAGGGCTATACAGAGAAACCCTGTCTCAAAAAACCAAAAAACAAACAAACAAAAAAAAAACACAAAGTGGGAGCAATGTTAGGCTTACTGAGCAGTTGCAAGGATGATGCCAAGAGCTCTCGCAGCCCTCATTTTTGTTTTACTTGATATTAATGTCCCTCCTGACACTAAAAAATTCTAAAAACTAAAATTAGGGTTGGGGAGATCCGTTGGTACTTGTTTTAGGGTTTTACTGCTATAAAGAGACACCATGACTAAGGCAACTCCTGTAAGGACAATATTTAATTGGGGCTGGCTTATATGTTCAGAGGTTCAGTCCATTATCAAGGATGGAACATGGCGGCATCTAGGCAGAATGGTGCAGGAGGAGCTGAGAGTTCTGCTTCTTCATCTGAAGGCTGTTAGCAGAATGCTGGCTTCCAGGCAACTAGGACTAGAGTATTAAAGCCCACACCCACAGTGACACACCTACTCCATCAAGGCCACACCTCCTAACAGTGCCACTCCCTGTTCCAAGCATATACAAACCATCACAGTAGTGTTTGCCTTGCAAGCATGAAGGCATGTTTTTAAAAATGTATAATCGGTTGCAGTTGTCAGCCCAGTGCTGGGAAAAAGTGAAGATGAAAAGATCCTGCCGGGCAGTAGTGGCGCACGCCTTTAATCCCAGCACTTGGGAGGCAGAGGCAGGTGGATTTCTGAGTTCGAGGCCAGCCTGTTCTACAGAGTGAGTTCCAGGACAGCCAGGGCTACACAGAGACACCCTGTCTCGAAATAAAGATCCTGGTGCTCCTCACCGGCTCATTGGCTCATTTAGATCACCCACTAGCCTCTACACAAGCAGTGGGCACACATGCAGAAGAACCCTAAAAGGAACATTGCCACTGTCTAAGCTGAACAGAATTTAGGTTTGGCTAGTCTGCCCAAATGTTCCAGGGTGTAATCGAAGGTCCCATGTTGTATTTAGACCCCTTGAGTTGGTGATGTTTTGTGTTTTTAATGGTACTTGAAAGAGGACTTGCCAGATCCATCACAGAATGTTCTTCAGTTTGGACTTTTGCATGTGATTAGATTGAAACGATGGATTTGAAGGGAAAATACTGGGCTGCTACTATGGCATCCTGGATTTAATAGATAATAAATTAAGCAGTTGGTCTCTTGACATCATTAGTTTTCCCATCTCTACAGATTTTCTTGCCTTAATAAATCACAGTTCTCACTTTCCTGTTGCCAACCCTGAGCTGGAGCTTTTGAATAAAAAACAGTGGTGGGCAGAGGGTCCTGCCAATTCCATGCATGTTACTAGTCACCTTTGGCTCCTCTTTCTATTCTTACAGAGAAATTCTATGAGTTCTCCAAAATCCACCACTCACTACCATCTCTCCTGCTGCCACCCTGCTTCAGTTTATTATCAGTAGTATCCACTTACCTGGTCTTACAGCCATTGTTCTCTTATTAGTTTAATCTTTCTGATTTTTCTCTTCAGTAGCCACACCAGCCATAACGTAGACTACCCTCTGCTCAAACCATCTAGTATTCTCAGCGCCAGCTGAAACAAATCCTTCCCTTGGTCAGCTTGGATTCTCCCTCTTGTGACTCTCCGCCAGTCTGGGCTTGTGTACTTTCCTCCTCATCTCCTACCACTTCCTGTTTGTACTTCATTGCTAAATGCCACTCAGACCTTAAAGCTCATAGAGTTCATTCCAGCAGCATCAGGGTTGGTTGGTTTCTTTGTTGTTAATATTTTTGATCTTTGAAATTTTCTTATATAATCCCACTCCTGGAATCCCTCTTCCCATGGCCTTCTCTTTTAAAATCCTAACCTAAAGTTTTTAATTAGGTTTGCTTGTATGAGTCTCTGGGGTTGTTTACTGGATAATGAGAAAATTAACTGGAGGCTGCATCCTGAAGAGTGAGTGCCTCTCTGTCCCTCAGCAGCCACTCATTACCAACAGCTCCACAGCTGGAAGAGCTGTTGTGTCCTCTCCCATCCATGGTGGAATGTTGACTGCAGGTAGCCACAGCTCCTGTGAGTTCTTGAGTTTAACCGCTGTGTAGTGACCAGAAAACAGCATTTTACAGCACATTTTCCATGCTCTGGTTCCTCCATCCTCCCTGACCCCAGCTCCACAACATTGCCTGAGCCTGGGGATGGGGGAGTTGTCTAGATGTTCTATTTAAGCCACATACTCAACAATCACACTCTGACCAGTTACAAATCTCTGTATTCACCACTATCCACTACAAAAATAAGCTACTCTAAGGTTGAAAGCAACACTAATCTATGGGTATAAATAAACACAAATATTTAGAAGGCAGCTAAGAACATGCCCATTTAGCAAACTAACAGTAGGTTCTCAGGGTCTATGATTCCATCAGCTTTGGGTTTCTGACTAGGTTTACAGTAGTACACATGAAATTCTTCTGTGGAAAAGGCCCAAGATCTGATCCGAAATAGTTTGTTACCCCCCAAACATTCATAACACTGTTACACTAATGGGCATACCTTGAGTAGTGAATCAGTATGTAGTATGCAAGGTATACCAGTGGGTAAAAACCTTAGATGACTTTTCTCCCCTAGTGATAGCTACATAGCACCTCTGCCACTGTAATCCAGCCAGCAGAAAGGAGGATCCCAGGTCAGTGCCAGCTTTGTTTCTCAGAGCCTTGCAACCTGAGTGTGTGGTGTCTTCAACAAAGGGGTCTAGTACTGAACTGCCAAGAGCAATGGCAAAAGACTAAATATTGTTCAGGGGTTTCTGACCCTTCCTGGTCAACAACTCAATAGTTCCACACCAAGACTTCTCAGGAATCTCTCCTGACCATTCTGAAATAATTGTATGCACCTGACCTCCTCTAGTCCCTTTCACCCTTCTTCTCCTCACTTCATCATCTTACACAGTATATTTAGGGATTTCCGATCTATATTCATTAGATTGTCAATTCCATTAAAGGAAAGCATTTGCTTGTCTTGAGAATATGAACTTTGTACCTAATCTTTGAGTGGATGACTGACTGAATACCATGCAAAACATACTCAAACTCTTTGTCTTTCAAGAAATTTACAAGCTGGGGACAAGCAGCTTTACAAATGCCTGATATAAATATATGCCATTAGAAAAACAAGGCCTTTTAGAAAATTAAGAGCTTGAAGTTAAGAAGGCTCTGAAGTCATTGCAGACTGAAGTCTATATTAAGAAAAAATAATTTTTTTACAACTTTTTCTAGGAAAAACAAAACCCTTGCAAAATGCAAGGTGTGTATAGTTTTTTTTAAACATTTCCTTTTTTAAAAAATAAACTTGTTATATAAGTACACTGTAGCTATCTTCAGATATATCAGAAGAGGGCATCAGATCTTATTACATATGGTTGCTGGGATTTGAACTCAGGACCTCTGGAAGAGCAGTCAGTACTCTTAACCGCTGAGCCATCTCTCCAGCCCAAGGTGTGTATAGTTGAGGAATGATGAAGTAGTTGAGAAAAGTTGTGTAAATGGTGGTGAATACATGTTATTTATTCAAAAGACAACTCAGAGATCTTTAATTCAGATAGCCTGAGCACTGCACAGGTTGTGTACCACATCATGCCAGCCTTGGCGGGGCCTAGAGTGGAGAGCAATAGAACCCAATAGAAGTTCTGATCTAGAAAGATGGCTGTGGAAAGACTGGATGACGTGCACAGCACAGCAGCAGAAACAAGGAATGCTCTCCTTCTGCAAGGTGGAAAGACAGCATCAACTCTGCAGGGCTGTCTCTTCCCTCCGCTGTCCTCTCTCCACCACCTCTGTCTGTCTGTCTGTCTGTCTCTCTCTCTCACTCACACACACACACACACACACACACACACACACACACACACTGCTCTCAACCATTTAGAAGGCAAGCTCGGTGGCTTATGCTTCTAATGAGGGAAGAAGCAGTTAAATATCTTGAGATAATGGTCCCAGCCTTTAAAGAAGTTAACCAAACCATGTACGTTTGTATACATATTCCTTTTAAAAGAAGAAAAGATTTAACTCTCACCAACCTACAACCTGCCCACTAGGCTAGGCTACACAGCCTGTAGGCCCCTGGATCTGTTGGGCATTGCAGACAGTATAATTTTATCATCTCACTTGGTAATCCACACCCTATATCTCAACCAAGAGAATAGAAGACACATATTTGTACATACAAACACATGTTCATGAACTGTAATAGATAGCAGCATTAGAAGTCCTAGCCAGGAGTGATGGCTCAGACATAGTCCCAAAGCTCTTTTTTTTCTCCAACATTAAACATTTAAGTTTACTCTTCCCAGGACTTTTTTCACATGCATAAGTAGTGGTTTCCATTTAATTAAATATCAGAATTAGTTACTCAAACTGTGGTTTGGGCTTATAATCTGAGCTATTTGGGAAGCTGAGACAGGAGACAGGAGAATTGCCTGTACATTTCTTGTATGTGTACTACCCTAAATTCTAAAATAGAATAGTGACATGCACAAGTAGATGAAGATGCCGTGGTTTTAAGTACACAGTAAGAAGGTAATGTCATTGTGGGTGACTACAGCCTGAGAGGTAGAGATAAGGACTAACCCACAGAAAACAATATTCTAGGTCGGAGAAACGTAGTTCAGAGGCCTCTGAGGTGAAAGGAAAGTGGTGAGAGTTGAGGGGCAGAGTGAAAACTGATGGGCGGGGCTTAGTCAAGGAAGCTGATTTATGAGTTCTGAAGGACTAAACAAGGGATTCTGCCCCTCATGTGCCAGGGCTCTCAAAGATGGGAGTTTAGTAGATCTTGAAGAAAGTAGCATGCTGATTCCTTTTAAGACTTCCTTATGTAGGGAAAAAGGGGTAAAAGTGGATTCCCGTCCCTGTATTCATTGACAGTAATTTGCAGAGATCATGAGCTTCCTTGTGCAGATTCTTAAGTGGGTGTGTTTTAGGAAGAAAACACAGTAGTCTTTTTTTATACGTCCATGAGGCAGTTGCTGCAGAGACTCAAAAAATCAAGGAGCTAGAGAGATGGCTCAGCAGTTAAAAGACTGCTTCCCAGTCTTGCAGAGGCCATGAGCTTGGCTCCCAGCACCAGGTGAGATGGAACACACACAGTTGCCTGAATCGCTAGTTCCAGAGGTCTGGCACTTCTGCCTCAGAAGGCACCTACAGTCACATAATTTAAATTACTTTAAAATGGCAATAAAAATATACTACTGTTATATAATAGTCCCTTCCATATTCTGATTTCTTGGTTTTCTCAATGTTTTCATTCATATCCACATCTTTGATCCATACCAGATTGTATGTAGTAGTTTATTGTGTTTCTTTGATCTTTTAATTAATTCCTTACCTATGCCTAACCTGTCTTTTTTTTTTTTAAAGATTTGTTTTTATTTATTATATGTAAATACACTGTAGCTGTCTTCAGACACTCCAGAAGAGGGCGCCAGATCTCGTTACGGATGGTTGTGAGCCACCATGTGGATGCTGGGATTTGAACTTATCACCTTTGGAAGAGCAGTCGGGTGCTCTTACCCACTGAGCCATCTCACCAGCCCCCTAACCTGTCTTTTTAACACTAGAGTTGTTCTTAAGATTTTTTTTTTAAATTTGTTTTGTAGACATATAGGTCTATTCCATGTGTGTATAATGCCAGTGAATGCCAGAGGATGGCGTTCAATCCCATGAAACTGCAGTTAAAGATGATCATTAGTCCCCATGTGTGTGCTGAGAGTAGAACCTAGGACCTGGAAGAAACAGCCAGTGCTCTTAACCACTGTGCCATCTCTCAGGCCCCAAAACTTGTGTTCTTAAATTGTTTGTTTGTTCCACAGACAATATGGATTAACCTGATTGCTTCCTCTTGATTCAATCTTGGTTATAAATTATTAACAAGATCTGCGGTGTCCCTATTATCCAGCCAACCTGGACCCTTGATGTCACTGTGTCCCATCACTGGCATTAGATTACTTGGTTATAATGGTCAAAGTAATATATAGCAGATTGATTGGTTTTGGTTTTCGAGACAGGGTTTCTCTATGTAGCCTTGGCTGTCATGCAGGGTTGGTTGGTTGGTTGGTTGGTTTATTTGAATACATTTGACTTTTTTTTTAAATTTATGTGTATAAGTGTTGCAGTAAATCTCCCAAATATGCCCCAGCAATGAAAACACGACTCAGTTAATATGAATACATGCTGTGTACCTAGATTGGGCAGATCTACCACTACACTACCATCTTCCACATCTATGAGACCCCTTAGAACTTGCAGTTTCTCCAGGCCATGTGCTTCTGCTCCGCTTTTCTTTTTCCTCCTCCTCTGTGTCTTCTCCCTCTTCCATTTTCTCCTTCTCCCCCACCCCCACCCCCACCTTCTGCTCCACCTTCCCTTTATCTGCCCAATCTTCAGCTCTCCTTTATTTTACAAATTAAGGTGGGGAGCAGGTTTACCGGAAATCACCTGAGTGCTGATTCCATTCCTTGTTCACAACCCCTCACAGGAGAATGGAATTAACATCAGATATAATTAGCCCCAGGGCTATCCACAACATATAAATGTCTGTTTGCATTTTTGTATATATGTGCTCCACGTACATGCCTGCTGCCTGAAGAGTCAGAGAGACAGATGCCCTACAACTGGAGTTACTGATGGCCATGAGCCACCATGCGGGCTGGGAACTGAACACAGGCCCTCTGCTAGAGCAACAAACAATCTTAATACTAAGCCATCTGTCCAGTCCATAGATCCATCAAGCTTTACATTCTCACGTTAACCTGTGTTTATAATAAATTTACCACATACATTGTATTAATATTCTGTCCCTCAAAAATATAACCTAGGGCCAGCAAGATCACTCAGGTAAAGGCATATGCTGCCAAACCCAACAACCTGAGTTCAACTCCAGGATCCAGATGGTGGGAGGAGGTAACTGACTCCCATACAGACTGTTCTCTGACTTGCACACACAATAAACAAGTTAAAATATAATTTTAAAAGATAAATAAAATTAATGTAACCTAATGGTAAAAGTTGGATATCACTTGTGATGGTGGCAAAATCATGATTGGTTAAGCATCACTCTAACCTGGAAAGTTGGTATTCTACAACAAGAACTTTTAAAGCTCTGTCTACTTATGCATGACTTCATGAACTCCTTTATTCAACGTATTATTGTTGGCCCATGACTTAACCATTTGAGAAAACTGTTCAGGTTAGACTGGTGGGAGCACTGTCAGACTACTCCAGCACCAGTTAAGCTGTCCCAGGTGTTTGTAGTGCTTTCTTACATCGATGGTACCAGCGTTTTTTCACTCAACTGTCATCAGACATCCTGTAAGACATCGGTGTGGTCTTTAGAGCCACAGTCTAACCAGTAGGGATATTCTTTCCTGCCTTGGATCCCACAGGTTCTGGACTCAGTGAGCTGGTTTCTGTGTTTGAGTCACAAACTCATATTGATAAATCTAAAGCCAAGACTTGTAGTTTCTGCTTTTCAGGTTTCTTGTTGCTAGGTACCTTCTTCTTGCTAAGAATCTAGCTCCAAGCATACTTGGGATTTCTGTACGTTCCACTTTGCATCACAGCTCCATTCATTCAGTTTCAGTACTCCTTTGGTAAGCTGAAAATATGCAAGCCACTGTGCTTCACAAATACTTGGTGGGTCTGGAATCTCACAGTGGTTACAGTATAGATTTGGTAGTTAAGGCATTTTAATTGGTCCAGGTCAAGGGTGTTCCAACTTTTTGGCTTTCCCCACATTGGACAAAGAATTGTCTTGCAGTGTACATTAAGTTAGGGCAGGAAGTCATCTTCATTGGACTCTACATCTAAGCAGCAGAGTCTGGCCTCTTACAGAGCTGAGTGTCATCAAATGTTGAGAGTTGCTGATGAGAACATTAAAAGGGGATGTTTTCATTTTCCTTAAGTTTTATTGAGCTGCACTGAACGTACAACAAAGTATGGTTGTCTCACCTGGAGGTGGACCTCAGCCCTGAGTTTGGCCCCAAAACAATGACAAGGGGAATTTTGACATTAAATCAGCCATGAAATTAATACCACAGTGAAGATTAGGGGTGGATCTTTTTGGTGTAGTAGACTTTTAAGTTTTCCCCATGAACCATCGGTTTGTTTTTTTTGTTTTGGTTTTTTGGTTTTTTCGAGACAGGGTTTCTCTATATCACCTGGCTATCCTGGCACTCACTCTGTAGACCAGGCTGGCCTCGAACTCAGAAATCCGCCTGCCTCTGCCTCCCAAGTGCTGGGATTAAAGGCGTGCGCCACCATGCGGGCTACCACTAGTATTTGTTTAGGGACCATTTACATCTTACTTATAGTCTTATCCACACACACACACCCCTTTTTTGTTTGTTTGTTTTGGGAGGGATTGGTTTTTTTTATTTTTCAAAACAGGGTTTCTCTGTGTATCCCTGGCTATCCTGAAACTCACTTTGTAGACCAGACTGGCCTCCAGTTAACAGAAATCTGTCTGCCTCTGCCTCCTGAGTGCTTGGATTAAAGGCCTGCACCATTCATACTACCTTTTTAAAAACAAACATGATAGTCCTTTTCTGTTTGTAAGTGGATATATATGAATGTATGTATGTGTGTATGTATATATATATATATATATATATATATATATATATATATATATGTGCACACATAAATATAAATTTATAAATATATAATGTTATGTATTATATATATATTTATAAATATGTTTAAATACATTTTCAATTCATTATTTTACTGGGTATTTTGGTAATACAAGATTCTTATTTTTATATTAAGCTAATCTGTCTTTCTCTTTAATTTCTGCTCATTTAATAATTTTTGTTGATTAATTGTAGAGGACATGCTCCTCTGGCTGCCCTCTAGTTCCCAATTCTCCTGCCTCTTCCTCCCAAATGCTAGGATTACAGGTGTGCACCATCAGGCTGACTTGTTTACTTTCTTTTTTTCCTCCATTCTCTTTTTTTTCTTTTTTAAAGATTTATTTATTTATTTTATGTATATGAGTACCCCATAGCTGTACAGATGATTGTGAGTCATCCTGTGGTTGCTGGGAATTGAACTAAGGAGCTCTGCTCGCTCGGGTCCTGCTTGCCTGCTCTGGCCCAAAGATTTATTTATTGTTATATCTAAGTACACTGTAGCTATCTTCAGACACACCAGAAGAAGGCATCAGATCTCATTACGGATGGTTGTGAGTCGCCATGTGGTTGCTGGGATTTAAACCTTCGGAAGAGCAGTCAGTGCTCTTAACTGCTGAGCCATCTCACCAGCCCTCCTCCAGTCTCTTGAGACAGAGTCTCATTGTGTATGTAACCCAAGCCCACTATGATGATCTCACTGTGGTGATCATCCAGCCTTGGCCTCCTGAGTACTGGAGTGGCAGGTGTATACCACCACTCTCAGATTATACTTTTTATGGAGTTGATGGTGTTAAGTCAGCTAGACATTCACTTAAATTGAAATTGGAGCTGGGAGATAGCTCAGTCAGTAAAGTGTGAGTTCAAAACTCACAGAAAAGCTGAGGATATTGATATGTATGTTACCCTAGCACTGGGGTGGGTAGGTGTGGTGGGAAGGGAGTTCTGGTGGATCCTTAGAGCTCATTGGCTAGCCAGACTAGCCAGATTGGTAAAGTGCTGGTTTAGTGAGATCCTGCCTCAAATAACTATAGGCATTAGCCTCCAGCTGCTGCACAAGCATGTGTTCTCTAATCCCAGCACTCCTGTGGTGAGATGGGAGGCATGGACAGGAGAACACCCATGGACACTCAGAAGCCATCTAGCTTGGCATTTACAGTAACAAAGTAGAAAGTAAAAGCTGACACCCAAGTTCACCTGTCCACCACATGAGAATCACACACTTAATGCTTACCACAGATTCAAACATATATGCATACACCAGTTGTTGTTTTAAACCACCAAGATAGTACAGTTTGTTGGATAAATCTTTTTTCCCATTGATTTGCCATGGCAAAATGAGCTATAGATAGAAGGAATCTTTAGCTATCTGTTAACTTGACTTTCTTGTAGCTGTGACAGAATTCTTGAGATAACTTAAAAGGAGAGATTTGTTTTATTCATGATTTCAGAGGCTTCAGTCCATTGTCCTGGAGAGGACATGGTAGAGCAGAGCAAAACCAGTAAAGGTCCAGGGCAAGAGCTGTGACCAGCCCCAAGTGACCTGCCCATGCAGCCCAGTCCATCTTCCAGTAGTCTGTTCATGATTTTCGTTCACCTCCTTAAGTGTTAAGATTAATCTTCATAGGCCAGGCGTGGTGGCGCACGCCTTTAATCCCAGCACTCGGGAGGCAGAGACAGGCGGATTTCTGAGTTCGAGCCAGCCTGGTCTACAAAGTGAGATTAATCTTCATACTGTCTTTGCACTAATGCTATGCTATCCTGATTATTGTTGCTCTGGAGTAAGTTATCAATTGGGATAAGTTATTTGTTCTTCTCCAATGGTTTCTTTTCTGATGCTTCTATGCATAGCTGGTGCCCTTTGAGTAGTCTGACAGAGTTTTACTTTATTGCTTACTAAGTAGTTTGGCTGTCCTTAAATCCTCTGAGGTATTTTCCAATGTGGTTTACCTCGTGAAGGTTTTATGGTTTGTTAGATGTGTCTGCTACACCTAGTGCTTCTATGGGTTAGTGCTCCAGGGCTCTGAGAATTACGTTCTTACATAATGTGGCCCACTATGAGGATCTGACTTTCCTCTAATCCCTTTAAGTACTTCTTTCCCGGGCCTTGAGGTGCTTTTCTAACAGACACCATCATTATGCTTCTCTCTTGCCTCTGGCCATCCCCAGGATGCTGGAGACTTTGCTCCTCTGGCACTCTCGGCCTTTGATCTCTGACAGAAGCTAACAGGGGAGAAGGATTTCTTTGGACTCCCAGTTCAGTGGAATGCAGTCCACCTCTAGTGTAAACTTGCTGGCAGGAGTAGCTTGGTCCTGGGTGCTGACAAAGAAACATAAAGGTGAATGCCAGTGGTCAGCTGGCTTTCTGTATCTTCCCGTCTTTACATTTATTATTTTTGTAATTGGTGTGCACTTTGTGTGTGAGTATGGTCGAAGGGACAAGTTCAGGTGTCAGCCCTCACCTTGCGTCCTATCTGATAGAGTCTTATTGATTATCACATAGTCTCGCCTAGCTAGCCATTTAGATGCTCCTGTCTGCTGCTGTGTCTGCCCTTGTGTGGGTTCCAGGGCTCCAAACTCAGGCCCATATGTCTGCAAGGCAAGGGCTTTACCCGTAAGCCATCTCTCTAACTGTTTTCCCTTCTTATTCATTCTGGGACCACAGCCCATGGTCTGTTACTGGTCACATTCCAGGTGTCCCTCTTCTGTTAAACTGGTCTGGAAACACCCTAAAAGATACAACCAAGGGTGTGCCTCATTGGTAACCCAGGTGCTTCCTCACAGATCTCTGGCTTCCTTCATCTCCCCAAACTCATCTCTTCCTGATACCTAAGATAGTCATCCCCTGTCCTGCCACCTGTCCCCACCTCTGCACTGTGGCCTGAATGTGTGCTCCAGGCAGTCGTAAGGTTCTTCTCTTGTTTCTTGAGTCTAGTGTTATTTCAGTTAAGAAACTAACCCATTCCCTTTTACTCTATCTTGACTGGAAAAAGTATATCCAAAAATTTTGAAAGGTGAATAAAGCCAGTTCAATAAAACTCTTCGTGGCCAGGCATGGTGGCGCACGCCTTTAATCCCAGCACTCGGGAGGCAGAGGCAGGCGGATTTCTGAGTTCGAGGCCAGCCTGGTCTATAAAGTGAGTTCCAGGACAGCCAGGGCTACACAGAGAAACCCTGTCTTGAAAAATTAAAAAAAAAAAAATACTCTTTAATTAATTTTTTTCAGTATTGCTTTTTTGTTTATATTTTAATGATACATTTACTGGTGTAAGTAAACTTTCTGTTACTTTTACAGCTTGCCCCTGAGCGTTGATTTGCTCAACAGCCCAGACTTACTAGAAACAACCATTGGTGATGTAACAAGGACGTCAGAGACTTCGGCACCATTCCCAGCACCAGATGACATTAATGTAGCCACCAGGTCAAATGAATTAGAGGAGCTCAAAGCTGAATGCGAGAGTAAGCACTGCTCTGTAATTTTTGGCATTTAAAACAGTCTTGTTGCATGTATGTATTTGATGAGGTATGCCGTGTTACGCATGTGGAGACCTGAGACAACTTGGAAGATCATGTCTCTCCTTCCACCATGTGAGTTCCAGGAATCAAACTGAGATCCACATCCTCAAGCCTTGACAAAAAAAAAAAAAACCTTTACCTGATGAGCTGTCACCAACCTCAGCTCCTTTTGATTATCTCCTTTTGAATCAAGATATTTAAATCACTTTTCCCAAAAATGTTGTGTCTAATAGCTTAGTTGAGAATATTTAAATCCTCTTGCCTTTTGATTTAAGGAGAACTAGGGAAAGTTTAAGATAATACAGTATTACTAGGTTTATATTATCATGATGGATTGAGCATATATGATTGTTCACTCTGGGTTTGTACTTGTTCTCTGAGTACAAATTAAGACGCTAACAGAAGCAAGAGGGCAGGCATGAGTATAAGGCTGCCTGGGTGACATGACCTCAGCCAGCCTAGCTGTGTATGGTGAAACCCTGTCTCTGACAGTTTCTCTAAAGGTCTTCTGCGGCACAAGATAGATGGGATGTCAGCAGCTTTTAGCTCCTAAAAGGTATTTGCTATTAGTGCCTACCTGCCAAAAAGTAAATGCAGAATGAATGCTGCTTTTCTTAATTTTTTCAGGGGATAAAGAGTAGAAAGTAAATTTCTCATTGAAAGTACTTGTATATTTGCAAGCTTGGTTTGATTGCAAAGGGTAAGTTTGACGGTTAAAAAAAATTTTTTTTTAAGTAGCTGGGCAGTGGTGGCACATGCCTTTAATCCTAGCACTTGGGAGGCAGAGGCAAGTGGATTTCTTGAGTTTGAGGCCAGCCTGGTCTACAGAGTGAGTTCCAGGACAGCCAGGGCTACACAGAGGAACCCTGTCTCAAAAGAAAGAAGGAAGGAAGGAAGGAAGGAAGGAAGGAAGGAAGGAAGGAAGGAAGGAAGGAAGGAAGGAAGGAGAGAGAGAGAGAGAGAGAGAGAGAGAGAGAGAGAGAGAGAGAGAGAAATGTAAAGTTTAAAACTATCTTAAACAGGACTTTCCTGTTGCAGGTCAGTGTAATAGGGTTCGTTTTCAGGCAGCTCGTGTTTATATGGTTTTGTCATAGGTAAAATAGATGCCATCTCTCTGCCACCTAAACTCTTGAGTGCACAATGGTGGTATTTAGCCACTCAGATGAGAGTGTTAGAAGAAGATGAGTGCCCTGCTTCATACAGCGTGCTCAGGTACCACTGGTGGGTGGAGATGATCCTAAGGAAGCAATGAGATGCCCTGCCATGCAGACCTGCTGGCACTTCACCATAATGTTTAAACTGTTCAGCAAGATTTAATCATTATGTTGGTAATATATTTAAGTAGTTTCATTTAGTTTTTCTAAAAGCAGTAAGTTATTGAACATTCTTCACAAGGCTGGAGAGAGATGGCTTAGAGGTTAAGTACACATATGCTTTGAGTTTGGTTCCCAGAACCTATAATTAGATGGCTTACAGTAGCCTGTAACTCCGGCTCCAGGGCCATACATCAACTCTGGCCTCCAGAAGCAAACTGTACACACATGCACCTACCCACACACAAAACTCCCACAAATAATTAAAAATAATAAAATAAAAAGGCATTTTCCATTACTGTTTGTCAGATATTATGGTTTTTTTTCTGCCATCCTTTCTTTTAGGTAGTTAATTTTGGTAACTTTGCGCAGGACTCTACCTTTCATTTGAAATGGTTGCTCTTCCTTAACTTAAGAATAAACAAGCTAACAAACCAAAGCTGTCAGGATCTAGATCCTGCCAGAAGCAGGACTACCATAAAGTAAAGCACTTCTAGGATCAGAGTAGAAATAGAGTCCTGTTAGGAGAACTCCTCCTCAGGGGGGATGTGAACCAAATTTCATCCTGCCTCGTAAGATTCCCAGGACAAACCAAAGGATTCCACCAGAGTTCACAGTGGGCAGCTAGTGAGTTTATTGGGCTTGTGTACTGAATGTGAGTGCGATCTTCATCCAGCATGACTGATAGTTCCCTAGGAGCCACTGTAAATAGATCCATGTGGAATCTTCCTCAGCCTGTGCTGTATACTCTGGCCCCTCTCCCAGATACCTTCTCCCCAGCCCTTGTGCAGGGAGGGTAAAATTGTGTCCAAATGGTTAGGAGAAGTGACTGCATACTCAGATGAGGACCCAGTGACCCACCTCCCCTTCTATGAGGCATGTCAGCAGTCCATAAGGCCAACATAATGGACTCACACAGACAGAGTTGATCTCATCAATAAATACAGTGACTGCTTGGCACAAAGGACTGTTCTACATCTTTTTTTTTTTTTGGGGGGGGGGGGGTTCTATGTGTCTTCGAACTTGCTTTGTGGACCAAGCTGGCCTCAAACTCATAGAGATCTGCCTGCCTCTGCCTCCCAAGTGCTGGGACTAAATGCATATGCTACCACACCCAGTTTCTCCATCTTCTTTATAGAGGTAGAAATTTTTATTTACATTGTATTTTATGTCTGTTATATAAATTTTAAAAGTTTAATTGTTTCTGTATTGTATAATGTTGTATTACCAAACAATTGAGTATGTAATTATTAGAGGATTGTATTAGGTTAGGACAACATGATATAATGAAGTTGGGATCCCTATAACGATCAAATAAGGGACTTTGTAAGATGGCTCAGCCAGGGAGGTGCTTATTGCACAAGTCTGATGACATGAGTTTGCTCTCAGGAACCCACATAAAGGTGGAAGAGAAAACTCAACAGAATTGTCCTCTGACCTCCACACATATAAGATGGCATAGGTATACTTTCTCCCACACACACATCATGCACATCTAATAATAATAAATAAAGTTTTAAAATATTTTAGATATGATAATTCTCTGTATACTTTGAAGTCATATATGAAGTCATTTATAGCGTTTTACTGGTATAGAGGAGAAAATTATAAATGTAGAAAAGCAAATTTTGTATCAATATAAAAAAATATTTTAAGTTCCTTCTGCCATACCCTATAGATGCCTAAGAATTAGTATGTTTCTCATTATAGAAAGTATTCAAGAAGGGCTTGAATACTATGGAAGTGTTGGAACAAGAAATTCTTCCAAAGTAAAGAGATCTCATTAATGTAACTTAGTTCATGTTATACCATTTGCTTAAAGCCAATCAGTGCGACTAGTGAGTGCCTTTTGTTTTAAAAGTGTAAGTCTTGGGTGTGGGGAAGATGGCTCCACTGGTAAAGTTTATGCCACTAAAAAATGAGAACCAAAGTTTGTATCCATATAAAATCCAGCCATGACAGCACATGTCAATGACCCCAGTATGGCATGGGGAAGGGCAGAGACTAAAGGATCCTCAGAGCTCATTGGCAAGACAGTCTAGCTAAATTGATGAGCTCCAAGTTGAGAGAGAGACCCTGCCTCAAAAAAAAGTGTTAGAGGAACACAGCAAACATTGACTTCTAGCCTATGTACTACACACATGTGCACACATATAAATACATACATATACATCATACTTACACGCAAACATCTTTTAGAAAACAAAAGTCTATTTGACTTTGCTTTGTTTTGACCCAGGGTCTCTGTATATAGGCCGGTTGTCCTAGAACATGCTATGTAGTTTAGGCTGGCTTTGATCTTGTAGTGATTCACTTGGCCTCACCTTCAAGGTATTGGAAATACAAGTATGTATTCTTATTTCCCGTTTATATTCTCATACTTTCTGTCCTCTGTACTGTGTACTTTGTAATGGTTATAGTATGAAAATGAAGATTCATGTAAGTAATATGGAAAAGAATACTGACATCACACAGAGACACATGAACAAGGCAACAGTAGATCAGCAACACAGCTTTTGTAAAGAGCGCTCTACCACCCAGACCAGGGTGGCAAGCAAGCATACCAGAGTAGGAGAGTCACTTAGCTTTTATCCTGTCCCTGGGTGCTGGCTGTGCCACCTCATTGGTAAAAGCTCACTCTGTACAGTCTGACGTGATTTGCTAATTCATAGATGGCACCGAAGGAGGGGGTGTAATAGTGTCAAGTCTCAGGAATGTTTGGCATCCAGGAGTCTGGCAAACAGGCGTGTACGCAAGAGTTTTGGAAAGTGTAAGAGGTTTGTAAAATACTGGTTCTGGGTGGTTACCCATCTTTTTAAGAGAAGACTGATTCTGACAAGCCCCCTTCCCCGAGAATACTTTTTTTTTCCTTACTCAGCCAGCATGGTCTGACCTTCTACTGTCTGTAGTAACAGTCAGTTATTGTTAAAGTTGACTGGGAAATGTTGGTTGAAAGTGGTCTGATGAACCCTGGGACAAGGCCACTAACACAAGGAATTTGTTATCATGGCTTAAGGTGCATCAGCTTCCTAGCAATGATTCTCGGCCACGAAATTAACCTGGACCAACTTGAATGTTAGGCCGAGATTCTATTCTCTTTACCAGAAGTTTTCGTTTAATGAGCTTTTACCTTTTCTAACATTATCCTCTCTGAAGAGGTAACCCTCAATTATTTAAAAACCAGATTAGAGGTCAGAGCCCCCAAGCACTTCTGACATCTATAGCAAGAACATTTCTGACTTTTAGTCAAGGAACTGGTACCCTCAAGGGACAGAGGCAGTTTGCCCCTGCCTAAGCTGCAGGCAGTTTGTGCCTCTTGTTCTGCTCATTCTCTCACCCATGTACTCTGAACCTAACTGACCACCATGATAGGCCACCATGATAGTCCAGTGTGGGCAGACAAGGTGCCAGGCCAGTGGGCCTCGCTGAAAAATTACAAGAGTGGGCTGGACGCTTTATTTAAATTACTGCCAGGCATAGGGGGGAAAGGGAACCCTTGACTGTTGCCTGGAAATAAGTGTGAGGGAGAATTAAAGGCAAAAGCTGTTAGCATTACAAGTCCTATGCCAGGGATTTGAATTAGGAACCAGAATACAGTATATTTTTTAAATATCTAAATCGAAATCCACTACAGTTTCTTGATGCACTCACAAGAGCATTCTCCATTTGATTCCACCCCTACCCCCCATCCCTAAGGATGGTCTTGAAAGGGTCAGTTTTCAGCTACTTTAATGGCCGTTTAAATAGCTAGTATCACAGTCTCTCCAAGAAGACTTCTCAAGAACGAGGGAAAGAGGGAGAAGAAATTTAGCCAGCATCTGATTCTTAGAACAATAAGGGGCCTGTCTCTCTTGGATGTATGTAGGTGCTGTAGTGTTGAATTGAGCAGTCTGACATTTCTCTTACCAAGAAGAAAATGGAGCCGGGTGTGGTGGCGCACGCCTTTAATCCCAGCACTCGGGAGGCAGAGGCAGGCGGATTTCTGAGTTCGAGGCCAGCCTGGTCTACAAAGTGAGTTGAGGACAGCCAGAGCTACACAGAGAAACCCTGTCTCGAAAAAAAAACAGAAGAAGAAGAAAACAGATAGTAAGAAATGGTTCTTTAAACATTGTGTGTGGGCAGGCCCTGACTTTAAGAGATCAGCCTGTTTCTGCCTCCCAAGTGCTAAAATCAAGGGTTGTGAAACCATGCCTACCTTTAGGATTAACTTTTTTTTTTTTTATGAAGCAGGGTCTCACTGTATAGACCAGGATATCCTCAAATTCATAAAGATCTGCCTGTTTCTAAAGCCACATACACCAGCAGGCCCAGCCCTAAGATTAACTCTTAATTGAATCAATCTATCTTTCTCTCTCTCTCTCTCTCTCTCTCTCTCGCTTTTTTTTTCAGCATTAAAAGATGACACAGAGAAGCTTAAACAGCTCGAAACAGAGCAGACTATCTTGCCATCTCTTCGACCTACCATTGACATTAATGTCAACAGCCAGGTATTGGGATCTCTTCTGTGTCTACTTGTTCTACTACCGTTTCTAGAAAGATGTCCTTTCCCAGACCATTGTCTTAACTTGCTTTCTGTAACCGTGATAAAGACTGTGACCAAAAGCGACTTAGAGAGGAATGGATTTATTTCATCTTGAAGTTTACCATCGTTATAAAAGGAAAGAAGGGCAGGTACTCAAGGCAGGAAGTGAAGCAAAAGCCATAAGAGGGGGGTACTGCTTACTGGCTTCCTCTCCATGGCTTACTCAATCTGCTTTCTTCTCCAACTCATGACCACCTCCCCAAGGGCTCTAGCACATCAGTCATGAATCAAGAGACTGCCCACGGCTTGCCCACAGGCCAGTCTGATGGGGTGTTTCCTCAGTGGAGATTCCCTCTTTTCAGATAACCCTAGCTTGGGTCAGGTTAACAGGAAAACTAACCACACAGCAGTACTATCTCATTTTTGGTGGGAAATCTGTCTTGTCTGTGTTGAGTTCTGATTGACCTGTTTTCCATTTCAAAAGATGAAATGTGTGGATATGTAGGAGGGAAGGGAGAAGTTTGCCTGACAACATTAAGGAATTCTTGGGGCTTCGAAGAGAGTTGGGCTCAGAGTGTGGTGCTATGTGATGGCTCAGTAGCTAAGAGAGCATTTGTTGCTCTTGCAGAGGACCTACATATGATTCCATGAACCCATGTGGCGGATAATAACCATCTATAACTCTGCATTCAGATATCCTCTTTTGAATTCTGAAGGCACCATACACACATGTGGTACACGTATATACGTGTAGGCAAATACTCATGCACAGAAAATAAAAATAAATCACAGGGAGCCGAGCGTGGTGGCGCACGCCTTTAATCCCAGCACTCGGGAGGCAGAGGCAGGCGGATTTCTGAGTTCAGGGCCAGCCTGGTCTACAAAGTGAGTTCCAGGACAGCCAGGGCTCTGAAGAGAAACCCTGTCTCGAAAAACCAAAAAAAAAAAACCAAAAAAAAAAACCGAACAAACAAAGACACACAGAGAGGCTGGAGAGATGGTCAGTGGTTAAGATTACTGGCAGCTCTTCCATAGAACTGAGTTCGCAGCACCCACATGGAGGCTGATCCAAATAGAGGCTCACAACCATCTGCCATTGCAGTCTCAGGGTATCAGATACCCTCTCCTGACCATTGCACTCACATGCATGTACAGATAAGTACATATAAAAATTTCAAAACTAAATAAACACAGTGAAAAAATATTATTGGGCTGGCTTAGGGTAATAGATTAAGTGGTTTGGGTTTTGTTTTGTTCTTTGCAGTAAGGGTTGTTATAATGTGCAAAAGATGATAAAGTATTCAAGTCTGCAATATAGTCTTCAGGAAATTGGAGAAAATGTCAGTATGTTAGGATGAGCCAGGATTGTACAAGGACATAGAGAATTACTGTGACCTGAGCTTGCTGGTTCAGGGCCATGATCCCAGCCAGACACCTGAGAAGCTAAATCAGGAGGGTCAAGCCTATCAACGATTTCAACTTCAGCCTAGAGTCTCTAAATTAAAACCCAACAGAGAAGGGTGTGGGGTACACAAGATCCTAGGATCAGTTCCCAGTAACACACGCACAGGATTGGGACTAACTTCTGCTAATAGGAGCGAGGCGGTTACAGGAAAAGTCAAGTCTTAAAAGGGGATTTTTAGACTTTTTGATATCAGAAGCTTTCATAGGAAAGCTTGTTAAAAATTCAGACTTAGAGCCATTCTTCCTGGTATAGTCTTATAATCTTAGCCTTTGGGAGGCTGAGGCAAAATTACCAGCTCAAGATCAGTCTGCACTAATAGGGAATGTCTCTCAAAAAACAAAAATTTTAACTTCATATTTTGGGGTACTACCTAGAGGCTGAAATAGAGACCTCACTGAAAAACATCAAAATTGAAATAAGAACATCAAATATGTTCAGACATGGAAGGTGGTATGGTAGTCACACCTATACCCATCAGTAATTACTATTGAAGTTAAGCAAAATAGTAAATATAATACAGAGAGCTCATATTTCTTTCAAATGTATTAGTCTGCCTCCATTTGTTTATTTCTAATGGCTGATTATTTAACTACAGTGTTTATTGAGTGAATTTGTGCATTATTTTCATCAGTGTGTCTGAGAATGTTTACATATTTGTCACATTAATTTTACATATAATTTGTTACAATAAGTCACCTCCTTCAATGGTGAGAACTCCAGAGTCAGAACCATGAAGTATGAATGATCAGGACATAATGCCCAGTCTTTAAGCAACTGAGTTACTGAAATGCTTGAGTTAAAACATTCACAGAGAATATATACTTGCTGACATTTGTCCCGGGTGTTTCACATTAGACCCTCTAGGGGCCAGTCTCTTTGATTCTGGAGCAGATAGATAGTTACAGGAGCTGAGTGTATCTGGAACAGGAGATAGCTGCTTGAGGCCTGTTATTTCTTGGTTGTCTGAATATGAACTTTCAGCTTTCCTGTTTCTGAATAACTGTGGCCTATTGAGAGTGATTATATCTTTTAACATTCAGGAAGAAGTGGTAAAGTTGACTGAGAAATGTCTTAATAATGCCATTGAGAGCCCAGGATTGAACGCAGTAAGGGTTCCTCCTGACTTCAAGAGTAATATTTTGAAAGCTCAAGTAGAAGCTGTGCATAAGGTAAGATTCCTTTAATAAACATAGTCCTGAAGTACCCTGGCTAGTTTTATGTCAGCTTAATATAAGCTAGCTATAGTAACCAGAGGGGAGGGAGGCTCAACTAAGAAAACACCTCCAAAAGATTGGGCTGTAGGCAGGTATGTAAGACTCTTAATTAGGTGTTGATGGAGGGAGGGTCCAGCCCATTGTAGGTGGTGCCAGCCCTGGACTTCTGGTTCTTTGTTCAATAAGAAAGAAGTCTGAACAAGCCATGATAAGTAAGACAGTAAGCAGCATTCCTCCATAGCCTCTGCATCAGCTCCTACATCATTGCTCCTACCTGGCTTGAGTCCCTTTTCTGACTTCCTCAATGATGAGCAGCAATGTGGAAGTGTAAACCAAATAAACTCTTCCATCCCAAGTTGCTTTGGTCAATGGTTTCATCACAGCAATATAACCCTATGACATGGAAAGAGAGCAGGGGTGGGTGCAAATGACAGAGTTCCAAGAGGATGTGCAAGGTGATGAAAGCCTTTGGCCACTCTGTTCAGACTCAGCTGTGGTCAGGCTAAGGTGCTAATGATGCTCTGGTATAGAAGTTCTTTAAAACAAACACAAAGCCCGTGCCTTGAAAATGACTTGTTAGGGTGTTTTCATTTGGATGAAAAGCTTTTCCATTTCTATCCCAGACTTTCAAGAGAACTGATGTCTGTAGCCACTGTGATGGCTAGTGTTTTGTCAGTGTGACATAGCTAGAGTCATTTGGGAAAAGGGAACCTCAGTTGAGAAAATGCCCAAGCACACTGGCCTGCGGAGCAAGGCTGTGAGGCATTCTCTTGATTAATGTGTGTGGGTCCCTGGAGACAGTGCTCCCACTGAGCCGCTGACCCCTGAATGATAGTGTAAGTAAGCAGACTAACCAAGCCACGTGGAGCAATCCAGTTAAGCAGCACTTCTCAGTGGCCTCTATGTCAGTTCCTGCCTCTAGGTTCTTGACTAGAACTCCTGCCCTGACTTCCCTGGATGGTAAACTGCAAAGCTCTAAGACAAAATAAGGAGTTTTCTTCCCAAGTTGTTTTTAGTCGTGGTACTTTATGCCAGCAGTAGAAACCCAGAGACAGTCTATTGTTCATACTTCCACCAAACAAAACAAAACAAAACATGTTATCATAGATGATAAATGTAAGGTGTGAAAGCATAGGCTTGAGAATCTTTCTATTCGGTCTCCTTCAGATTTTATGTTTTAGGACATAAAAATTCATTTCTCAAGCCATGTTTTCTATTTTAAATAAGATAGTGGTGAAACCTACCTTAAGATACATTGTAAGAATGAAATGAAGCAATAAATACAAAGGACAGAGAATACTGCTTGGAACATAATAAATGTTAAAAAGTATGACCCAGTTGGGCATGGTGGTATACATGCCATTAATCCCAGAGTCCCAGGCCAGCCAAGGTTACATAGTGAGACTATGTCTCAAACAAAAATGGCCCTGTAGTAGCAGTCACTACAACAGCTGATGTAACATTAACATATAATCTGATTTTTTTTTTTTTTTAGTGCTCTTAGGCTCAAAGAACTGGCTTGTCCCCACCCCCACTCCCTGAGGGCCAGCCAGGGTCTTAACCTTGGACTCTGCAGCCTCCAGCATAGTGTGACCTGAATGTTTACTGTGTGCATGCTTTCTGGCTCACGGTATCTTGCAGCAGTCTGGATGGACGAAAACATTTCAGTTGTCTTTTCAGATCTGCTTTGATTTAATAAAATAAGAAATAATTTCAATATCTTTAAATTACAAGGATTTTATTTTATACTGACAGGCCTCCTTATAAAGAAAATAATAGGGGCAAATGCCTCCACTATAAATATCTACTCCAATTTTTATTTCATATTATATTTATGTATTTATTTATTTTGAGGCAGGGTCTCTCTCTCTCTTTCTCTATTGAGTAGCCCTGGCTGTTTTGAAACTCACTATGTAGACCAGACTGTCCTTGAATTCACAGAATATTCTCTGGCTCTAAACAATATTTTAAAAAGAAGCAATACCAATTCTATACAAGGATTTCTTAATTATTTAATTACTGCTATCCCTATAACCAAACCAAGGAAAAAGTATTGCAGGAAAAAGATTCCAAGCCAGTACTGCCCTCAAACAGAGATAGGAAAGTTATTTGAAAGAGTAATCAAGTTGTGATGATGAGAAAGAGAGAGTGTGTATATGTGTGTGTGTACATATATATGAGTGTGTGTGTATGTATATATATATATATATATATATATATATATATATATATATATATGTGTGTGTGTGTGTGTGTGTGTGTGTGTGTGTGTGTGTGTGTGTGTGTATATGTATATATATATACATACACATATGGTCATACTTCATGATCACACAAAGGTGTGTGTCAGAGAAAAATTTAGTTTATCATTCAAACCCTATGTTATATATATATATATATATATATATATATATATATATATATATATATATATATTCATAGATATATATGTAATATATAAACTGGCCTAGGGTAATGGCACATCCCTTTAATCCCAGCACTTGAGAGACAGGCAGGTCTCTCAATATTTTCTATGATTTTAAAGAGGGCTACAGAGTGAGGCCTTGCCTCTCCCTTATACCTGCAAAGAAGCCAGATTATCTCATTACATGTAGAAAAGGCATTTCAAATGATCCAATACTTGGTCATATTAAAAGTTCTCAGTAAATGATGGGTGGTGGTGGTGCACCCCTTTAATCTTAGCACTCTGGAGACTAAGGGAGGCAGTTGAGTCTCTTGTGAATTCAAGGTTAGCCCAGTCTCCAGAATAAGTTCTAGAGCAAGGCTACAAAAAAAACCCTGTCTTGGGGGGGCGGGGGGGCTGGAGCTTGTGTACAGTAGGAATTAAATGGGCATCATTTAGCCTGGAATGTTGCATACTTTCTTAACTTCAAAAAGAAAGAATCAGGGCACACTTATAATCAAAACAAAACCAAAATTCAACAATGTAAAAAGCTCAGTGTTTGACATCTGGGACCTGCTCCCAATTCTCTGGACTCCAAGGCTCCAAGGCAGCCTCACTTCTCAGGTTCCCTCTACAGAGCACATAGCTTGCCTCCTAGGCTGGGAAGCTCCACATAAACCCTACTGCTGTCCCTGATGATTAATCCATGGTACTGGCATGTCCAAAATTCTGTAGTCTCCACTGTAACTAAGGCTGTGCCTTCACCTGTGGTCTCTCCTTGCCTCTCTTCAGGAACTCCAACCCTGATACACAGTGCAGAGTCTCAGCAGCTCTCTGTGGCCTTCAAAACCAATACAAACTGACTGACTCTTACACGTTACCAAGTTTGGCTGCTGGCATAGATAATGGCCTTGACACCCTCTGGACCACAGCTTCTGTATATAATAAGCCTAAGGAAACACTTCCCAGACTATCTTACCTCAATGATCACAGTTGATTCTTCAGCCCCCAGCTGACAAGAACCACAGAGTCAAAGTACAAAATAGCATACCAGCAGCTTCTAGAGTCTTTACTTCCCTCTAAGATTTTATAAAGGAGACCTCCATCATCTGCATGTTCTCAGCTTTGTCTTCTAAGTTCCCACAACAGCTCATTAAGCTGTGAGCATGCAACAGTTTTTCTAGCCCAAAGTCCCAAAGTCCTTCCATAATCTGCCCCAAATTATGGCCAGGTCGATTTCTGTATTTTCAGATTCCCCATGAACCTCGTACAACTTGCCTCAGGCATCAGGTGTTGTGATAGAACACCATGACCAAAGGCAATTTGGGGAGAAAAAGTTTATCTTATCATACACTTACAAGCCACCGTCCATCATTGAAAACATGATGACAGTAGCAACTGAAACAGAGGTCTTGAGGAGTGAGTCCTGCTTAATTGGCTTGCCCGACTTTGTCTTTTATACCCAGGACCACCTGCCCAGGAATGGACGGGTGGTCTGCTCCCTCCCTATTTGATTTAGCAAATAAAAGCCTAGGCTGCCAGTACAGACAGCTTCAGTTCAGTCCCCAAGCCCCACTTAGTGGAGGCAGAGAACGATTCCTACAAGTTACCCTCCAACCTCCATGCTCATGCTGTGGTGTTTGATACCCACTACCCAAGCACATAGAGCAAATAGAGCAGTATTTAAAGATCATGATGCTCTAAAGAAATAGAGACTAAAGAAGGCATTATAAACGTTTTCATTCAGAGTAGTGAAAATGTTATGTGTTTGTTATGTAGCTGTGAGTGTTTTTCAGAATTCATCAGACAGCTGAAGTGAGTACATTTACTATCTTAAACATTACCTTAGGAATGTTGGGTAAGCCGGGTGTGGTGGCACACGCCTTTGATCCCAGCACTCAGGAGGCAGAGGCAGGCGGATTTCTGAGTTCGAGGCCAGCCTGGTCTACAAAGTGAGTTCCAGGACAGCCAGGGCTATACAGAGAAACACTGTCTTGAAAAACAAAAAAACAAACAAAAAAAAAAAAAAGAGAGAGAGAGAGAGAGAGAAAAGAAAAGAAAAGTTGGGTAAAACTGAGCTCTTTAGATAGACATTTGGATTTCCTTCTTAAACTATTCATTTCATTTAAGGAGAAATAGGATCCAGTGATAGAGCTAACCATTTTCTTTTTATCATGTAAATTTGAAAAAATGCTGGCATTGAATCTTTGTGAATTTTGTCTGTATTGGGTAACAGGCTTTAGTGTCTTAAGTAATTAATAGCTTTGTGATAAGAAGATGTACCATGTATATTCTGAACTTGTCTTACATTATTGGTCTGGCTATTGGATAGGACTTACTAGATGTGATATTGGTAAGATATAATTATCATCTTATTTGAATTGAAGCAAGTTGATTTTTCTATTTTTAGAAGAATGAAAGATAAACTTGTTATTTGAGTATCCCTTCAAATATTCAGTGTTTCATTATCATTATTTAATTTTCTTAGGCTACAAGAGAAGATAGCTCATTAACTCATAAAAATGCCATCATTCAGGATGCTGCCACAAACAGGTACAATCTTGGGTAAACTGAATTAAGTTGATTTTCTTACTTTTTCCTTTCCTTCTACATCTTCTTTGTACATCATCAGTAGATTGACTATATCTATTTGAGAGACATCTTGAATTCACTCTTTGCTATCCATCAGAGAGCCAGGTAGATCTAGTTTTAGATTGTTTGAAGATATTCTTAGTCATTCTACATCCTCATTTTTCTTTAATTAATTCAAACTATACAGTAACAAAATCAGGTTGAATTAGTATGTAATCTCAGCTTCATCTTGTCATCACAGTAACCTGAACCACAAAAATTCTGACATTAACTGAGTAAATGTGTTTGCTGTCCCCTCCTTTTCTTCTTCTTCTTCTTCTTTTTTTTTTTTAACAAGAGCACAAATCTACTTTTATTTATTTATTCTCCATTTTAAATCTGGGATGGATACAGCATCACACAGATTCTGTGTCCAATGGCCTTTGCAGGAAGGTTGCTTCGGAATTTGGCACAAAGCACACCACTGTTTCCGTGGGCCCGAGTTGCTTTTCCCCAGATCACTCTGGGTTTGTTTGGTTTGCCTCCAGGAGTCACTGTATTGTTTTTTGCTTTATACACATAAGCACATCTCTTGCCAAAGTAGAACTCCATTTCATCTCAGGCATAAATGCCTTCATTTTTAAGAAGAGCCGTGTGCTCTCTTTGGTTCCGGAGACCTTGCTTGTAGCCAGTAAAAATGACCTTGCACCACAGCCTTCCAAACATACTTGCTGTTAGAAGTCCTGTTCCCAGCAGGCCTCCACAGGCACCAAGATGGTGGAAAGAGCCCCTCCTTCTCTTCTTTTTCTTTTTCTTTTTTTTTCCCCCTTCGGTTTTTTGAGACAGGGTTTCTCTGTACAGCCCTGGCTGTCCTGGAACTCACTTTGTAGACCAGGCGGGCCTTGAACTCCGAAATCCGCCTGCCTCTGCCTCCCGAGTGCTGGGATTAAAGGCGTGTGCCGCCGCCACCACCACGCCCAGCCTCCTCCTTCTCTTCTTAATGAGTTTGTGCCACTTGTTTGTGTTGGTGGTCAATACCTCCATATTCATCCATCTTTCCCATTCTTCATCTTTGTATCAGATGGGCGGGTCCTTCCCCTCTGGCTCTGGTTTGCTTGGTTGGTTGGGTTGTTTTGGGGTTTTTTTTTGTTTTGTTTTTGCTTTTGTTTTTTATCGATTTTAAGTTAATGGGTAGTGGACAGACGTCCCTTATCTTTTGTTGGGTGTAGTTACTTGTGACAGACCAGCTTAGCTTCTGTCTGAGAATATATTCATTTCTCCCCCATTCTTGAAGGGTAGCTCCCTTAGATGTAGGATTCTGTTGACATTTTTCTTTTTTAATAACACTTAAGTATGTCATAAAATGCTGTCTGATCTTGGATTTTCCATTTTTGTTTTGTTTGGGTTTGTTGTTATTGGATATTTGGCAATTTTTTTAATTGAACAAAATTTATATATATATATATATAATTTATATATATATAAATACACACTATCTTCTTACCATGCCTTTTCCCTCCTCCAACTCTTCCCAGATCTTCCCCACCTTCAACAACCAACTCCACATTCCTTCTTTTTCTCTTTTAAAAAAAAAAAAAAAAAACCCAGACCAAACTTTATAAACAAAGAAACACAGTTCCCCCACCACACACACAGACACACAAAAACAGAAATCAAAATATATAAGCAAAAGACTAATAAAACAAACAAAAAAAAAAACAGCCTAAACAAAGCAATTTGAGATAAAAAGTCTACAAAACTACCATTGAATTCATTTTACGTTGGCCATCCACTGCCGAGGCCTGTCCTGATTGTGCGTTGGCCATCCACTGTTGAGGCCTGTCCTGATCCTGATGTGTGGTTTATATTCCCAGTGAGACTCTGTTGGAGAAAATGAATTTTTATTTGCAAACAGTTATCAGTTACAGATAGCTTCTCGGTTAGAGTTGGGAGCTTATCTCTGCTTCCCCCTCTCAGTAATGAGACCCTATTTGGCTTAGACCTGTGCGGGCCGTTTGTACGCTGCCATGGTCTCTGTGAGTCCACATGTGCATCAGTCCTGCTGTGTCTGGGGTCATCCCAGTGTTACCTCCTACCTCTTACAATCTTTCTGCCTTCCCTGAGCGCAGTTCCCTAACCCCTGAGGGGAGGGAGGGGTTGATGAAGGCATCCCATTTAGGTCGAATGCTCCAGAATCTCTGACTGCCTGCATATTGTCTACTTGTGGGTCTCTGTACTTGGTCCCGTTTACTGCAAGAAGCCTATCTGATGATGGCTGAGCAGGGCACTGATCTATGGTATGGCAGAATGTCATGAGGAGTCATTTTATTGCTCTGTTTCTTTGTCTGAACAGTAGTATTTGATTTTCCCCTAGGCACATGTCTCATTCAGGTTCCTGACCACCCAAGCAGTGTCAGTAAGTCCTGTGTCCTGGAGTAGACCTACACTCCAGAGTGCCATTGTTATTCCCTCAGCATCTGTGCCACTATCTCACAGTGTATGTACCTTGTAGACAAGATCACTGTTGTTGACCACAGGGTTTATAGCTGGACAGGTAGACTCCCTGTGGAGTCTACCTTCCAGAAGTCCATGAATGATAATCAGTAGGGATTAAGCGTCTAATTACACACCAGCTTGACTTTTCCATGTTTGTTGAGATATGTCAATGTTGTCTTCAGCAGTAGGAGTCCTCAGTTGTGGACACCAACCACTGACTGACCGGAGATGTTTGGGGGCGTGCTTGGTGCTCCTTTGGTTAATGGCTAACTAGATGTAACCCATTCCTGCTGCTGCTATTTTACTGATAGTGTTTATCAGTGTTGATCTTAGGGCCTGCTCTATTGATGTCTCATGAAGAGTCTTTTCCCCTGCCGATGGGGATCTTGGTCTTTTGTTGAGGTCCTTGATCTATTTGGAATTGAGTGATAAATGTGAATCTATTTGCATTCTCCTACATGCAGCTGTACAGCCTGACCAGCACCTTTTTTTTTTTTTAAGATGCTGTCTTTTTCCCAGTATTTCATGCTTCTTTATCAAAAATCTGGTGTCCATAGGTATGTGGGCTTAGTCTGGCTCTGCATTGTAATTCTATTGGTCAAACTGCCTGTATTTAAGCCAATTTTTATTACTGTTTTTTTTATTATTATTTATTATGTGCTTATTGTTTTTATTACTATAGCTCCGTAGTATAATTTACAATCTAGGATGCTGATCCCTTCATCCGATCTTTTATTATTCAGAATTGTCTTAGCTCTCTTTGATTGTTTCCTTATGAAGTTGAAAGTTATGTTTGAAAAGTTCTATGAAGAATTGTGTTAGAATTTTGATAGGAATCTATAGATTGCTTTTGGTAAGATGCTTATTTTACTATATTCTACCAATCCATGAACATGGGAATCTTAATCTTCTAATGTCATCCTCAATGGTCTCATTGTCTTAAAGTGTTTATTATATAAGTTTTCAACAAGCTTAGTTAGAATTATCCCAAGATTGAGGCTCTTGTAAGAAGTGTTGTTTCCCTGATTTCTTTCTCAGTCTCTCTCGTGGATATAGGAAGACTACTGACTTTTATGTGTTACATTTGTACACAGCTAATTTACAAATAGTGTTTATCAGCTGAAGACGTTTCTAGGTGGAATTTTTAGTGTCATTTACGTATACTATAAATATACTTTGACTTCTTCCTTTCCTATTTGTATCCCCTGATCTCCTTCAGTTGTCAATAAGACAACTAGCTAAGAATTCAAGTACTAAATTAAGTAGATATGGAGAGTGAATAACCTCATATTGTTTCTGATTTTAGTGGAAATGCCATGGGTTTCTCTTCATTTATTTTGGCTATGGGATCGCTGTATATCACCTTTATTATATTGAGATATGTTCCTTGGATCCCTAATCTCCAGGACATTTATCATGAAGTGGTGTTAGATTTTATCAAAGGTTCTTTCTTCATCTAATGAGATGATCATGTCATTTTTGTCTTTCAGTCTGTTATGTGTTAGATCATATTTATCAAATTATATTTATTGAACTCTCTTATATCTTTGGGATGAAGCCTACTTGGCCAGGGTAAATAATCTTGTTTATGTGTTCTTATATTCAGCTTGCAAGTATTTTATTGAGGATCTTTGCATCTATGTTCATAAGGAATATTGGTCTGTAACTTCCCCCCCCTCTCCAATTTTGTTGTTGTTGTTGTTGTTGTTGTTGTTGTTGTATCTTTGTGTGAGTTAAATGTCAGGTTAATTTTACTCTTGGAAACGAATTTGGAGATTATATGAGGAATATTGATTTTAATTCTTCTTTGAAGGTCTAGTAGAATTCTGCCCTGACTCCAACTGGTCCTGGGCTTTTTTTGGTTGGGAAATGTAATTGCTATTCCATTTCAGGGTTACAGGTTTAAGTTGCTTATCTAATTTAACTTTGATAGGACATATATAATGAAATTCATTCATTTCCTTTAGGTTTTTCAGTTTGCTGGAGTACAGGTTTTTGAAGTATGTCCTTATGGTTCTCTGGATTTCCTTGGTGTCTGTTTTGATGTCCCCTTTCATTTCAAATTTTATTAATCTGGATCTACTCTTTGTCTTTTAGCTAATTCAGCTAAGGTTTTTAAGTCTTACTAATTTTGTCAAAGAACAGACTCTTTGTTTCATTATTTTTTGATTCTTTTTCTTTGCTTATTTCTGTTTCATTTATTTCAGCTCCAAGTTTGATTATTTCTTTACCACTGTCTACTCTTTTGGGGTGTTATTTGTTCTTCTTGTTCTTTGGCATATGCCACTAAGTTATTAATACAAGATCTCACCAATTTTTGTATGTAGGCACTTGGCTTCCTAGAACTGCCTTTATAGGGTCCCATAGGTTTGGACATTGTGATGGTTTGTATATTCTTGGGCCAGGGAGTGGCACCATTTGGAGGTGTGGCCTTGTTGGAATAGGCATGACCTGGTTGGAGTAGGTGTGTCACTGTGGGTGTGGGCTTAATACTCTCACCCTAGGTGCCTGGAAGTCAGTCTTCTACTAGCAGCCTTTGGATGAAGATGTAGAACTCTGCTCTGCCTGTGCCATGCCTGCCTAGATGCTGCCATGCTCCCACCTTGATGATAATGGACTGAACCTCTGAACCTATAAGCCAGCCCCAATTAAGTGTTGTTTCTTATAAGACTTGCCTTGGTCTTGGTGTCTGTTCACAGCAGGAAAACCCTAACTAAGACAGATATGTTATATTTTCATTTTCATTCAATTCTAAAATGTTTAATTTCCTTCTTGGTTTCTGTCTTGAACCATTTTTCATTCAGTCATGAGTTTGTATACTTTCTGTTATTTCTGTTGTTGATAACAAACTGTAATCCATGGTTGTTAGATAAGATGCTGAGTGTCTTGATTTTATTGATTTGTTGAGATTTGCTTTTTGTCCACATATGTGGTCAATTTTAGAGAGTCCATAAGCCTTTACTAAGAAAGTATATTCTTTAGTATTTGGGTAAAGTGTAAATATCTGCCAGGACCATTGGAATTCTCATGTTATTTAACCTCTAGCATTTTTCTGTTGCGTTTTTCTGGCTGAACTGTTTATTGGTAAGAGTGTGGGGTTGAAGTCACCCACTATGACTGTATGATTTTAGCTGTAGTGGTGTTTCTTTTATGAACTTGGGTGCCCTTGTGTTTGGTGTACCTATGTTTTTTAAAATTATAATATATCCTCTTGATGGATTTTTCCTTTGATGAGTACATAAGTGCCCTTCCCTATTCTGATTGGTTTGGGTATAGAGTCTACTTTGTCAGATATTAAAATAACTACACCTACTTGCTTCTTAAGATCCATTTGCTTGGAAAACCTTTCTTCATCCTTTTACCATGTCTATACTTGATGCTGAGGTGTGTTTCTTGGATCCTCTTATCTAGTCCAATCTGTTAGTGCCATTTTACTTTTGAACTGAGACTATTAATAATGAGTTACAGGGGCTGGAGAGATGGGCTCAATAGTTAAGAGCACTGACCACTCTTCCAGAGGTCCCAAGTTCAGTTCCCAGCAACCACATGGTGACTCATCTGTAATGAGATCTGACGCCCTCTTCTGGTGCATCTGAAGTCAGCTACAGTGTACTTATGTATAATAATAAATAAATCTTTGGGCCTGAGCAACCAAGGACTGAGCGCCAGTGGGGTTGACCAGAGCAAACAGGGGCCGACCAGAGCAAGCAGAGGTCCTAAAAATTCAATTCCCAACAACCACATGAAGGCTCATAACCATCTGTACAGCTACAGTGTACTCATATACATAAAATAATAAATAAATAAATCTTAATAAATAAATGTCTCTTTAAAAAATAATAATAATAATGAGTTACCAATAAGCACTGTTTCTTGATTCCTGCTATTTTGTTTTTATAGTATGGGTTATTCTCCCTCTTAAATAATCCCTATTCTGGGATTATTTATTCCTTGTGTCTTCTTAGGTGTGATTAATCTCTTCAGACTGAATTTTTCCCTCTAGTGCCTTCTGTAGAGTTTAGTTGCTAAATAGATATTGCTTAAAATTGGCTTTATTTATGGGATGTTTTTCTTTCTCAATCTGTGGTTATTGATAGTTGTGATGGGTAGTATTCTAAGCTGGCATTAGATAATGTTTGTAGAACATTCATCCCAGACCTCTGGCTTTCAGATTCTTCAATGAGAAGTCAAGTGTTTTGAGCCTGCCTTTAAAGGCTACTTTGTCTTTTTTTCTGAACCTTTAGATATCCATTCTTTGTTTTATGTTTCAATGTTTCAATATTTTGGTTATTATTGTCATTGGCAATGTCTTACCTGGCCCAGTCTGTTTGATATTCTTTATCTCCCCCCTCCCCCCCAATTTCTGGGTTGTTTTGTGCCTGGTCTTTGTTTTGAACTTTTTCTTTGATGGAGTTATCCATTTCCTCTATCTTGCTATCAAGGTCTTGCCGTCTCTTTCCATGGCTTTACTCTGCTAATGAGGCCTAACTCTTTGTTTGACAGCCTACATTTCTCATTTCCAGGTGGGGTTTTTTTTTCAGTGTGGGTTTCTTTAGTGATTCTACTTCTATTTTCATGTCTTAAACTGTTTTCTTTATTTCATTCCTCTGTTTCCTCTTGTTTTCATTAGTGGATTTATTACTATCCTCTTTAAGGTCCTTGAGCATAGTCACCTTGCTGCTTTGAAATTCTTGTCTTGTGTCTCAGCTGTGTTGCATGTCTCAGGGCTACAGTAGTCTTGGTAGAGGCATGCTGTGCATGTTTGTTCTGCAGTGAGGTCTAGACATCTATAATTATGATTGAAGCATTTCTGAGTGTTGGCCTCTGGTTGTCTTGGATGGGGATCCATTCTTTGACTGTTGTTTCCCTCTCAGGATCCCAGGTAGAAAGTTCTGCCAGTCAGTGGTTGGAAAAGAGGAATAGAGATGAGCTGGAGAAATAGCTGAGAGGAGCTGTGGGAAGAGATGGAGTGATCCGGTTCTCACAAAAAGGCAGGTTACCCAGGGAGTAGAGGTGTGAGGGGAGGAAGGGCTCCCTAAAGTTTGCCACAGGAAGACAAAGAATCTCTGGAGAGACAGATGGAAGGGCTAGGGAGACCTTGGGGCTGCTTCAAGAGTTGGAGTGTTCAGTGGGTGGAGTTGGAGTGAGAAAGGAGACACCTGTAAGCTGGCTGCTTCAGAGCTGAGGTAAGAGTAGAGAGATCATAATGGCGGAAGGAAGGATGGATAGTGAAAATCACCTACCTGAGTCCCAGCCTTGTATGGCCCCTGTGGGTTCTTGGTAGAAAGTCTTTCTAGATATTGGTGGCTAACACAAAGGAGTGGGGATGACTAGCAGGGAAGGCTGCGAGAGGGTTGGGAAGGAGTTAGCTGGGTCTGCATCAAGAGGCAGATACCCAGGAATGTTTGTTACTGCCCTGTAACCAAGGATCCCCGTGACCTGCTCCTATCTGTCAGTTGCTGGGGTTACAGGTCGAGAGGTTTTCTGATGAAAAACTGACCTGTCCTTATAAGGATCCATTGGGTGGGAGGGAGGGATCATTTCTCAAGAGTCTCTGCGTGGCCTGGCTTTCAGTACTGAATAGTTAACGCAGATGGCATAGATGTCTCTGAGTTTACTTACCTCACAGAGTTCCTGAGCTCATGCGTGTCTCTTCCCTAGCCGTTTTCAGCTGCTGTTCATTCAGGCAGGCCGTGTGCGCCCTTCTCCTAGACTCACTGTTTGCCTTGTTTGGCTTCTGTACTTAATGTTGCATAAACTGTTGTTCTGTGTAAGCGCACTGATTTTTCTGTCTTGTAAATCTGCTGTTGCAAAGATGTAGAAAATTTTTAATTAAAAAGCCATACTTTTCTGGCTCTAACTTTCCATTTGGTTCGTTTTTTGTCTGTTGTCACACTGTTCTGATCTCATGCAGTTCTTGTTTTCTGAGAGAATTTGACCCAGTTGAGCCCTTTGCCCACTGAGGTTCTCTGTGCTTTCTGAGCTTCTGCTACAGTCTTTCTTCTGGTGAGTGAGTCACAGTTTGTCACATTTAATTTGAAAAGTGGGCACTTTGAACTTGATGATGTAATTCTCAAAACTGAGTCTTCTTAGGCTTCCTTGGTTCTGCCTGCTGTGTGGTTATATAATACTTGTAACTGTTCAACATTTTCAGATGTCTTTATTATCTGTGGTCTCTGATGCCTGCTACCCTAGATTAGAACTCAGCTAAGTGATTTGACAGAGTTCATATGACTAGAGTCAAGACATAAAAGAAAATGAAAAAACCAGAGGAAAGTGGGGCTGGGAGCTTCCTAAGAACGATCTATTCTTTACAGAGGACCTGGGTTCATTCCCAGCACCCACAAGGCAGCTCATAACTGTCTATAACTGTACTCTCAAGAGATCCAACACCCTCTTCTGACCTGTGTGGCACCAGGGATGCATATGATGTGTGAACATATATGCAGGCATAATACTAATACATGTGAAAATAAAAATAACAAAATTCTTTAGGGTCCCGGGAAATGACTCAGTGAGTAGAGGCACTGGCTGCCAAGCATGGCACCCTGAGTATAATCCCCAGACCCACATGGTAGGAAGAGAGAGCTGACTCCCACAGTTTGTTCTTCTAGCTTCCACGCATGCGCACGCGCACTGGGGACACACACACACACACACACACACACACACACACTAATGTAATAAAATGCTTTTAATGGAGAGAAATGTTCTCAAAGTCTTTACAGTTGTCTGTGTTGAGACATTGTGCAGCATTTAGAAGACTGCTAGGGCTGGGGCTGTAGTTAGTGGAGGTGTGCTGTCTCCCTTGCACCCTGAGCTCCAGTCTGCTCTCAGCAGGAGACCCAAAGTCCTGCCTTGACACATTCAGCATTTTTCAAATTACTCCATTTTGTGGAGACTTCAGGTTTTTTTCCTCCAAATTTCTTCCTCTGTGGCTTTCTTTGCCTCTCAGCAGAAGCCTAAGGGAAGCCTCAGTGTCCTGTGCTATCACTGCCTCCCCTAAGACAGGATCTGTCGCTGAGACTGATGTTATCCTGGCAGCCATCAAGCCCAAGTGATCCTTGTGTCTCTGTCACCTCTAGGGTTGGGACTACACGTGCCTGTATGACCACACCCAACATTGTAAATGGGTTCCAGGGATTTGAACTCAGGTCTTTGTGTGTGTACAGTAACACTCTTAACCATGGAGCTATTTTTCCAGATCCTTTATCCAGGTTCCTGTGTGAACTTTTTTTTAACTACTTTTATTATGTACATAAATTTTCACCATAAGTTTTTATTGGTTTGCATGTTTTTTTAAACTTTGTATGATAAAATATTTTTGCTGTTTAGGTTTTTACATTTCTTTGTTTGTTTGTTTGTTTGTTTGTTTGTTTGTTTTTTCGAGACAGGGTTTCTCTGTGTAGCCCTGGCTGTCCTGGAACTCACTCTGTCGACCAGGCTGGCCTTGAAACCAGAAATCCGCCTGCCTCTGCCTCCCAAGTGCTGGGACTAAAGGTGTGGGCCACCACCACACAGCAAAAGATTTATTTTTATTTTTGTGTATGACATGTCTCTGTGTAATTATGTGTATGTATCTGCAGGTATGCACAAAGGCCAGAACAGGGCATCACATCCCCTGTAACTGAAGCAACAGGTAGTTATGAGCTCACTCTGTAGACCAGGCTGGCCTCGAACTCAGAAATCTGCCTGCCTCTGCCTCCTGAGTGCTGGGATTAAAGGCGTGTGCCACCACGCCCTGCGGTTTTTACATTTCTGAAATTTAAAATCTTAGCGTTTTGTCTTACCTGCCGTTTAGACGTCTGCTGCAGTTGTTCGTTCTTCCTTTGCAGTGATCTTCCTCCCACAACAATGTGTGAGCATGCTGAGGTAGAGAGCTGGCCTGGCACGTGGACTAGGTGGGCTGGGAGCCTGGGCTGCTCCCCATGTGCTCAGCACTGTAAGCCTTACATGAGGCCACTTTTAGAACATAGTCCATCACTTTAAACGTCAGTATTTTATTGATTCCTTTTCTGAGTTACTTCCTTGTTCAGATGTGAAGTGACTTTTTTCTGTTTTAGGTTTTACTCTTTGCTGTTGACTTTCTGCATTTTCATTCTGTCTAAGCTTGGTATAAGCTCATTTGTATTCTTGTTAATATTCAGGAGGCTTCTAGAAAGTTATAAAGCTTTTGATTTTGAATGTTCAATATTCATTAGTTGGGACTTTTTTCTAGTATTTTTTTTTAATATTTTGAGACAGGATTTCACTGTATAGCCATGACTGTTCTGGAACTCAAGTCAGGCTGGCCTCAAACTCGCAGGGATTCACCTGCCTCTGCTTCCTAAGTACTAGGATTAAAAATGTGACCACTGCTGCCTAGCTTAGTTGGGACATTTTAATCATTACTGTGTCCGCACAGTTTTCAGTGACAGTGAAGATGAGATTTCCAGCCCACTCTGATGACTTAATAGATGATCAACTGTGAACCTCCATCTCCTTTCCAGGCACTGAAACCACAGATAGACCCGGGCCTGCAGGTCACAGGAACTTGAGCATCCTCTTGCGTACCTGTTGCAGTATCTGCAGTATCCTGGGTGTTACTTCTGCACTTGCTCTCCACCCTGTGCTCTCACTGTGGCTCCTCCTGTTTCCTCACTCTTCTTTGTCTTTTGTGATCCACTGAGCTTGCTTTCTCATTCATGTAGTTTATCACAGATTAGAAGGAAGAAGCAGCTAGCAGAGCAAGGCTTTGTGGCACCCACATCTTTAGTCCCAGCATTTGGGAGGCAGTGGTGAGTGGATCTCTGTAAGTTCAAGGCCACCTGGTTTACATAGTGAGTTCCAGGACAGCCAGAGCATATAGTGAGATCCTGTCTCAAAAAAGAAAAAGAGATCTTCCTCACTTCCCATCTTCTGCATAATCCCTCTGGATTTGAAGCTGTAACCATACTTTTCTAAAGTAGATCACTCTGAATTTCCTGAAGGGTTTAATACTGGCAACCCTTAGTTTTTAGGTCCTATGTTTCCCACCCCCAAACCCCCACAGACAAGTCTTTTTTTTTGGGGGGGGTTCCGAGACAGGGTTTTCCTGTGTAGCCCTGGCTGTCCTGAAACTCACTCTGTAGACCAGGCTGGCCTCAAACTCAGAAATCTGCCTGCCTCTGCCTCCCAAGTGCTGGGATTAAAGGTGTGCTCCACCACGCCCGGCCGACAAGTCTTTTCTATCATCTTAGTGTGACTGTAGGAAGGAAGCTATTGGACTCAGTATCTAAAGAGTCTGTGTTGGATATCAAAGCTGAGTGTTCTTCTCCAGCTGCCCTTTCTTCCTCTCCATGGCCCCCGTATTCTTCCTGGAGGAAGTAGTGCCACCTTTATCCAGAGCTGCTTTTATTTCCTTCCAGTACTGCATTCAATGAAAATGACGTGCCCATCTGTAAAGATTCCCTCACTCCGGTGCATGGCACAGCTGCAGACAGTGACTCTGTACTAAAGGTAAGAAGATTGCTTTCCATTTTTCAAAAGACAATATTGAGTTTAACCTGTAATATAACCAGGGACAGCTGGTGATTTCTAGTTGGCATTGGGAATTGAGGTAAGAGGAACAGCTGAGCTTCATCTCTTGGGAAGACATGAATCTTCTCCCCAGTTTGTACGATGCTTGTGTCGGCTTCAGCTGGGGACAGTCTGGTTGCTGGCTGTGCCTCTACCTGAAGAAACAGCACTTTGCACTTTGGTAAACATCAGTTTGTTTAGTAGATGCCGTAAAACGACATCAACAATACATGTTTTCCTAGAACTCTCTATTGTCAACAGTCCTGCATTTCAAACAGTAACTTTTTTTTTTTTTCCCCTTGTTCCGGTCAACCCCGCTCTCTCTGCTCGACCCCGCTCGCTCCGGACAGCCTGGCTTGCTCTGGTTGGTCTCTCCGGTCCAAGGATTCATTTCTTATTATTCTTCATAAGTACGCTGTAGCTGACTTCAGACGCACCAGAGGAGGGTGTCAGATCTTGTTACGGGTGGTTGTAAGCCACCATGTGGTTGCTGGGATTTGAACTCATCACCTTCAGAAGAGCAGTCGGGTGCTCTAACCTGCTGAGCCATCTCACCAGCCCCAAACAGTAACTTCTTTTCTTACATGATCACATTCTGTTGCTGAATTGCATTGACTTTCTGCTCTAACGCAGTACATGGCCTCCTTCTCAGGAGGAGGAGTCAGCTGGGACACCATGACTGTCCTATCCAAACCTGCCAGGCTGGCCACAAACCAGTCACTGTCTGACCAGGCTTTATCTGCGTAGATGCAAGAGCTACATGAATATTTACAGAGCACTTATTTTTCTAGTTCTGATTATTGTATAGTTTCTTCTCCTTGAAATGGAATCATTCAAAGCTCATTTCTGAATTTCCCTTTTGGCTTAAAGGGTCAATAATAGGTAGGGCCTGGTCACTAATAGAAATTCAGAGACTAGGAAGAGCTTAGTCCGATGGCAGTCATTCATGGGTTCTCGATGCCTTGCCTTCTTTAGGATGCTACTGATGAACTGGATGCCTTACTTCTTTCTCTGACTGAGAATCTGATGGAGCACACAGTAACACCTCAGGTAAAGGTCAAAAGATACTTGCTTTGAAAATATTCTTGATAGGTTCCAATTTTTTCTTACTTGATAATTTAGTAAAACTTTTCATTTAATCAGAGTTTTTTAGGGCTGGGGAGATGGCTCGGTGGGTAAAGCATGTGCTATATGAGGACCCAAGTATGGGTCCCCAAAACTCATATAAAGCTGGGCACAGTAGTGCACATAAAATGAGGTAGAAATAGGATTTCCTGATACTCTTAGACAGTAGTGAGGTGTACACCCTGGAGCACAAAACTCTTCGACCAGTAGTGAGGTGTATACCCTGGAGCACAAGAAACCCTGCCTTGAACAAGTAGACTGCCACCTAAGAGCTCCATGTGCGCAGCATGGCATGCATGCATCCTCCAAACACTAAGAACGTACATTTGCTTCTTGAGCATTGCCTTTCTGTACTCAAACTTTGCTGCTTTGAATTTGTATTTCTCTCTGTGGAAATCACATATCACTATAAAACTGTTCATATTCAACACCACATTAAATAGCATGAGAGAAAACCTTGAGCCTGTACCAGCATTAAGAGTTAAGGCAAGGCGCTCTATGGTTGCTGCTCTTGCAGAGGACCTAGGTTCTATACTGACATCCATAAAGTAGTTCACAACGCCAGTTAACTAAGTTCCAGAGGATCCATTGCCTTATTCTGGTCTCTGCATTCATTGAACACTTGTAATGCACTTACATACATATAGGTAAAACATTAATACACATAAAATAAAAATAATTTTTTTAAAGAGTTAAGACAATCTGGGCTTAGTAGTTTATGTCTGTAATCCCAGCATTAAAGAATATTTCCACATGTCTAAGGCCAGACTGATCCATGAAGCAAGTTCTAGGCCATCCAGAACTATAGCAAAAGCCCATCTGTGTCTATAGCAAGTGTTAAGGCTGTGAGGACATGTTATCTTTTTCAGAAAGATGGGATCATAATTAACAATTAGTATTGAAAATCTCATCCCTTGTTTCACCTGGAAGGTAGCAGTTCTCAGTATTACCACCATAAAGCAAATAATTTCTTCAATTGTACTTCCAGTCACGTTAGAGATATAAAGCAGCTTCAGTGACTGTAGGACAAGAGCTGCTGAAGCAACCTGATTCCTGTCGGAGGATTGGGGGGGGGGGGGGGGGGGGGGGGGGGGGGGGTTGTGCAGGTGGTACTTTCTGAGGATGCTTGTGTAAACTGTAATTGAAAAAACTCGAGTGTATTTCAGAGTTGCCCAGAAGGTGTACTAAATAGAACGTTGGGCCTCACCTCACAGTTTCAAATTGTATATCTTGGAAAGACCCCCAAATTTGCATTTCTAAACATATTCCCATGAATTTAATGATACAGACAACCAACTTAGATCAATAAATAAGACATTACCAAAGGAGATGTAATCCCAGATCTTATCCTGAACCATAATAAATCTTGAAATAGATAAGACATAATCTCTAAAGTCAATGCCAAAATCATCTGAAGCCCAGAGAAACCCAATTCCTAAGAGCATCACTCAGAGTACTTAATGCTTGCTCTTTGTCTCACTGCCTAGGGGAGCCTTATAAGCCAGACAGCAGTGTGCAAAGCGGCCCACACCTTAGTCCAGCACTCGGAGGCAGAGGCAGGTGAATCTGTTACTCTCTTCTAGACCTCATGGGTTTCTTTCTGCATATGTGCGATGTACAGACAGTCACTTGGACATGCTCATAAAAAAGTGAATAACTAAGAGGGCTGAGACTTGTGTCAGCAGTAGCATGCTTGCCTTGAAAGCAAGTTCCTTATTTTATTTTGTTAGATTATAGCTCCTATTCTGAGGCATTTCCAGGGATGGAGATGTAGTCAATGCAGCGATTGGCTGGGTTTAGTCCCTATGACATAAGCTGGCCCAGAAGTAATTTATGACTCCTGGCTTCACTTTTCAACTGTTGAGATTACAGGTGTGAGTCTCTACCATATCTGAGTTGTCTGACTTCTAAAACTTTATTGGCATTTGTTTATGTATCATGTGTTTATGTATGTGCATGGGTGTGTGTGCCACTGTGCATGTGGGTTCAGAGAACAACTTATAGGAGTTTTTCTTTCCTCAGATGATGTGTGTGGTAGGTATCCCCTTCATATGGCCAGGCTTACCCACAAGTGCCTTTATCCCATGAGCTATCTCACTTACCCTTATCTGACTTTCTAATTTTTTTTTTCTCCCTTGTTCCGGTCAATCCCGCTCGCTTTGCTCGACCCCGCTCGCTCCGGCCAGCCCCACTTGCTTCCGTCCGCTCCCGTACGGCCCCTGCTTGTTCCAGCCAGCCCCGCTTGCTCCGATCGGCTCCGCTTGCTCCGGTTGGCCCCGCTCGTTCCGGCCGTCCCCGTTCGGCCCCACTCGCTCCGGCCCTGTTAGCTCCGGCATCCCCGCTTGCTCCGGCCGTCCCGTTCGGCTCCGCTCGCTCCGGACAGCCTGGCTTGCTCCGGTTGGTCTCTCCGGTCCAAGGATTCATTTATTATTCTTCATAAGTACGCTGTAGCTGACTTCAGACGCACCAGAGGAGGGCGTCAGATCTTGTTACGGGTGGTTGTAAGCCACCATGTGGTTGCTGGGATTTGAACTCATCACCTTCGGAAGAGCAGTCGGGTGCTCTAACCCG
>LR750271.1:452583-497583 GCA_902729485.2 Mus minutoides
GACTTTCTAATTTTGACCAGTTTAATGAGTTGTCTCAGTGTTTCAATTATATAAGTTATATTGGATAGCGCCCCATATTGATACTAATTTAGTTTCCTGTGTGGAAGGCAGCTAGTGGGGTGTTGGCCTCTTTTTGTTGGTTCTCCTTTTTCAAACTCATTTCCAGAGCTGTAGTTTAGCTATTAACTGGAGGTTACCCACCCCACTGGGTGGACTCCAGCCATTCTTCATTCTCCATTCAAAGAGGAAGGTCAACACAGAGGAGAAATACCCTTCATGCTTCTAAGCAAAGCTGTGGTCAAGCAAGGCCTTTGACTTATCTAGATGCCACAACAACTGGCCAAATGAGCCAGAGTTTCTTCCCAAACTGGTGACCTCTGAGGACCAGACCCATTTGTTTGTTTGTTTGTTTGTTTGGTTGGTTGGTTGGTTGGTTGGTTTTGGTTTTTCAAGTCAGGGTTTCTCTGTGTAGCCCTGGCTGTCCTGGAACTCACTTTGTAGACCAGACTGGCCTCGAACTCAGAAATCCACCTGCCTCTGCTTCCCGAGTGCTGAGATTAAAGACGTGCGCCACCACGCCCAGCTGTTTGTTTGTTTTTAAAGTGATTGATTTTGGTCACCTAAATGGTCTCAAACACCCTGTGTAAAAGCATAACCAAAATTAAAATAATGGATAATATAAAACAGCCAGCGGGCCATGCTTTGCAGGTCTCTGTGTGGGTGACTGACATGCTAGTGGGACAATCACAGCCACCCCAGATGTGACCACATTTCAAGGACTCTCATCCTCTTCCTAATGTTCTGTGTTTATTCCTGATTATTCTTCTCATGTCTCCTTTGCTTTATACAGTTTGTAAAATCAGACTAAGACCACACCAGGTATCACCATCTTGTTGGTGAACAGCTGTAGACTTGGATCTCTGGACTTGAGGGTAAACCTGGGATCTGATAGGATCTTAATTATGACACTGCTAATCTCTAGACCTTGTGTATCCAACACTATTTTAACCCTCCATTCCTTTACAGACTGCAGACTAGCCATGTTCAGATGCTCCTATGATAACCTAACTCCAGTGCCTGGGAGTCAGCCAGAGTGGAGACCATAAACCCGTCTAGGGTCCCAGTATCCATTGGCAGCTCCTGTGGTGTGTGTGTGTACACGCACAAATAATTCAATATAATTTAAAAGATTTTAAAAATAATAAACGAGCCAGGCAGTTGCCTTTAATCCCAGCACTCAGGAAGCAGAGGCAGGGATTAACTACAAGGCCAGTCTGCTCTACCAAGCCAGTTTCAAGACAGCCAAGGCTACACAAAGAAACCCTGTTTTGGCAAAAAAAAAAAAAAAAAAAAAGGAAGGAAGGAAGGAAAGAAAGAAAGAAAGAAAGGAAGGAAGGAAGGAAGGAAGGAAGGAAGGAAGGAAGGAAGGAAGGAAAGGGAAAAAAAAAAGAGAGGGAGAGGGAGTAATAAATGAGCTAAAAGATAGCTGTAGCATTCTTGAGTTACAGCTTTTCCTGACAGTCTCTTAAGTAGTATGAGTGTTGCAGAAGCCTGGGTTGAGAGTTAGTTAGCTCAAGAGGCTCGTTGGGAACTGCATTCCTGAGGTGCATTTCATAATAGAAAAATATTATGAATGTAATAAGTCAGTCTTCCCTAAACATAAGTGGCTATGATTTTTTTTAGGTGTCTTCACCATCCATGATCACACCCCGGTGGATTATTCCAGTAAGTTCATACTCTTTATGATTCTTCTTACAATTTCAGACTATTAAAGGATTCTCAAGTTCTTGTTTTTCCTACAAGTATCAGGGCCATTATCAAAGCTCTGTTAATATAATGGCTTCAGTTTTGTGGCTCAACTTTTTTGTAAATGCTGCATGATTCAGACAGAATAAAAAAACAAACAAACCTCTGAGGTGAAAGGCGCTAGGGCAGCTGACTCGGTGGTCAGGAGTACTTACTTATTGCAGGGCCTAGGTTTGATTCCCAGCACCCACATGGCAGCTCATAACCATTGGTAACTCCAGTTCCAGGGGATCTAACTCTCCCTTCTGCACTCCACAGGTAGGCTCCACACACACATGTGATATACTGACATATATGTAGACAAAACACCCATACACATAGACAGCTGGGGACATCAGATCCTCTTTCCTGCTCCTGTCAGTGACTGACCCTGATGTGAAGCTGCTGTTGGGGCAAGGTTGTTATCTGACATGTTATCCTTCCTCTCCCACAGCAGAGTGCTTCCATCTCCAATGGGCTCCCAGGATATGGAGCATCTTTGGCAGGGACAGATGGATGTGGTCAGAAAGATGGATTCTCCCTGATTTCCCCCCCAGCACCATTCTTGGTAGATGCTGTGACCAGGTGAGGAATTACTGCTTAGTTGCAGCTTTCAGAACATCTGATAGGAGAAAATTTAAGTTGATTATATTTAAAATGATAGTGTTCTTGTAAGGTCTTAATTGAAACTGATTTAAAGTATGTAAGCCTTTTCTCCGAATACTGTTTAACATAGTATTTTTTTCTTGGTATTGGTAATTATTCATAAAATCATTGGGATTTGTTTGTGAAGTCTTTAGTAGATAAAAATATTAGTAGGGTTATCTTTAAATCTCTTGAGTTTAAAGTTCAGTTGTTATTTATCCTTTCCTGTTTATTCTTCTGATTGTGCGTGCAATCGGAGTAACGAGTGGTGGTGCTTTACTACACAGGGCAAGGTGCAGTGTGGGCTGGCAGGTGAGGACTTTACTAGATAGGAGTGTGAGCATGGGTGAATGGGTCCTTGAGGGTCAGCCTAAAGTCTCCTTACCATAGAGGATAAGCAAAATCGGAGCCTCGTGAAGAATGGGTTAAATGTACTTTAGACTGGAGTCAGCGAAGCAGGAGCATCAACGACGTAGAAAATGTGTCCTACAAAATATCTCATTGCTCATGGGGTGGCACTGCGTCTCCATTTAGGTCTGCCATCTCTCTTCTCGGCGTGTCCGTGTGGGTACTGGAGACGTGAGTCCATCACTTACTAGGCCTCTTTCTTCCATGCAGCTCTGCCCCTCCCTTGCCTGAAGACTCAGCCTTGAAGCAGAAGTGCTTGCTGACTACTGAGCTCTGAGGACCCCTGCTCCCTCCCCACCTGCAACTGGAATGCCCCACACCATCCCAGTCAGCCCTGGACTTGGGGAAAACCTTCTACCAGGACTTGACTTTAACTCCATAAAGAGAGTAGCTACATTTTCCGTCCAACTGGAAGTCTACCCCACCTGACTGCTTAATTGAAGATACCTCCTCCTTCCTGTAATTGTATTTGCATTGCCAATCCCTGAAGCAATGAAGGTAACTAGTTTCCTGCAAACTGCTGGCTCCACCTAGCGGTTGCAACTGTTTATAGCTTAGAGCAAGGCTTGCTGTCCAGAGCCTTTCATTGCTGTTTCCCTGTAATGTCAGGGGAGCACACCTGAGCTGAGAGCCTGCTGGAGAAATGTGTGGCACTTTTCTGTGCATTCCCTGGAAATGAGAATTAGGAAACGGATGGAAACACTATGTGGATAGATCCCAGGCTAGCTCCTTCACAGTTGCTAAGATTCTTGGAGAAGCGGAGAACACAGAGTCTGGGTGAGACTGTCATCCAGACTTTGAATTCTGGGTAGTAATTACCTTACATCAAAGGTAAATGTTATCTTTGGATAACTAGAGAGAGGTTCAGTCTCTAGGCATGAACTCCTCAGACCCCTTTTCCTGTTGGAAGGACCTCAATCCCTCGCCTGTCTTTAACTTTGCAGTCTGGGAGGGAACAAATGTCAGCTCAGAGACCTGAGGCCTGTGCTCTTCTTCCTGAGACAGTAGGGAATGCAGCCCTACTAGGCTTACCAGTTGGAAGGCCAGGACCTGTTTAGGCATAGCCTCCAGTTCCTTTCGGTGTACACTGAGTGAGCTTACAGCTTCCAAGCTGAAAGGAAAAGAAAAATACCTGGCAGAAATGGGAAATTCCTGTGAGAGGACTTGGGTTCTTGAATGAATATAACGAATGAAGTCAGTTTACATAGAGGTTTTGTATTCATTTTAAAGTTTTCTAGAATCCCCCATTCCCTTAGCCTGTACCAAAAAAAAAAAAAAAGATGATGATGTTAAAGTAGTACCCACCCATCATAGAAAAGTGTATGGATATGAACCTATCATCCCAGAAGAGAGAAATGACACTGAAGTAGCTTTACCTGCTTAGGCTGAAGGATCAGGCCTCAGTTGCTGTGGAGACGAGGGTGATGTGCAGACGGTGGTGGTGCCAGTAGTGTTGCACCGATGCCAAGCTGGGTCCCCTGGAGTTTGTTCAGCTCTCTGCCCAGCATGTGATGTGTACTCATTCTTGTTTCTCAGTTAAGAAGATACCCTGCTCTGTGGTCTTTAAGGGGCTGTGATTTGAACTAGCCTGGCTTCCTTGAGTTTGTGCTCAGGCAAACACTAATGTCTTGATTGGGAAGCTCAGTGGGTTCAGCTTCACAGTGTCCAGGGGAGCTGGACGGTTTAGAAACCACTTTTGCTAAACAGTCTACTAAGGAGTTGTCCTTCTTGCTGGCTGTCTCCCCTTAGTCAATAGTGTAGCTTGTGTGATCGTCCACAATGATTTTGCCGGTCCTCAGTGATAAGACATTTCTTACGGGATGACACTTAGAATTGGGGCTTGACAGAGGACACACTACACTGGGTTTCGGATTTCTAGTGTCTGAAAGTCCTGGATGACCTGCAAGGCTAGCTGTTCTGGTAACACACAGCCAAGACATGGTGGCTTAGAGGTCCTAAATGTCCTGTTCTGCTTAGGAGCAAGCACTGTCCCTTCAAGATTGAGTCGATATGAGTATCCCATAACACTTTTGTTTCCAGGTACCTGAATTCTTGCTAGTCAGAATATTTGCTAGTGACTTGGTTAGGATTCACTTGAATCCCAGTAAAAAGAAATCCTATGTCCTACTGTCAAGTCGTAAGCTTAGAAGTCGTAAGCTTAGAAGTTAATACTTGAGTGGCATATTTTCCCAGACAGATTAGACACTATCATATGTTTCCTGTGCTGTTACAGTACGTAGTACTCTGCTCCTTTGAGAATGGTAGTGTCTAATGAGACAGGCCTGTGGAAGCAGTAGAGGCAGTAGAGGCAGGGTAAGTCCATGAGACAGTGAGAATGCTGACAGTGAAGCCGGAGGTGTCAGCTGGGTAGGAAGGCAACGGCGGAGTGAGGCTGAGTCAGGAAGATGGGCAGCTGCCGGCAGTGTGGGTTTATGTCACAATGGAGATAATGCCAAAAGGCTGGCCTGCTACAAACCTATGGAGGGAGAGAGGGGTCTGGGCTAGGTTCGTATTGTGTCCCTGGCTGGGGTAGGGACTTGGCATGGCAGTTTCCAGTAAGATGAAGATTCAGTTAGGAGTCCTAGGCTCTGCCTCAGCATTGGAAAGTACATGTGAGGGAGGGATCTGGATACTGAGAGCTTCTGGATAGCAGCTCCTTTCCACACAGAGGACTTCCAGTTATCTCATCCCGCTCCTCAGCAGATGCTCTCCTTAGCACTCCACTTTGCTTTGAGAAATATTCTTTACAGCCCTGCTCGTGGACTAGGCACTTGCTTTGCACAGGCTTAGCTGTCCTGGGCATGTCTGGGGCTGAGATCTTGGAGTCGTTACTAGGATCTACTGCTTGTTTTTCTCAGTTCTGGCTAAAGCTTGGACCTCTCTTCTCTTAACTGAGCCCCTGAAAACTGCTGACCCTTGCTAGATTGTTTACTAGGCACTCAACTGATGAAAAACTTTATTTTTTTTTCTTTCCTTCTTTCTTTCTTTGTTTCTTTCCTTTTTTTCTGTGTAGATCTGGCTTTCCTGGAACTTACTCTGTAGACCAGGCTGGTCTCAAAATCAGAGATCCTCCTGCCTCTGCCTCCTGAATGCTTCATTAAAGGCCTGTACCACTACACCTGGGAACATAGTTTCTAAGTAAGGTTCTTGTCTTTTCATTTGGCAGGTATCATGTTCATTTGTTGTTTTGTGTTGTTTTACTTTGGTTGTTTAGACAGGGTCTCACTGTGGAACCCAGCATGGTCATAACTCCCAGCACTCTTCCTGTCTCAGCTTTCCAGGGGCTGGATTTTCAGTCATGAACCATCAAATTTTTTGTCTGGTTGGCTTTGGTTTTGAGTTACTAGGGATCAGAACCAGCACCTTGGACTGGGAATGGTGACATGTGTCTTTATTCCCATCACTCTCTGAGCTGCAGGCAAACATGGCTACATGGTGAGGCCCGTGTCTCACTCGGCCACTGAGCTATGTTGCCAGACCCATTAAGTTTGTTCTATAGAGAGCCAGAGATAACAGATGCTTCACCAATCAGTTCTGCTGGTGCTGCGCAGCATCTCAGAGGCAGCCCTCAGCATCGCTGCATTCACTGGAGCTGATTGACAGTGCTGCCTCCCAGCTCTGAGCACAGGAGAGAGTGCTGCCTGCAGTCCATGTACTGCGCACTAGCAGCCACTCAGGCAGTCAGCACTTGAGGACATTGTGTCGAGTTGTCCGCAGGGCTGCAAGGAGGTTGTGGGTCTCAGCTGTAAGAGTCTTGGGCCTATTATTTGATCCATCTCTTGGCCATCCAGTTGACTGGAAATTTGCATACATGTATGTAATAAAGAATGTGGGTTTATAGATCATTGATGGTTTTTTTTTTTTTTTTTTCTGGAAAAAAAAAATAAACTTGGGTTTGGATGGTCAGGATGAACTGGAAACATTCCTATGTTGCCAGGATGGAGACTTGGTTTGCACTGTGGAAACGTGTCCTGAGCTGTGTTCTGCTGTGTGCACTTCCTGGTGGGACTGCTTATCTTCTTTATTGCATTATTGGGGGTGATAGCCACTAATTCTCAGGATTCCTTCTTAATCTCTCTCTCTCTCTCTCTCTCTCTCTCTCTGTGTGTGTGTGTGTGTGTGTGTGTGTGTGTGTATGGTTTCATAGAACTCTGGACTCTTTCTATGCTCAACATCTGGATACAATAGATGATTATGAGGATTCACCAGCTATTTTGTATTTACTTTTTCTACATGTTAAGCTCTGCAGTAGCTTTGGAACTGTAATTTATTTTTGTATCATGTGCACTATATTCAGTGACTTCCTGTTGTATGTTGCTTGTATTAGAAGCACTGGAGTGAACTGTGAGTTGTCTGTACACTGAACAAGAACTCTAGATATGACCCATTGCAATAAAACTTCCATGAGATGTTCAAGCTTTATGAGCTGTTTCTTGAGCATGGATGGCCCTGGCTGAATTGTTAAATCCGAGCCACCGTTTATTGTACCCAGGTGAACTAAATTGCAGCCCTGATACAGTGTTGGGGATTTGTGTCAGTGTGGGTGTGGGAGATTAGGAGTGGAAATATTTCCAAATCCAGAACCCTCATTGGTGGCTGGGGAGATAATTCAGTGAGTAAAGCACTTGCCGCACAAGTGTAAAGACCTGAGTTCAGATCCCCAGAGCACACGCAAAGCCAACTATGGTCGCACATCTATAATCCCAACAGTGACTGACACAGGAGGCAAAGGCAGAAGAATCACCTGAAACTCACAGGCCTGGCATATGCACCATGACATAGGCAGAGATAAACGACACCCTGCTGCAAGGTGGATGGCCAGAATCTACATGTGAGGTTGTCCTCTGACCTCCACATGCATGTTCCTGCACTTACACACACAAACATACACACAACACAAAGGTCTTTGAAGTTATTGGTTAGTGAAGCATGATACCTGTAATCCCAGCACTAAGGAAGTGTCAGCACAGATTATCTAGCAACACTGTCTCGACGTGAAAAAATTCTGATTATCATACATAGCCTGTCCTGGAAGGCCACAGCATCATGCTAAGGGACTCAGGATAGTAGATACATATCTGGGGCTTGAGTGTGCACTGCTACCAACATGCCTAGAGTAAATCATCTCCAACTACCAATTCAGTACTGCCCTCTGAAAGTGCACATGCAGTGTGACTCTGGCAGGAGGTGGTCAGGCCTCCTCCTTTTGTACCCCAATCCCTTCTGTGAACAGCATGACTGTCCAGGCCATTTGGCAGGCTTCTCCTGGCCAAGACACAGCACCACACAAGGTAGCAAGGCTCCCACGAAAGTCACACCATCTCCCATCCCCTCTTTTTCTGGAGAAGGGTGGGCTTTTCTAGGCTTTCACCTGTGCTGGAAACTAAAGAAAATGGCTGACAAAAAGGAAGCAAAAGCCATTCTGACTTAAGCAGGACAACCGGTGGGAAAAGTGAATTGTTCTCCATAGCCATAGGAAGCTGTCATGGGCAGAAACAAAGTGGGTGTTGGTGTGGACATGTTTCCACCCAGCTGTTAGGTGTCAGAGGTGGGGGCCTCTGCCCAGGCTATGCTTCCCTGAAAGAAAAGGGAGTGGGTGCTCAGCTATATATAAAACATTTCCCAAGAACCAGATGGGCTTCTGCGGCCTACACTGAGGGAGCCTGCAGGTGCTGAGGTAGCAGCTCTTGGCTCAGGTATGATCAGGGGCCCAGGATGGTCTTTTCAGAGAGCGTCCACCTCCCCATGCTGAGGTTGAGTGGAGACTGGTGACAGTATCTCTTACCCCCAACAGGGAGCACAAATGTCCTAGACCAGATTAACAGCCATCTAGCTCATGCTCCCAGGCTAGCAAGATGTTGGGGAGAAAGAAACTGAGGGCGAGCTGCCCTGGCTCCTTGGGACTGAAAAGTTGGCTCCGGTAGTTGAGTGTTTACCTAGCACAAAGTTCAAAATTCCATCCCCAGTACCATTCATCCAGGTAAGGAAATGAGTGCACTTAACCCCAACACATGGGAGGTAGGAGCAGAAGCATCAAGAGCTCAAGTCATCCTTGACTACATAAGGACTTTAAGGCTAGCCTGGGCTGCATGAGAGTGACACACACTCCACACCTCCACCCCACATGCACAAAGAAAAGAAAGATGACCTGTCCTGGACCCTCAGTGTATAGATAGGAAACAGCTCCAAAGAGTGACAGGGAAAAAGCTCCAAAGAGCGACAGGGACTTGTCTCGAGCTTACAGCTCAGATCTTGAGACTCCAGGGCATTGACTCAGAGTGCTCTTTGGTTCTTGTCTGCTTCCATTGGTACTGCTTGTCACCTGGAAGCAGAGCTGCAGCTAAGTCACGCAGCTTAGATGCTATGCCACAGAGTCCCTTCCTAGGGGGATCTAGAATCATTGTCAAAGCAAAGCACACATCCACACACAGATATGAGGGTGTATGTTTGTGTGCCTTCCTTTTGGATGTCTCCTTGTTTCTCCCCTGCCTACAACCAGCACTCCCCACCACAGTATGTTCTCTCCATTCCTATCATGCTCCCAAATCCCCCAATAAGAGTTTTAGGTAGCTAGCTAAGTACTTTAATTCCAGCACTCAGGAGACAGAAGCAGGCCTGTCTCTGAGTTTCAGGTCATCAAGTTCCAGGACTGCATAGACCCTGTCTCAAAAACACAGAGAGACAGACAGACAGACAGACAGACAGACAGACAGAGGAAGAGATCCATCCATCTTTTGAGAGGCTCTCCCAGCAGCTGACTAAGACAAGACAGATGCAGATACCCACAGCCAACCATTGGACTGAGGTTGGGAATCCCTTGGAAGAGTTAGGGGAAGGATTAAAGGAGCTGAAGAGGATGGTAACCCCATAAGGAAAACAACAGTGTCAACCAACCCAGAGCCTTCAGAACCACCAACCTAAGAAGTATACATACATGGACTGCTTACACCCCACACCCCAATCTCCACACCCTCGAATATATAGCAGAGGATTGCCTTGTCTGGCCTCAGTGGGAGATGACGTACCTAATTCTGTTGAGACTTGATGCCCCAGGGAAGGGGAATGCTGGGGATGGGGGGGGGGGCACCCTCTTAGAATCAAAGGGGAGTGGGGACAGGGTGAAGAACTCTTGGGGGGAGACCAGGAAGGGAGGCAACATTTGGAATGTAAAGAAATAAAATAATTTAATAAAAACCATAAGTTATTTCAGAAAATAATACACACACACACACACACACACACACACACACACACACACACGCAGTCTCGTGTTCAAGACCAGCCTGCTCCTGCCTGGAAGTCCTGTTTTAGATTACAGACCTACAAACCTGGGCATATGGGAGATTTGCACATAATTTTAACATACTTACTAATCTCTTAGGGACCTTAGGCTAGCAGGTCTGATCACTGGGTAGAACTGTCAAGTGGGCCAGAGAATCAGAGGGGTCTGCTGTTAAGAGAAATCCAGTATAAAAGAACTGGCCTCTCTTGGCAGAAACTGCAGAAAGGCTGAAGAAAAGCAGACAGATCCAAGATTACAAGGTGCAATTATATCTGGGCTCAGAGCAGCATCTTGGACCAGTGGATCCCTAAAACTCAAGTCAGAGGATGAAGCTGGAATGTGCATAGTTTATCTCAAGCTGATATCAAGGTGCCAGGCACATTCCTGATGCTGACAGGACTAGAATCTGGTTACAGAATTCCACACACCACTTTAGGGGTTTTGTTTATCTATACAGTGATTCTCAACCTGTGGGTCATGACCCCTTTGCATAACAGATATCCTGTATATCACATACATTATGATTCATAACAGTAGCAAAATTATAATTTTTGAAGTAGCAATACGGTAATTTTATGGTTGGAGGTCATCACAACAACTATATTAAGGGGCTGCAGCATTGGGAAGGTTGAAAACCACTGCTCTAGAGTATGCAGAGAGACTGCAGGGGAAGGGGGCATCATAGGGTTACTCAGAAGCCAACATGACAGTTCACAGCAACAGTCAGGTCAAACTGGGTCCCTATACAGTTCTGAGTATCAAAGTTCATGGCTAACAATGTGAAGTCACATGGCATTTGGAAGCCAGCCATCTAGAGGACTGCTGAATTACAGAACACAGATAGAGCCTGTCGGAACCTGGTTTACTCTTCCCTTCTGCCTGGTCCAGGTAACATGGGGGTGCTTTTAATGACCCCTGCCCCGTAGGGTGGCAAAGACTGAGCGTGTGCTGCAGAAAGGGCTGCACACCAAGTGGAGAGGTGGCTCATGAGAATCACCAACAAGCACTTAGCTGGGTGTGTGTGTAACCCCAGTGCTGGGCCTGGCTGTCCAGTCAGTCTAGCTGATGTCGCAAGCTCTCTGCTCAGTGACAAACCCTCTCAACAAATAAGAAATAAGTTGACTTCTGGTCTCAAGTTGACTTCTGGTCTCAAGTTGACTTCTGGTCTCCACACACAGGCAGGTGCGTACACATTAGACCACACGGTGGTGGCTTGACTGAGATGTCCCCTACAGTGTCAACTTGGTCTCCAGTTGAAAATACTGTTTAGGGAGGCTTAGGAGGTGGAGCCTTGCTGGAGGAGGTGTGTCACTGGGGGGAGGGGTTGAGGGTTTAAAGACATGGCCAGGTTTTTGAGTTTGCTCTCTGCTTTCTGCTTGGGATTTGAGATGTGAACCCTCAGCTGTTTCTGCTGCCCCAATTCCCTGCCAGGGTAGATTCTCAACCCTCTGGAACTGTAGGACCCAATAGACCCTTCTATAAATTGCTTTATTTATTTATTCATTTATTTAATGTATATGAATGCTTATCTGCATATACACCTTTGTGCTAGAAGAGGGCATCAAACCACATTCCAGATGGTTGTGAGCCACCATGTGGTTGCTGGGAATTAAACTCAGGATCTCTGGAAGAGAGACCAGTGCCCTTAACCACTGAGCCATCCCTCCAGCCCCTGCCCATGGTGTTTTATTACAGAATTTGGTACCAGAGAATGGTCTGGTGCTGTGACACACCTGACCATGCTGGGTTTTTGTTTTGTTTGTTTTTGAGAAATGTGGAATGCTTTGGACCTCAGCACTGAGAAGTGGCAGAACTCTAAGAACGCTTAATGTTAACAGGATCTCGGAAAACAGGGCTGAGAGCACTGTGAACTTTGGGGGCCCAGCTCAGGTGGTTTCTAAGGAAAGCAATATTAACAAACTGAGCTTGTCATAATTTGCGTTTCTATTGCCATGATATAAGATCACTACTAAAAGCAGCTTGGGGAGGAGTTTATTTGACTTAAATATCCCAGAGACTTAGGAGGTGTGGCCTTGCAGAAGGAGGTAAGTCACCAGGCGTGAGCTTTGAGAATTTTAAGTCTTATGCCATTTCAAGTTTGCTCTGTTTCTGGCTTGTGGTTTGAAACTGTGAACTCTCAGCTGTTCCAGCCACTATGACTGCCACCTGCTGCCAGGATTCCCATATCTTCCTAGAACCATAGCTCAAATAAATCCTGAAGGGTTCTAGCAGGCCCCGGTTTGGCAAGCATGGCACTGGGAGGTCTTGCCTTCTCCCCCCTCCCTCTGCCTTGCTAGATAACCCATTAGATTGCATTCCTAAAGCTATTCCAAGGTCAGTTCCTTATGTGGCCACTTCTTCCCCCTGAGGCTGACAGCAAGGTGCAATCAAGAGTCCTTTGGCTCACCTAACTAACATGCCCAATTAAAATTAAACACCTCACCTTAACGTGGGGTTTCCCCTTGTACCTTTATAAACTACCATTTTCCTGTGGCCCACCTCTGGCTTCTCTATTCAGAGGCAGTCCTTTCCCCTCCACCCCAAGACAAATACCCTTCCCCTTCTCCCACATCCTCTGTCTTTGTCTCTTATTCCTGCCCTCTGTCTCTCTGGGGCAAATAAATCTTTGTGCTGAGAACTTGGTCTTTGGGTTCCTAAGCCGATAGTGTTGCTTTTGAATAGTTTCTTCTGTAAGTCGCCTTGGTCATGTTTTATCGCTGCATCACTGCAATAGAAAGGTAACTAAAACACAGAGAGAGAGAGAAAGAGAGAGAGAGAGAGAGCTACACAGTTAATATTTCGTGTTAATTTCGTTTCTTTTTCTTTCTTTCTTTCTTTCTTTTTTTGGTTTTTCGAGACAGGGTTTCTCTGTGTAGCCCTGGCTGTCCTGGAACTCACTCTTCAGACCAGGCTGGCCTCAAACTCAAAAATCCGCCTGCCTCTGCCTCCCGAGTGCTGGGATTAAAGGCGTGCGCCACCACTGCCCGGCTAATTAGATTTCTTTACAGGTGGTGGAGGCATGTCTCATGACATCCACATGTCAGCTCTTTCCATCCATGTGTATCCCAGAGCTTGAACCCAGGTTGAGCACGTGCCAGTGCCATTACCTTCAGAGCCAACCTCGTGGCCCTGAATGCTGCATGCCAGAAGTTAATAGTGATGGTGCCGAGTCCTAGCCTGTCCTCGGCCCACTGACCTGGTGAGTTCCAGATTATTGCATAGATCCAGCCACCACTCACTCCCAAGGGCCTGATCTCACCTGCAGAGACTGCCTGAGTCACCTCTCCTGTGCATACCTGACTCTCCCCTCAGGCTTTCCTTACTCTAAGTACGTGATCTCATACCTCTGTGATAAAAGCAGAGTGTCTCAGTCAGGAACATTCCCAGCAGTCCTTCCTGCAGCCATACCTGCTATTCCTTCCTGTTGAAACAGAAGTGGAGTACTGACGGGCCCATCCTATAACACTGTCTTCCCTGTACCTCCTCAATACTGTCTCAATGTGGCACTGAAACCTTTCCATCTGCTTCTGATGTACTATCACAAGCCAAGCTCCCCCTGCCGTGTCTTCACCTCTCCTTCATAGACACAACTCTTGAGAGAGTTGCTCTCTTGTCTCCTGACTCCTGCAGCCCTGACCGGCCTTGCTTAGCCTCATGGTAGCATTTGCTGGTCTCTGCCTCCCTTTTGAGGAACAATGGAATGGGCTTGCCCCATTTCTGCCTGAAAGTGACACCCATCCCTGTTGCTGGGCAGAACAAATCACAAAGGTGTGTCTGTCTGTATTCAGAAAGGTGGGCCAGGAGCAGAGCACCAGCTGACTCCATACTGTGCCTCTTGGGCTTCGCACTACGTGTCCCTGTTCTCCGGCCTCTGTGGGCTCTGTACCACACCATCCCTGTTCCCCTGCCTGTCTGAAGCTCTGAGCTTGATTTGTTAACTCCCTCCTCTGAGGCAAGGCTAATCCCTGTTCTCACTCCTGTGCTCCTGAGGTTTGGTAGGTAGCTCAAATGGCTCCAACACCTCTCCATCAGCTCTCCAATCTGCATCTCGCCTGCCCTCCCTCTGGTGCCTGTTTGGCTTTTACGTGAACAATTCGGTGTCAAGAGGAGCAGTTTTTCTGTTAAAGGCAGTCATCCCTTGTTTCCCTGACCTCCCTCTTCCTCTCTGGGCTGATTATCAGTTGCATTAGATTGGACATCGAGTTCCCACCAATGAAATGAGACTCAGTCGCCACCTACATCAGGGATAAAAGACAGCGTTCATTTGGGTGAGTGTGTTTGGTAGCCTGGTTTGGGGGCTGGTTTTATAGAACTGCCTTAGCAGATCGCTTTCGCTTTGTTCATGTGTCGCTTAGCGCAGCACCAAGACACCACAATGACACAAAACAGCTCTCAGTTCTGTGAACAAACCTTCTCCAGGAGCCGCACTTTCCACTGACCCTTCTGCAGGGCTAATTAGCTTCCGTGCTCTGGAGTGTCCCGAGCCCAATTACAGTTTAACTTGGACTATATTTTTAGTCACCTAAATAGCCAGTCCTTGTCCACCTCTAGTTTTGGATCTAACAGCCTGTAACAGATCACACACCTTTAATCCCAGCACTGTAGAGACCGAGCCAAGTGGATCTCTGTCAGGTCAAGGCCAGCCTCGTCTTCACTGAGAGCTCCAGGATGGCTAGGGCTACACTGAGACCCTGTCTCAATAAAAAGGGGCTGAGAGGATTTAGCTCAGTGGTAGAATAGAAAGGGGAGAAGTTTTAATAAAACCATAGTTGTCATTAACCAGAAGGCTAAGAGTCACCAGACAGCATCTGAGGCCTACAACAGAGAACCCCCATGTTGCTGTAACATGTCTCCACAGTGTATTTGAAAAATGTCTTGACTTATGTCTATTATTGTAAAAATGTCACATAACTGATTCCACATTGGAACATGGATTTGGACTTGACCTTAATTCATGTTTCTGGGCATGGTCACTCATGTTTGGCTTTTCAATAAACTGTCCCTTTGAGGTAAGAGTTATGGCTTTGTGTCAACATTTCAAACAAAATAAGAAGTTATAGTAAAACAGGAGAGACCATGGCCTACAAATACAGATTCATGATACCCCAAATACCATGTTCTGCCATGATACCCCAAATGCCGTGTTCCACCGTGGTGACAGTTCCGTGGGTTCTTACAGTTAACAATCAAGGCATTTTTAAAAAAATTCGTGTTTCTACCAGGCAGACAGGCTACGGCAAAGCGAAGTCTCTGCTGTCGGCCTTAGATGCTATCAGGTGACATTCTTTGCCTTTGGGTTGATGAAAGGGAGAAATCTGTTTCTACATTCCAAAGGATTGACCTAATAGTCACAAGGATGTTAGGTCAGACACAGAGATGAACAATGAATGGTTACTGGGGCCTAACCTCTCCCAGTCCAGCTCTCTGCAACCAGACAGCCTTGTTGAATGTCTAACAGAGGCCTAGATGGACTGCCTCCCTGAGCCCCAGATAGCATCGATTTTGTTGTAGGGAATTCACCAAAGAGACTACTCGGACGTGAGTTTAAGCCAATAGAAACTCTGTATTAGCCAGCCAACAGCTACACTGGGTGTTTGAGATCGCAGTCTAGCCCTGAGCCTTCCTCGTGGTGGGCTTTTAAGAGCAAAAACCATGTTCTGGGTTAACAAGAATAGTTAGCCAGAAGCAGAAGTATAGAAGCCATAGAGCAAGGCTAGTGCATTTAGAGACTTTGGCAGGTGGTGCTCCGTGTATGCTGAGATTTACGGACTGAATGGCACCTTTGTCATGCAGTCAGCCATGCTAAGATCTGGTACCTGTTACAAATATGCCTCAATCCTTTTACCTCCTCCTCTGCCTATCTGTCTTTGGTGCCTTTTAAATGATCATGTACACATGTGTGGGGTGGGTTGAGGTATATGAACAAGAACAAGACTCCCAAACCTCCACCTGGTGTTTGGCTGTGGGTCTCTGCATCTGTTTCCATCCACTGCTGGATTAGGCCTCCCTGATGACGGCTATGCTAGGTTCCTGTCTTCAAGCATAACAGTGTCAATAATAGTGTCAGGGGTTGGCTCTCTTACATGGGATGGGTCTCAAGATGGACTAGTCTTTGGTTGGCCGTTCCCTCAATCTCTGCCCCATCATTATCCCTGTTCATCTTGTAGGTGGGACAAACCTTGGGACAAAGTTTTTGTGGGTGGGTTAATGTCCCCCTCCCTCCTCTGGAAATCCTACCTGGCTACAAGAGGTGGGCACTTCAGTCTCCATATCCCCCACTGGTAGGAGTCTCAGCTAGAGTCACCCCCAGCCCCGGTATCCTCCCAGGACCCTCCGGCATCCCAGGTCTCTGGCTAGTTCCAAAGATGTGCATTCGAACACACAAGCACACTTCCCTTCTCCCGGCTCGCTCTCCTGCCCACTCCCCACACCTCATCCCCGTCCCTGTCACACCCTCTCTAAGTTCCCTCCCTCCCTCCACCTGCAAAGATTATTTTGTTTCCTCATCTGAGTGAGATTCCTCCCTTGGGCCCTCCTTGTTACTTAATTTCTTTGGGTCTGTGGACAGTAGCGTGGCCATTCTGTACTTTGAGGCTAATGTCCACTTATAAGTGAGGACATACCATGTGTGTCTTTCTGGCCCTGGGTTACCTCACTCAGGATGATATTTTTTGATTCCATGGAGTTTCTTTCTTTCTTTTCTTTTTTTTTTTTTTTTTTTTTTTTTTTTTTTTTTTTTTTTTTTTTTTTTTTTTTTTGAGACAGGGTTTCTCTGCATAGCCCTGGCTGTCCTGGAACTCACTCTGTAGAACAGGCTGGCCTCGAACTCAGAAATCCACCTGCCTCTGACTCCCGAGTGCTGGGATTAAAGGCGTATGCCACCATGCCCGGCTCATGGAGATTTTAATTAACCTTTTTATATCATATAGCATCTCCAGGTCACTGACACGGGAGGGACTGAAGAACACTCTCAGGTGAGGATTTCCCTTTATTAATTAAGGTGTGTTAATAGTTTATAACCATTACATGGACCTGTGTCTTAGTCTGCTTTTCTCTTGCTGTGATAGACACTGACCAAAGGCAGCTTGATGAGGAAAGAGTTTATTTCGACTTATAGTTTGTAATCCATCTTTTAAGGAAGCTGAGGCCAGAACCTGGAGGCAGGAACTGAAGCGGAGGCCATGGAGGGATGCTGTTTGCTGGCTGGCTCCATGGCTTCTTAACCTGTTTTCTTATCCACCGCAAGCTCACCTGCTAGGGGATGGGCAGCACCACCCACCCTGGGTGGGCCCTCACGCATCAATCCTTCCTCAAGCAAAAGCAGTACCGACTTGCCAACAGCCAGCGTGATGGAGGTATTTCTCAATTGAAGTTCCTCTTTCAAATGACTCTAGCTTGTGTCATGTTAACCACAACAGAATCTGACGGGCAGCAAGCACATCCTGGCTAGTCCCGTATTGTTATGGTCATCAGGGTATAACCAAGATGACATCTTACAGGCAGAGGAGAAATTACTAACCATAGACACACCAAAAATAGCTCAGGGTTTTCCCAGTAACTCACCAATCTACCCCTTATCGTTACATTTTTTAATCCTGAAATGTTATTTTGTGCATACGAGTGTTTTGCCTGCATGTGAGTCTTCATACCACACATGTGCCTGGTGCCCAAGGAGGCCAGGAGAGGGTGTCAGACTCCCTAGAACTGGAATTATAGACAGTTGTGAGCTGCCATGTGGGTGCCGAGAGCCGAATCCAGGTTCCCTAGAAGAGTAGCCAGTGCTTCAGTGGCTGAGCCATCTCTCCGGCCCTGTCCTTGCCATACTCTCAGTGTACTCACCAACAGCCAGCTAGTCTCCGTGCTGGGAGAGTTGGACCAAGGATTGTGTTTTGTTTACCATATCTGAAGCAGACTCTCACGTAGCCCAGGTTTCTCTCAGCCTCACTGAGTAGCAGATGTCCTCGGCTGTCTGATCCTCCTGTCTCCCCTTCCTGAATGTTCCAGATCACAGGTGTGTACCACCACACCTGGTTTATGCAGTCTGGGTAATGGAAGCCAAGGCGCTGGGCATGCCAGGCAGGTACTCTTCCCAGACTGGACGTGGGGTTGTGTTTTCATTAACAAAGCTTATTTTATTCTGGGAGGGTGGTAGGGAGGGGGCAGTGGTGCCGACTGCCAGAGGTCAGCTCTTCTGGAGAGAGACAAACGTCTACGCTCAGCCAGATGAAGTCGCAGCTCACTGAGACAGGGAAGGGTGGTCCCAGCGGAGGTCTTCAAGCTCCCCACGCACAGTAAGTTCAGCAACAAAGGAGAGGCGCTGTCTATGTGGCTCCCTGGCAGAGCACCAGCCTGGCATGCACAGAGCCTTGGGCTCCATCCCCAGCACTGCAAAAGCTGAGTGTGCCGTGTACAGCTGCATCCTCAGGAGGTGAATGCAGAAGGTGGATGCAGAAGGATCTGAAGTCTGAGGTTATCCTCAGCTACAGTCGGCTCAAGGCCAGCCAGGGCTGTGCGATACCCTGCCTCAAAAGACCAAGGGGATGGAGGGTTGTAAAGAAGAGGAGGCAGAAGGAAAGCCAGCAGAACATTGCAGGCTAGGGCAGTGTGTGTGGCCTGTGGCTGTGACAAGAAACAACTTACAGGAGACATTCTGGCTGAGAATGTTCCAGAACACGGACCCGGAGTGGCAGGCGGGGAAGAGGGAAGTGGCTGAGAACGATCACCTCCGCAGTCAGGGGGAGGAGGCATGGAATGAGGGTACACATTCCTTCAGGGACCCTGGCCCATAGAAGGATGCCAACCATATTAACTTAATCAAGTGTGCCTCCTAGTTGATCCTAAGTCCTCTGAAAGTGACATTAAGCATCACAGGCTCTACATAGGGTCTTTTTGTACTTTCCCCAAGCCCTGTTGGTCAAGCAAGACTTTTCACCTAGGACTGACGTGCTCTCCCTTGCAGGAGGGTATGGTCAGCCAGCCCCTTCAGTAGCAGAGGGAAGGCACTTGAAGGACCTCAGGACTTTCTGCCCAGGCTTTTTCACTAGGGCATACACCTTTTCTTTGTCAAAATGCTCAAGCCATTATGCTCCTGTGCCTTTGACCCGAAACTCCGCTGGGCATGTGACCATCCCACCAGAGTTATCTCTGAAACAGAGAGGTAGCAAGGAAGGAGGGGGTACCTAGATTTTAGCTACTGGCCTACACTGAGACCCAGGCATGTCCCCATGCTGCTGACATGGGCCTAGTGGTGCTGTTGGGGTGGAAGGAAAGAGGAAAGAGGACTTGCTAAGACACAGATGGTCCCAGCAGGTGTCTGCTGTGATAGCGTGGAGGGAGCCCCAGGCATGAGGGACAGTCTAACTGGGCCTTGTCATGAGGTGCTGTGCCCTCCTGTGGAAGCCCTCTGTCCCTCTGGAAGGCAGGTGATGATCTAGGCTACCCAAGAGGGCACTGGACATTGGTTCCATGACTGAATCAAGTCCCAGTGTCACATTGGCCCTGAGATGTGAACACAGTGACACCCTCCTTGGAGTGGAGGAGCATGGTCACCCAGCACAGCTCTGTGCACTCGCAGTGAGGTCCGTGCTGTGTCAACACACATGTGGCCACAGTGCAGGACCATGATCTGCTTGGCCATTGCTGGTTTGATCATGGCTTGAGCACTGTGTCCTCCCACAGCAACGCCCAAGCACTGCCCTGTACAATCGGAAGCCCAGTCCTTCTGCCACAGGCCTTCTGACCACTATTCACCCTCTCTTGTCATATATTATATATTATGAAATATAATAGTGCATATTATATATAATGTATGTGTATACACATATATGCATGTGTGTGCACATATGTGCCAGCTATACTGAACATGAACATGCAGGCAGCTCAAAAGGTTGGAGAGTGTCCTTTCCAGGAGCCTCAGTTGGTCTAAACCTCTTCAGGCAGCCTGGTTGGTTTCTGCATCTTCTAGTTGGCTTCTTTGCAGTGTGACTTTTCTGAGTCTTCTAGACAGCTCTATGCCAGTGCTTACTGTAGCAGGGAGGAGCCTAGTGAATCTGGTCAGTTTCAGGGACTTCCTGAGACTATTTTGTGTTATTTACTTTCCTACTTATGGAGCTCCCCGGCAGGATGGAATGTGTCAATTGAGGGATTTCTGTGGCAGCAGGAGTGACACTATTAGTCCCTTTTGGTGTTGGAGTCATGTTGCCAATGGCAGCAGTTCTAGTGACAGCCTCCTCACCTCCTGGTTCCCTGAGGTACTTAGCCCTTGACCCGGTTTCCAGGTGTGACTTTCAGGGTCCCAGCATGTACTTCCTGCTGCCTACTACCTTGTGAGCTACCTGTCTCCCAACAGCTTCCTGTTCTAACCCTGAACCCTGGAGGTGGTCAGGTGGTGGCTGCTGACCAGGCCATCATCCTCTCTGGGTTTCCACATTTCCCAGTACCCTCTACCAGGCTGGCCTCCCTGTACCATCCTGACTTTTCCAAAATATCCCTCCAGCAGGGCCCCTCAACTCTTTTTTTTTTTTTTTTAATATGTGTGAGCATGTGTATGCTCTGGAGGTGGGAGGACTCCCTCCCTGTTCATTCAGGACAAGGTCTCATATTGCTTTGGAGCTCGCCAATTAGGCCAAGCTGTTGGCAAGAAAGCCCTAAGGACCCTCCTCACACTGAGTGTTACGAGGCGACCCCACGGTGCTCAGCAGTTCTACCGGTATTGCACCAATCTGGGCTCGCCCTCACTCAGATCCTCATTAAAGGCTAGTGCCAGACTTTGGCACCACTCCAGTAGTTTTTAAAAATATCTTTATTTTGATTTTTGTTTCTGAGACAAAAATCTCATCCAAGATTGGCCTTAAACTGATCTTGTTTCTACCTGAGCAGAGTTGAGACAGGTTCTGTCATGATGCGGTCCTGAAGAGCTGTGGGGCTTCTAAACTCCTGTTTTTACAAGGGGATCTGAACATAGGCTCTTCCCATCTCTCGTCGGATCCCAGCAGGTTCCTTCCCATGGCAATGGCTTTTGAAACCTACAGAACATTTGTAGAAGAAGAAAATAATTTGTGATCTACAAATTTTGGTTCCTTTCGAACCACCTGTAACACTATCAGTTCATGGACTGACAGCTACCTATGTAGACTGCCTTGGACACACACTGCCTCCCCTGACAGGCTCGACCATGTGCTTGGGCCACTGGAACTGAAAAGACGGACCGGACATCTATCACCTGTGAGCAGGAACTGTTGGTGCTTGCAGACTTTGGCTTGGCCCCCTTCTTCTGCCGTAAAGGTCAAAGTCCAAGATTGCCGCTCCTTCGATCCAGCATCCTGAAGAGGATGAATCAAGGAGGCCTGGCATAGCTCCCAGTCCCGAGCATATTCCTCAGCCAACTTGCAGCTCCAGGGAGGAGTCTGTAGTTATAAATCTGTTTATATCACTGTTTATGTGAGTATACATGTGTATGTGCACTCCAGCATTCTTGTGAAAGGCCAAGAATTTTCAGGCGTATACTTGCTCCTTCCTCCATCAGATCCAAGGATCCAACGGCTCACCAGCCTTGTGCAGTGTGTTTTCCTGACAAGCCATCTTACTGGGCTTTAAAAAACGTATTTTGACCTTAGAGGGTTTTTTGGTTTTTTTTAGATAGTTTCCCATCGGCATAGACAATTTGGCTATCTGGCCCACAAGCCCAGGGGAGACTCACTTTGTGCTCCCTACACTGGGAATATAAGCTCATGTCACTGCAGCTGGCTTTTGTGGGGTTCTGAGGCTCACACAGCCACGCACTTACTGAGCCAGTCTCCCAGCCCAGCCACTAAGCTCTTGGAAGTTGTGGAGAAGCTGAGACATCCCTTTGCAGAAGCTGTGACAGACTTGCACACAAGTGTGGGGTCACTGTGCTGAGTGGCCATCAGTCCACAACCGACCACAGTCCTCCACTGACACCTAAGACTGCATGGAACTGAGACCCAACTCGGGACAGAGACTCAGGGGTGTCTGTAGCATGTGTCTGACAGTGGCTCGCCAACACTCCTCCCATTGCTGGGAGGATACACCGGAACACTTTATGTCCTAACCAACCCTTCCATTGCTTCAGAAACACCTGTTCTTCCATCCCTACATATTTTTAAAAATTATTTTGTGCATATGGGTATTTTTTTTAAATATGGAAGGCTTCACGGATTTGCGTACCGTCCTTGCGCAGAGGCCATTCTAATCTTCTGTGCACCGTTCCTATTTTGGTATATGTGCTGCTGAAGCAAGCACACATATGGGTATTTTGCTTGCAAGGATGTCTGTGTGCCATATATGTGCCTGCAGAGCCCAGAAGAGGGAGTTGGATCTCCTAGAACTGGAGTTACAGATGGTTGTGAGCCACCACCTGAATACTGAGAAGTGACCCAGGTCCTCTGGAAGAGCAGCCAGTGTTCTGACCTTTGAGCCATCTCTCCAAGCCCCCATCTTTATGTCTTACTAGGGTGAGAAGCTGTTGTTATCAGATACTTTGTGGGGATGGAGGAGAGGTAGGGATGTGGTGAGAGGGGAGGTAGAGAGGAAGTAGGTAGTAAGGTAGCGGTGAGACAGGGTGGCTGCCTGAAGCTCAGCTGCAGTTCATCCAGAACCCAGCAGCATTCCTTCATGCTTCTCAGCTTCCTCTCTTGCACAGGGATCACTATGAGGAGCACCTCACCAGTCTGGGGAGGAGCACCTCCTCAGTGTCACTAGGAGCACTGAGGTTTTATTGAGAAAGCAGTGAATCAGCGATGCCCTGTGAGGAGAGCACTCTCTCCACTGCCACTCAATACCGCCTCACAGTCTGCTGGCTGGTCCAAACCACCTATGTTGCAAGTAGCCAGTGTCTTTGCACATTGTTCCTTATCATGTAGTGGTTGGGGTTAGATCTCATTACAGATGGTTGTAAACCACCATGTGGATGCTGGGATTTGAACTTATCACCTTCAGAAGAGCAGTCGGGTGCTCTTACCCACTGAGCCATCTCACCAGCCCCGTTCCTTATCATGTAAACAGGCACTATTTTCACATGGTTTTGAATGATGCTAAAATACTCAATTCATCTTGTCTGTGCATATGCTTAAACCAGAGGTGAACGTCAGGTGGCTTCCTTTATTGCTCTCCGCCTTTATAAAGAAAACTAACTTCAAGTGTATGGGTGCTTTTCTTACACGATAGTCTGTGCATCACTTGCGTGTCTGTTGCCTGGACAGACCAGAAGAGGGCATCAGGTCCCCTTGGAGTTGGAGTTGTGAGTCACCATGTGGGTGCTGGGAGTCAAACTGTGAGCCCTCTGGAAGAACAGCCAGTGCTCCTAACCACTGAGCATCTTCCTGGCCACTTTATATTAAGAGTTTGTTTTGTGTGTGATAGCCAGAGGACAACTTGAGAAAGCTGGTTCTCTTTCATCATGTGGATCCCAGAGCTCAAATTTAGGTCGTCAGGCTTAATGGCTGGCACATTTACCTATTGAGCCATCACGTGGATACTCCACCTTGTATTCTGAGACAGGGTCTCTCACACCCTGGAACTCTATGCTTTAGAATGGCTAGCTAAAAGCCTCGGATCCAGCTGTCTCTGCTGCCCTCCCTACTGGGGTTACTTGTGCTGACATGGATGCTGAGGGTATGAACACAGGTCATGTTTGCACAGCACACTTTTACTGTCTCTCCAGCACCAGTTTTCTTTTCCTTCAAATGGAACAGGACTGTGTCACACCCAGAGCAAAGGGGCAGTAATGCACATGGAACCTGGTGTAGGTAATCCTTAGTAAGCTAATAATCGCCCCACCCAGTCTTCTCCCTGGTGATGAGCACCCCATGTTACTTTAACTTCCATTTCCAAGTACTTATTTCTTCCCAGTCAGAACCTTATTCTGAGGAGGTCTGGCCTTTTCCTCTGGTTCTGATTTCCTGGGGTGACTCCAGCTCCTGAAGAAACACTGTACTCATTTTTAAAAATACCTAAACATTTGTTCCTTGTTACTGACAAACCATGTTGGCCCTTGTTGGTCACACTCAGCCTTCCAACAAAATGCTTTACAATTTGACAGAGCTTAGAAATTGCCAAACTGTGTGTTGCATATTTTGGTTGTTCCTCAAAAGATGATAATACCCATGAGGAAGAAGCCAGGGTATTAAATGACAGTGTTCAAGGCCTGGGATCGTATTGGAGCATGTCATCTATTCTCTGAGTGGTGCTGTCCCTTTTCTCTGGGGATACGATCACAAACGTGTAGAACTCTTGTTATTTACCACACCAGACCTTCATTCCAAGACTCTGACAGGATCCCAGGTCAGGGACATATTAGCATCTCATTCAGTCTTTAAGGATAGTTGTAATAAATACATATCTTCACACAGAAACTTAAAAAAATACTTTAACACAATACATTACTGCCAAGAACTACAATCAACACAGATAACACTGCTAAAACATTCATATAAATACTAATATATGCAGATTCACTCCATTAAGAAAATTCATCTATTAGAATACTAGAGACCTGTGTCTGCAAAGCCCACAGAAAACAACTATTTGAACAGTAGGAGCACTAGAAACACCAACAATGAGATTTAGGGAACATTTGCCATTACGTCACAATGGGCGCAATCTAAAATACAATTTAAGACTAGCAGTGTATAAAAATACTTATTAAACAATACTTTTGGTAGGCATAAGTAGCACTTTAAAACAAACAGCTATGTAGTTTTCAGGTCTTTTGAAGGCCTAGAAACAATTTGATTTACCACTTTTGGCTAGCTCATAAGACGTGGGCCTGGAAAGCAAGTTCTCTTGCACGTTATGTACACACCCCACAGTCCTACAGTTTCCTCCTCCTGCCTATGGCACACAATGACCACTGCAAGAGACTTCTGTCTCAGTGTGGATGTAAAATGAGGGGGGCCTGTTTCCAATTCTAGGACTGGATGAACACAAGAAAAAACAAAGTGGAATCCAAGGGTATATGGTTCCTATTTCACTGAAAGGCTCAGCCTGTGAGTTTAGTCTGGCATATCAATGTTTAACTTGGGAGGCGGAGGAACATATTTCCCAGGGCTCTGTGTAATAACTACCCGCGCCTTCTTTCCAAACATTGGAGCAATTTTCGGAGCTTCTGACACTGATGCGTCTTCAGCATCTTCGCTGTCTTCGTGATGGAGGTCGTAAGAGATATTTCCATATTCTCTTAAAAATGGGAAAACTTCAAGTAGAAACTGACAGAAATCCCTGCGAATCCCAAACCACCAATGATTGCCCCCTTTCCGCCTGAACGTTGTAGCCATCAAAGTCAGTAAGGAGAGCCAAAGCGGGATGAATATGGAAATGTAAGAGAACTTATTGTGGCCGTCCAGTCTGTGAACTAGCAGGACCTCAAAAGTGAGCAGGGGCACGACAATGGTGATCCAGCTGATGGCCATGGTCACATGTGTTCTTCTTTGCTCTGCAACCACATCCAGGGACCGCAGGAACAGGAGGGACCACACGATGTAATAGAGAACCACCAGGCAGAGGAACGACATGAGAATCCACAGGGGCACAAACACCACCAGCCACGGCCAGTGGATAATCCTGTCCAGCCTCAGGGCGATGAAGATGAACTGTAGGATGTTGACAGAGCACAGGATCTCCAGTTCCAAAGACCTGTCGTGTCGGAAGCCCCAGACGCAGGCGGCCACGGACACGGGAGAAACGAAGAAGAGTGGCATGAAGACCAGCAGCCAAAAGTGGGTGCCCCTCTCCACCCTGTCGCAGACTAGTATCTCAAACATGAGCAGCAGCAGGTGGATGCCCACAGCGATCAGCATGGCTTTGAATTCCACGCAGGCTTCCCCCTCCGTACGGTAGCGAGGGTTACGGGCCCACACGCCCGCACCCACCGAGGCGCCCACGATGACCAGGAGCTTCCACAGCCAGATGGGGGCGAAGACTGCCCAGTAGCTCCACTGGATGATGCCGTCCAGGCGCAGGGGCAGCAGCACGGAGAAGAGGAGCAAGCAGGCATAAATGAGGAACTTACTGGGGTTGAAGTCCTGGAACAGGCCCCTGGGGTTCATGGCGAAGGCTGCACTGCCTCTAGATGGGCATCCGCCCGCTGCGTGTTAGAGGCTCCAGCCCGCAGCTCCGAGGGGCCGGAACACGTGCGCGCAGTCACGTGGCCCGGCCGGAAGCGAACCGAGGGCACAGCGTGCGCTGGCCGCGAACGGTATGGCTGCCTACGCCGGGGACACTGCCCCAGCCCCGTAGCTCAGGCTTCGGTGGGTGCTCAGGCCTTCTGCCTTCATTCCGCAGCCACGAGGCCGACGCCGCGTTGCGTGCGGAGTCGGATGGGACCTGGCGCGCTGCGGACTCCGCGACCCGCGCACCCGCTGCCTGTGAGCTGGCCGAGACCTCCGGAGGACGTTTCCTGGAGGAGGCCGGAACATGGAGGAGGGAGTGAGCTCACATCCTCCCGGCAGGCTCGGGGGCGGGGCCCGGGATGGGGCGGGGCGGGGTCGGAGAGCGGCGGGAGCGGAGCTGGGCGGAGGGCAGGGCGAGCCGATCCCCGCAGGGGCGAGCCGCGGGCGCGGGGTGTGGGGTCTCTATCCGAGTGGGGAGAACAAGAGCAGCGCGTTGTCTGGCGCCCGAGCCTGGATGTGCACCGGCAAAGGCGGGCGGGCGGGCGGGCGAGGGGAGTCTGAGAGCGCGCCGGTAACTGTGACTGTCCAGCACGGATGGACGGACGCGCGAGGAGCTGTGGCTTTGACCCTGGGTTCGGCGCGAAGGTCGGGGGGGGTGGGGTGTGCAGGCAGTCAACGGATTAGGGCTGTGCCCAGGGCAAAACTCCACAGAGCCACGAGCGATTTTCAAGCTGCCCCTAAAAGGTGGTGCGGAGCGCCTAGGTGCTTACCAATGCTCTTCTGCCTGTGTCACCCGAGGTATCTGGGAGGGTGCCCCACCAGGCTAGAAGCAGATCCCTGAGGGAGCAAGTGAAAAAACTGGACCCGGAGAAGGCCTGGTTAGCGGCAGAATTAGGGCTTGGATTTAGGGCTCCCAACCTTGAGTTTCATTTTCATTTATAGGACCCTGCGTGAGTCTGGTTCTTTTAGAACTCTGTTAGGAAAAGATGCAAGGGTCAAGAAATTTTGGTTGTACCCCAGACCCTGTCACCCACCGGCTGATCCCACCCCACCCCTCTCTGATAAGCTGCAATGGGTTTGAGGTTTAGAGTACTATTTTTTTTTTTCTAACCTGCTGGGCAGAACTAGAGGGTTCTTTCCTCCCTTCTCCTCTGACCATTGCTCAGCAGAGCCCTGGTTGCTAGTCCTTGCTTTTTAGCCCAGGACCTCGCCTTCAGGTTCCCTGAAATGGGATAAAAATGCGTTAAAGTCTTAGGTCATTAGAGGAAAATGAGGGGGTGGGAACGGATGGCTGCCAATCTATGCAGTTGGAGTATAGGGCTCCCAGGGGGAAGCAGAGAACCTTCACCGACCAGACCGGACCTCTACTGCCTCTTCTCTCAGCCCTCCCAGAGAAAAGTGGGGACAGCCGCTCCTCCCCAGGCTTTCCTCATTCATGATGGGTACTAAGAAGTTGCATAAGGGTTGCTGGAGACCAGTGCCAGACGGCAGAGTGCTCCCCAAGCCCAGAGGCTGCAACAGGTGAACCAGTGTCCAGGCCCTCTGTTTCTACAGAGCTCATTGGAGTGATGGCCCGTCTGTTTAGTTTCTTGGCTTTTTTGGCGCTCCTACCTTTCAAAAAGAATGCTGTCATAGAAAAGGGTCTTTTTGTGTGTGTGGTGTGCATGTGTTTGCACATTCGAGTGTGTGTGTGTGTGTAGATGCACATAGAGGCTTGAAATTCACATCAGGTGTCAACCAGTTTGCCCAGGGGATCTCTTCTCTGCTTCCGAAGGACTGGATTGTAGAGAGCCTGTCCAGCTTTGTATGAGTTCTGTACCAAAGTTGAAGACCAAACTCTGCTCCTAAAACTGCAACTAGATAAGTACTTTATCCACTGAGCCGTTTCTCCCAGCACAGCGATCCTGAGGCTAGCATACAAACTGAACATTAAAATAGCTCCGGTTGCTGGAGTGTGTGGGGTTAGTACCCCTGGCCACCAACATGGGCCTCCCTTTTCTGAGGGTGCGTGGCTTTGGGAGACTGAGTCCAGAGGACAGGAAGTAGTGTATTGTAAAGGTTGGGGAGCCCCTGAGATGTGGCCTGACATAGTGTCCTCCTCCCACCACCCGAGTTGGACAGCCTCAGTCTCAGCCCTCAGTCTAACCTGAGTTTCTCCTGAACTCACCTGGTCCCCTGCTGACCCTCTGTGTTGGGGGAGAGGATGTGTGTTTGCAGGGGACACACAGGAGTGTCAGGAGTCCTGATCTGCCAATCTATGCCTTAGTCCCTTGAAACAAAATCTCTCTGGGCCTGGACATAGGCTGGCCAACAGGCTCCAGCATCCATATCTCCCCACCCTGTCCTCCAGCATAGGACTTACAGGAAGCCGCGTCAGCTTCGGAGATGACTGCTCAGGATTTGCCCTCGGGTCCTCAAACTCCACATGACAAGCTCTTTAAGCATGGAGCCCTCTTCCCAGCCCCCACTCCAGGTGACACCTGGCCATGTTTCTAGCCTTTGGCTCAAGCCTGGATCTTTCCAAGGCCTCCGGCCCTTGCTGAACATGCTCTGAGCTAATACTGCAAGCCTGGGAAGTTCCTTTTCAGATCCATATAGTTTAGTCATATCTACTGTGTCACAGAGAAGCCATGGTCCATCTGATTCTATCAGCCACTGTCCCTAAACAGAGCACAGTCCCATCTCTGCCTACCAGAGCAGGGCCCAGCTCCCACATCCCTTCTATGTATTGTGGAGGTGGAGGAGGCCCCATGCTGTAGCAAGCTACCAAGGCTGTCCTGACCTATCTGTGACAGGAAGATAATCTCCTCAAAGTGCGGACAAAGGGAGCCGTGTGTGAGAACCTGGTGCTGGGATCCCAGCAGTAGTGGCCATTGTCACTGGCTGTCTCTGCATCAATTAGATGCCCCCTCCCACAAGTACAGGTGCCGCTGTCCTAGGGCTTCCAGCAGTCCTGCTGCTGTGACCTTGTCATCTATCAGCCTCATGCCCACGCAGGCCTGTGAGGAAACACTGAAAAGTACTAGTGAGGCTGAAGTGGCTGCGCCCACCCTGGACTGAGCATCAGCCCTGCCCGCCCCCAGACAGCAGGAGGCCCGGCAGACTGAGCAGCTCCCTCCTCCCCACTGTGCACACCCCTGCAGACTGAGCAGCAGCCCTCCCCACCCCATCCCCGACCCAGCAGCAGGGTGGCCACATACAAATGGTAAGGCTACAGCTCTAGGGGTCACTCAGAGCAGGTGCTTACAGGACATAGCGTTTCCGAGCATGCTGTCACCTGCAGCTGACTTGAAAGGCTCTGCTCAACCTGAGTTTCTTCAGCTCTTTCCTGGTGTTCTCCTAGCACCTGATTTGTCCTGAGATACAGATTCAAGAGATTACAGCCCCCAGGGAGCCAAGTTTCATCAGGACCTTTGAAACTTAGTCTCGGGCCTTAGCGGCTTTCCTTGTATGCGTTCATTCCTTAGCTTGTGTATTAACTAGACAGTTATAGTCCCGGCATCTGCCCTGTGACCCAGCCCTGTCCTAGACACATGATGGCTTCTCCTGTGCTGTCACCTTCCCAGTTCTAGTGTATGTCGCTTCCTCCAAGAAGTCCTCCATGACCATGCTCCCTGCACACAGCACCCCGTATTGTTTTCCCTGTTTGTTTTGTGTCTGCCGGTGCATGTTTACCATAGCAGTGTGGGAGATTCAGAGGACAACCCCTCACCTTGCTTTAGGCAAGGTCTCTTGTGGCTACAGCATGCAGCAGGCTAGGCCACCCTGGAGCTTCTGGGGTCACCTGCCTCTCTCTGCCTTCCCCCACTGTGGGAGTCGTGGGATTCCAGATGCGTGCTACTGTCCTGTTTTCCATGGGTTCTGAGGGTCCACACTCGGGCTTATTATATAGTTCATTCTTTACCCACTGAGACACCTCCCAGTCCTCTTTGCCCCATTTCTTATGTGGCCACTAATTAATAGTCACTTCGGAAGAATCTGGGAAGTTCTGAGTGCTTGAAGAAGGACAAGGTTTGTGGCCTTGTCACCTATAGAAAACCACCATGGGCGTTGACTGTGCCATCCCGTCCATGTGGCCCCTTTTAAAGGGGGGGGGAACTACAGTCGCATTGTTCTCACAGCATTGACACAACAGCTCGCTTATTTCTGTCTGGCCTCTCTGTGTCTTGCAGCAGACGGTGGAGGGAGCACGGGTGTTTGCTCTGACTGGTCCTGGGTACCCTACCAGAGACAGGATCCTATGTATCCCAGGATGGCCTGGAGCTAAGACCTTGAACTTCTGATCCTCCCACCTCAGAGATTAGAGGCACTCCACTCCATTTACTCAAAGCATGGGGTAGAATCCAGGCTTTGTGCTCAGGCAAGCAGTTTTTCAACCAAGGTACAGCCAACCCCACTTGAGCCAACTTGAAGTTAAACTCACTGGCAGAATTTGCTTGAGGTGTTCACAATATTGACAAACCGTGAGCACTGGCTCAGGGCAACTTGTAGTCCAGGCTCTACATTTCTTGGCACCGGCTTCTCTCAGAGACCATTATTAAATGATCCATACTGGGCACGCGCACGCACGTGCGCACACACACACACACACACACACACACACACAAACACAGTCAGTTTCCCACACATTTGGACGTGTGTGTGTGTGTGTGTGTGTGTGTGTGTGTGTGTGTGTGTGTGTGTGTCTAGGTGCATATGGAGGCCTGAAATTCACATCAGGTGTCAAACCAGTTTGCCCAGGGGATCCCTTGTCTGCCTCCTAAGGACTAGATGGTAGGGAGCTGTCATGCACGTCCAGCTTTCTCCGGGTTTTGGACCATTTTCCTATTTCACAGTATGTGACACATGAGTGGAATATCCCCTGAGGAGGACAAGCCACACCTGCTAAGGATTCCACAAGGCCAGTAAACTTGCTGATTACAGAGAGTGTTGCAGATGAGAGCCTAATGGTCTTGGCTATTTCTCTGTCTCTTTGAGATTCATTCCTTACACAGTCCTATGTGTGACCTGACTGTTAAAATCCTTTGCGGCCCAGAAGCCAAGAATGTCATTGAGAACATCAAAAGCCCTTGCTGTAACCACTCCCTTGTGGTTTCCAACAGTGTGTTAGAGAAATGATTTGATTTCTTCGTTCTGTAACTAATAAAAGCTCATGTGACCACTTCCACAGTCTGTTTCGCAGGGCCACGGGCACTCATGGGCTCGGGAGTCAACTGTCTCTTTTCCTCCTCGAGGTGAGATCTGTGTTTTGCACCAACACATGGTGGTGGGTCTTACATTCACCCATGCCCTATATGTGATGAAATCTCACAGGTGGGAACAGCTTTCAGGAGCCAGGACAGGATGTCCGGATCCCTGACAGGATGGCAGTGGCCACTTCATGCCAGGGTGTCCCGGCCTGGCCTGCTTCTCTGCTGCTCAGATTTTATGGTTGTGTGGGTGAATACAGACATGTGTCATGGAGAAGGTGTGTGGAGGTTAGAGGACAACGTGCAGTGTTTAGTTTTCCCCTCAACTGTGGAATTCAGGCCTTGCCCACTGAGTGATCTCACTTCTTTAAAACATCTTATTAACCTCCAGCTGTGCTCTGCCCTGGGATTATCCTTCTCAAAGCATGGCCTCTACCACTGAGCTACACCACAAGGTTGGGATTATCCTTCTCAATGAAGACATGAGTGCTAGTTTAATCTGAGTGGAGGTTCCCCTAGGGTAAGTGTGCCTGCCGATACAGGGATGATCTGGAGCAAGCGCTGCCTCTGTCATTTGCAGTGACAGCAGGATCTCTAAGTTCCCAGCCTTAGACTGTGGGTCATGACTCCATGGGAACTGCAAAATAATTTGGTAGAAGCAAAAGGTTTTTGAACTTTGAAGTAAAACAGGTAAGGAATTCCAGGTGTTTCTGGTGGTTCTCCCCTCACCTCCCCCACACCCCCATGTTGCAGCCTGTGACTTCACTACAGCCTTGGCTCTGAACACACAACACAAATGTTTCCCACTGTGCATGCACCAGAGAATTTCTCAGCTTCTGAAATGGACCTGCACATGCTTCTGCACTCTGTCCAATGCTCTGCTCTCACATTCTCTAAATATCTCTCACTCTGAAAACACTATGAAGACACTCTGCATCCTGCGTTATCAAATATTCAGGCAGGATCTGACCTTTTTGTAAAAATAAGCACACCTGGCTCATTGATATGTAAATTTTCTTTCATACTTAATAGTAAAGTTGTGTGGCTAATGTATTCTTTTAAAATAAATTTCTTTATGATTTCTTATCCATGAAGTTTGATTTGAATCCCTTCTTTATAAACCTGGGTCTTATAAAAAATCTCTGGTGAAATGGGATTAAAAGTGGGGAAACGGGAAGACCTGCGCTGCAGGTGTGCTGGAGCGAGGCCTGGGCTCCTTCCAACCTGCACAGCTGCTCACTGCTCAGTTACGGAGAGAGGCAGGGCTTCCTTCAGTGTGTGGAGCACAGTGCACTGCAGGGGAGGTTTTCTCTGTGCTGTGGTTCGAGTGTCAAATGTGGGTTTGAGAACCCTCGAGGTTGTGGACCCAAGAGGTGGACATTGCTAGAGGAGGTGGGTCCCTTGGAGTGGACCTCTGCTTCCTGGTCTGTAAACAGATGGATTCCACCATGCCTTCTTTGCCATGGTGCACCACACCTCCTCAAACTTCCAGACCAAATAATCCTCCTGTAAGCTGTTTCCTGTGGGGTGTTTGGTCATATCTATGGGAAAAATAGCTGAGGTACTTTGAATGAGAATGACTCCAATAGGCTTGGTCTGAAGTTGGTGGAACTGTTTGGGGAGGATTAGGAGGTGTGGCCTTGTTGGAAGAAGTGTGTCACACGGTGGGCTTTGAGGTTTCAAAAGTCCGCAGCATTCCCAGCTAGTGCATGCTCTCTCTGCTGTCACTCTCTGCTCCTGCTTGTGGATTAGATGTGAGCTCTCAGCTGCTGCTGCAGTGCCTGCCTGCCTGCCTGCCTGCCTGCTGCCTGCCTGCCTGCTCCCCTCCATGATGCTCGTGAACTAACTCTCTGGAACTCTGAACCCCAAATTAATCACTTCTCTGTATAAGTTGCCTTGGTCCTGATATTATGTCATAGTAATAGAAAGGTAACTAAGGGGTTGGTGAGATGGCTCAGCGGGTAAGAGCACCCAACTGCTCTTCAGAAGGTGATGAGTTCAAATCCCAGCAACCACATGGTGGCTCACAACCACCTGTAATGAGATCTAACACCCTCCTCTGGTGCATCTGAAGTCAGCTATAGTGTTCTTATGAATAATAATAAATGAATCCTTGGACTGAGAGAACAGGGACTGAGCAAATGGGACCGACTGGAGCGAGCGGGGCCGACCGGAACGAGGGGGAAAAAAAAAAGAAAGGTAACTAAGAGGGAAGTTGGTACCAGAGTAAAGTATGTGTATATAGAAGACTTAGTACCAGGAGTAAAGGCCAGCTGTGACAGGCCTGACCATTGTGGTTTTTGGAGGACTGTAGAAGACTTTGGGACTTTGGACTGGGAAAGCAATTGAATGCTGTCCCAGTTAGGGTACTGTAGCTACAATGAAACACCGTGGCCAAAATCTACTTGGAAAGGAAAGAATTTGTTTGGCTTAACATTTTCACATTGTGATCCATCATTGAAGGAAATCAAGACAAGAGCTCAAAGCAGGGCAGGAACCTGGAGGCCGGAGCTGATGCAGAGGCCATGGAGGAGTGCTGCTTACCAGCTCATTCCTCAAGACTTGCTCAGACTGCTTTCTTATAGACCTTGGACCACTAGCCCAGGGGTGGCCCCACCCACAATAACCTGGGCCCTTTCCTATCAACCACTAATAAAGAAAAGCCCTACTGGCTTGCTCTAGCCTGAAGTAATGGAGGCATTGTCTCAGTTGAGTCTCCCTCCTTCCCAATGACTCTACTTTGTGTCAAGCTGACATAAAACTAGGCAGTATAAATGCTGTCAGTGGAGCTGAAGAGCAGCCCTACTAGGAGCTTGTAAGATAACAGTGCTAAAAACAAAAGGAACTATGGGGGTGTCAGAAGGGAACAATATTAGCAACTGGGCCTGAGACCCTTTTGTGATAATTAGGCAAAGAATGTGGCTGCCTTTGTACTAAGATCTGCCAAGGCTCAGTTGGAGAGTTTTGGAGGCTAAAGAGATTTCAAGATAACCTAATGACTCTGTCCTGTGATCACTAGTGATCACTCTTACGAATGTCTACAGTGAAAAGATCAAGCAAGGCAAAAATAAATACGAAATGTACATTTTGAGGAGAAAACTAGGACTGGGAAAGTCAGTGTTGGGGCCAAGCCTTGTGCTCAAAGAGAGGAGACAGTTGAAGAAATGCCTGGTTTGAAATGGAATAGAGTGGTGACCTCAAGGTAGGCCACCACCCAGCTAAGCATCCACCTTCCTAAAAGGAAATCCTCTGTCCTAACACAAAGGCAAGCTCATTCTACAAAAGAAACCATCAATAAATCAAAGTCTGTCCAGACGTAATTCCAGGAGAGGCCCAGGTTCCAGAAGAAGCAGGCGGCAGATTTTAGCAACTTCAGCCACTTGTGTGGCTTTAAAATCATCAAGGATACAAGAGTAAAGAGGTTGTGGGATCCAGTGAAGCCAGGTGGGTGGCAGGAAAGTCCCTGACTGGAGGCCTGAGGCCACTGCGAAGCTGTGAAAAAGAAGGCTGGGTTGCCCTGGAGACCCTAGAGCATGGGATCTGCCAGTGCTGTAGGATGTGTGCCAGGGAGAGCTGCAGACAGGCTGTGCAAAGTGCCCAAGGGAGAGAAGTGTGTTGCTGTCAGTGTTGGAACCCTCCTTCCAAAGTCTGTCTCTATAACAGTGGGCGTGTCATCATCAGCCACCAAATGGGACACATTTCCACTGTCCATACGAGTCATCCATTCTCCCTATGAATACACACTAGACCTCTTTATAAAGCCATGGCTTCAAGGCCTGTCCTCTTTCCCCTCCACCCTCCCTCAGAGCCAGCCTTGCATCCACCCACCCACAAATAAATCTCTCATGTGAGGCCCCTGCTGCATGCTATGACCTTGTGGCATTCCTTGTTCCCAATCTGCCAAGAGACCCTTCTTTCCATGTGAAACCCTAGTAGACAGCCAAGTGAGAAGGAAAGAGACCTTGTGAGGGCTAAAGTTATGTTTAAAGTTTAAATTACTGTGCTTAAGAGAGCCATAAGCCCGACTTGTTCAGGGACAGATGACTTTGTGGGGTGCTGGGGGCTGTTGTTCGTTTAAGATAACAACCCGTGTATTTTCACTTTATAAACAAGGTTGATTGCACAGGATGTGCTTGATCATACGCAGACTTGAGGTTCACAGGCAAGAACTATGTCAGGATGTGTGCTTGCTCCTAATTTGACAATGGTGAGAATTACATCACTGTGAAGGTTTATATAGTTATGGTCCCCCTAGACTCATGTGTTTTAGTGCGTAGCCTACAGGGAGTGACATTATTAGGAGATGTAGCCTCACTGGAGTGGAGTATCACTGGGGGGGAGGGGGGAGGTTGAAGTCATATATGTTCAAGCTCTGCCTAGTGTGGTACACACTTTCCTCCTGTTGCCTGTGGACCAAGACAGAACTCTTGGCTCCTCCAGTGCCAAGTCTGCCTGCATGCACCATGCTTTTCCTCATAATGATAATGGACTAAATCTCTGAATCTGCAAGCCAGCCCCAGTGAAATATTTTCCTTCATAAGAGCTGCCTTGGTCATGGTGTCTCTTCACAGCAATGAAAGCCTAAGACAATAGTGGTATGGGGTTTGCCTTTATAAACACTCTACTAATGTAATGAGACCGTTGTCTGGGAATCCCAGATATGGACCTGTCCAGTGTCCATCATCCTGGCTGACATTTAATAAAGTTTTCTTCAAATTTGGCTAAAATATTGTGGCAGTGGCTTTATTTTCACCTGGTGGGGTCAACAACATCTAAGCACGTTGACAGTGATGTGGAGCTACAGGATTTGGAGTTTGCCCTGCTGGTTTAGTCTTGCTTTGGTTCAGTATGTCCTCACCATGCCCCACCCCTTCATTATGGAGTTATAATGTATGTTTTGTGTCATTTTAGGTTAGAAATTGTTAGATTATTGAAAGTGGCTATAGAGACATATAAGGTGGAAAGAAAGAGAAACTTGGTCTGGTTCCAGATGGGACATTGTCTATTCAGGATGAGGGGCAGTTTTGTTGCCCATGTGTTCAGACGGCCAAGATACCTACAGATGAAAATGGATGCCAACCCCTTATAAAGGCAGAAATTATTCCTGTAGTCTGCAAGGGTAGCTGGGGCATGTAGACTTTCAGCAGAAAACTGTCAAATATGCAATTTGCTTTTTTGTTTTACAGGAGGTTATAATTAAGAGATAACCTTGTGTTTCAGAACAGACTTTGAATTGTTAAATAGTCTTGAAACTGAAAGACTCGGGAGACTGAAGCTGGACTAAATGTATTTTGCATTATGATATGGCCATGAGACTATGGGGGCCAGGGGATGTCATGTGGGAAGTTTGAATGAGAATGGCCCTCATGGACTCATATATTTGAATGCTTGATCCAAAGTTGGTGGAAATGGTTGGGAAGGATTAGGAGGCATGGCCTTTTAAAAGTACATGTGTCACTGGGGGGATGGGGTTTGAGGTTTCAAAGTCCATGCTATTTCCAGCTCTCTCTCTCCCTCTCCCTCTCCCTCTCTCTGTCTATATGTGTGTGTCTATCTCTCCCATTCCCTCTCTCTGTTTCTCTCTCTCTCTCTCTCTCACTCCCTCTCCCTCTCTCTCTCTCTCTCTCCCTTGCTGTGGATCAGGTGTAAGTTCTTAGTTGCTGCTCCAGTGCCACACCTGCCTGCATGCTGATGTGTTCTTATCATGATGGTCATAGACTAACACTCTGGACCTGTGAGCCCCAAATTAAGTGTTTTTTTTTTTTTTTTATAAGTTGCCTTGGTTCTGGTGTTTTGTCATAGCAATAGAAGAGTAACCATGATAGTAACTAAAGCAGCCATGTTATCGGGAGGACACTAATGCTGGGAGAGGTCAAGAGCCTGGCTCAGGTATCCTGGCATACTTCTGGCTCTCCACAGCAGTGCCGAGAAGGAGGCAGGGTGGGTGCTAGCACTGACCACTGCCTGCAAAGAAAAACTGGAGCGTTCTGTTAATGTTAGTTAGCAGTTGTTTCTAAAGAGTTATTGCTAAGGAGGGCCCAAAATTTGAAGGAATTATTGCTTATGAGGACCACTTTCATTGAAACCACCACAACGCCTGAATGCATATGCACACCACATGTGTGCTGGAGTCCACAATGGTCAGAAGTCACCAGATCCCCAGAACTAGTTACAGGGGGTTCTGGGAACTGAACCTGGTTCCTCTGTAAGAGCAGTAAGTGCTCTTAACCACTTAGCTATCTCTCAGCTCTGCCCTAATTTTTTTTCTTTTTCATTGAAGCCGACCCTCCTAACAGATGACGTGTCTAGGGAACAGGCTCGGTGGTAGCCCAGGACTGTCCCATCCTCCAGTCCAGAAGCCTGGATGTACTCAGTTCCCTTCCATGACTTCCAGATTCGGAGGCTGAAGGAGAGGCCATGGGAGAATAGGGGCCTAAGTCAAGCCCAAGCCAGGGAGAAGTCCCTGTATGTGTTCTGACGTCCGACTCTACGCCCTACATCAGGTGTTGGCTTCACCCAGAGCAAACCTCACAAGTAGGGCTTGCCATGGCTGCTTCTAGACTCTTCCTCCTCATTCTGTTGACACTCTTAAATGGCCTGAGTACTTTGTCCTGCCATCTGTTCCCTGGCAGGGCTGTCCCTTTGCTTAATGCCCTCGTGTGTCTTCTAGCTCCCACTTGTGCTGCAAAGCCACTGCTTAGAGCGCAGGCTTCTCTCAGAAGAGCCAATGTCTCCTGTCTCTGCCATTGCTTCCCTTACCCTGTGGTTGGACAATGCAAGTCTTAAGTAAACATCCCAGTCACTGTGCCTATTGGAGTCTGTGCCCAGGAGCCACACCAAAGGCGCCTCCAGGGAAATTATTGCAGCATTTAATGGGAAGACCCAGGAACCTGTGTCCCCATAGTGGAATTGATTTTTTTTTTGTCCCAAGACTTCATTTCATCAGAGCTCTACTCTTTAGATTGAAAAAAAAATCAAAAACAAAAACAAAAATACCAAAAACCAAAACCAGAAACCAACAAAACAAAAACCCAAACCCCAAACAAAAACAGAAAACCTAGAATCACTGGCGTAGGAGAAACTGCCCTGGTTCTAAAGTGGGGCCTGTCACTGTGCACACATGCACAATTGCACCCTGGGCCCCAGCCATCTAGGGGAAGGCAGAGCTGGCTTCCAGCACTCCAGTTTGGAGCTGTTCTCCTGTGAGCATCTCACAGCCCAGTGAGGACAAGTCGTAGGAGCACTGAGTTAGTAATTTCCTCACCACTGTGGCAGAACACCTAACGAAAGCAGCTTGAACCCGGGTTGGTTTGCCTCCTGGATTGAGGTGTAGTTCATCATGGTGGCAGGATCTTGAAGTGGCTGCTTGGACTGCATCCACAGTTAGGGATTCGGAGAGGTGAGTGCTGGAGCTCCGGTCACTTTGTCCTTTCTCTTCTGTCCAGTACTCCAGCCCACAGGGATAGTGGCACCCACATTTAGAGTGGGTCTTCCCAACACAACCCAATCTAGAAAGTCCATCATAGACACACCTGTCTTGGTTAGGGTTTTACTGCTGTGAACAGACAACATGATCAAGGCAAGTCTTGTAAAGGAAGACATTTAATTGGGGCTGGCTTACAGGTTCAGAGGGTCAGTCCATTATCATCAAGGTGGGAACATTGCAGCATCCAGGCAGGTATGGTGCAGGAGGAACTGAGATTCTACATCCTCATCTGAAGGCTGCTGGCAGGATACTAGCTAAGACAAAGTCACACCCACAGTGATACATCTACCCCAATAGTGCCACACCCTGGGCCAAGCATATACAAACCATTTCATTACTCAACAGTTTTTTTCTAGGGCATTCTAGATCCTGTTAAGTTGATAGTATTAACCATCACGAATATGTACTGTGTTCCAAGGGTGGTAAAGGAAAACAAAATCAAAGCCCTGATCAAATCTCCTCCCAGGAAAGATGAAAGAGCGAGAGAGAGAGAGAGAGAGAGAGAGAGAGAGAGAGAGAGAGAGAGAGCGAGCAAGAGCTGCCACAGGGCTGTGACCACCTTAGCCAGTTACAGCTGGGTCAGGCCCTCTCTGAGCAACACAGAGAACTAGGGACCCTGGTTGTTGGCTTCCCCTGTCCAGGACTGCTGGCTACACAGGGCCAAGGACCCAGGTCCCATTTGACCATTAGCAGTCAGCCTGCCTGGCCCTGGCCTTTCCTCCAGGCCACCCTGAGTGTGGATTCTTGCCAACCCAGCTCCAGGGCATAGATCCCAGTGCTATGCTCCCATCTAAGTTCTTATGGAGCTTGGGCTTAACAACCGGGGTAGTAGAATCCAAAACACAATTAATGTGTCCTTGGGGGAAAATCGGGGTTGGGAATGGTTTGGCCAGATCTTCAGCGGGTTTATAAGATGGAAGGTGGAGGCTGGAGCCTCTAACGGAGAGCACATCTCGGGTCCCCTGTCAGCTCTGCATTGCCCACGTGTTCCCATAGGGGCTCTTGCTGAGCATCCAGCAACACTCATGGTGAGCATGGAGTCAGCTCTTCAGGGAGAGCACTGGCGTGTCACTGTAGTCAGAGTCGTGGCGACCAGAGCCGAGATCATCAGCTCAGCTGTCGCACAGACTCCTCAACAGAGGTCTCCTCCAGTGCTCTGTGGACTCAGGCTCAGGCTCCAGCCAGAGCTAATTTGGAAGAATCAAGGTGGCAGAAACAGGAAGAGGGCCACGGAGAGCTCAGTGAAGTGCCTGCTTTGTAAGCAGCAGGACTGACTTTGATCCCCCAAACCTGTGCAAAGCAAAACAAAACAGCAGCAGCAACAGCAGCAGCAGCAACAGCAACAACAAACCCATGTGCTTGTATTCCCAGTGTGGGGGAGGTAATGGCAGGCAGAGGCTATCTAGCTTACTTGGCAAGTTTTAGGCTACTGAGGGACCATGTATAAACACACACACACAGACATATGAATACATGCATAAACACTCATGCACATATACACATGCACACACATACATTAAATGGTGAATGATGGTCTGAGGAATAACAGCTGAGATTGTCCTCAGGTTTCTATACACACGCACACATACAGCTCACTTTGTGGTTCTGGTTGGCCTGGAACTTGTTAAATAATCAAGGCTAGCTTTGAACTCACAGAGCTCTGCCTGTCTCTGCCTCCCAAGTGCTGGGATTAAAGGTGTGCCCTTCCATATTCAGTGTGCTTTACCTCAAGGAAGTGTCTGTTTCTTACATTCTTTCATTCTCTTCTTTTCAAGACAGGGGGCTTCTGTGTAACCCTGGCTATCCTGGAACTCACTTTGCACACCAGGCTAGCCTTGAATTCACAAAAGTCCACCTGCCTCTGGCTCCTAAGTACTGGGATTAAAGGTGTGTGCCACCACGTCCTAACTGGCTTTTTCTTTCTTTCTTTCTTTCTTTTTTTTTTTTCTTTTTTCTTTTTGTTATAAAACGACATCTATCCTGCAACTTTGTCATAATGAATTGCGTCTCTTTGGTAAAAATAAACATTATAAACATTTTAATAGTCAGAGATTAAATACAAAACTAAACGCCTGTGAGCTGCTTCTGCTCTAAGCAAGGCTGACAACTGAGAAGTGGGTCGCTTGTATCATCTATCAATCAGCAGTTAAACTCTCAAGTTCTTATGCTACATCAGAGAAGAGAAAACAATTTAACAAAAAATTTCGGAACTGGCTTTTTCTAAGCATGTATTTCTGGTAAAATTCTTTATCCTGGGATACAAGAACCTGGAGATTCCCAATGGGTACCTATGATAAGGGAAAGAGACAGATAAGCCCTACCTTTGATTTGCCCTGGCACAAGCACATGAGCTCATGCACACACACACACACACACACATAATGCACACACGCACACCCCGCACACCACACACACCACACACACCCTTCGCCGAGGCGTGCACACTCTGGTTGTGCAGAGTGAAAGCTGCAGGCTGCTGTACAAGGGAATCCTAAACCCTGCCAGAAGAACTGAACCGTGTGGACACTGGCTTTGTCTCACAGAACTGCCTCTGGTCCCTGGGGTCACAGGACCTCCATCAGCAGAGGAAGTCTGCAGGGATTCGCTCCTGAAGTTTCCTGTCTACAAGGCAGGCAGAAGGGGGCTGGGGGTGGGGGCGCCTTTCCTGTTATTCCAAGATTTCAGCTGTTGGTGTAGTTTTTGAAATTTCCCCTTCCGTTCCTCCCCACACAGCCCCATTGAGGCCAGCAGCCATGAGCAGAGCCTCAGAGCCCAGCCTTCCAGTGGCTCCCTTCACCCTCAAAATCCCCGTCACTCCTCGGGCCCAACTTAGTGAGCTTTACTGCCGCTCTCCCAGGAAATTTCAGGGTGCTCTCAAATCTCCACGCTGAAGCCTCGGCTGTAAAATACGGCCACGTGACATTATAGATATGCCTTAGTCAGCACACAGTAGGCCCTCCACACACAGGGAGACAGTGGTTAGATAGTCTTCTCGGGACAAGGAGGGCTACGGTTCAAGGAACCTGATGAACAGGGGTGGCAGAGGCCGTTGGGAGAGTCCATTTCTGTTACTGGGGTTGTTAGGGTCAGAGACTGGGCCTGACTACCCAAATGAGCACTGGTCCTGACAGGGTTATTAAAGAGGCAAGAAATAATGAAAACCGAGAAAGACTTATTCAGTGTGGCCCAGTGATATCCTCCCACTCTCCCCACAGCCCAGGCTGAATGAGGTTCAGGTTTAACTAGAGAGCCAGGTCTACACATAGCTAAGCAGTCTGGGTCAAGGTGTATTCCTGTCTATCACTGACCTCCAGTCTGTCTGTTTGTCTGAACTCCAGTCCGTCCTGCAAGGTGATCTGACTAATCGTCAGAACAGTGTGAGATTTCTTCCTGGGTGCCNTTTTCCTTAAAAGCCCCCTACTGTTGCTGCTCCTGGTCGAGCTCCCCAGCCTCTCAGGGTGAAAGGAGCTCGTCCTCAGCTAGCTGATAAATAAAGTCCTCTTGCAATTTGCATCAAGACCGGTTCTCATAAGTGATTTGGGGTATCGCCTTTCCAGAGTCAGAAAGAGAGAAATTCCTTACAATTTCTAAGTCTTTCAGTGGGCTCCCACTCTGGGCTTCCACGGTTGGAAGCCAGTTCCCTTGAGCCCCTCTCCCTCGGACACTGGCTTTTTCGTTCTGCTTTTTGCTACATGGTGCTGAGGATGGAGCCCAGAGCCCAAGGGGAGCAGCATGGGCACCTCCTACTGAGATCACTCCCAACTCCAGCCTGCTTCTCACCCTCATCCCCCAAGTCCTCCATTCCAACCTTGGGTCCATGTGAGCCTGGTGTGCTGAGCCTTTGAATTCAGCAAAGATGGAGGAGGAGTAAGACGGAAAGAAGGAGGAGGAAAGGGAGGAAGAGGGAAAGGAGGAGGAGGAAGAGGTGAAGGAGGAAGAAGAGGGAGAAGAGGAGGAGGAAGAAGAAGAAGAGGAGGAGGAGGAGGCAGGGGCCTTTGAGTAGTATACTCTCCTGGTCCCCCTCCCAGGCCCCAGGGGGGATGGGTTAGACTTCCCATCTGGATTTATCACCCAACAACTGCAAAGCAGATAAAGAACTGTCTCTTAGCTGCCACATTCTCTGTCCCCAGGTGCCTTCATTGCTCTTTCCTCTCTCTGGCCGAGGCCTTGATTTTCTGATCCCTCTGCCTCCAGCTCACAAGCACTGGGACCATAGGAAGGTTCCACTGTGCTTCAGTTAGAGGCATGCTGAGGGTGGAACCCAGCCTGGCTGGGCCCCTCAATGTCAAAGGTACCCTTAACATGGGTGACAACTGGGCCCTCTCCAGAGTGCCTGCCCTGGGTCTGACTCCTCTCCCGTGTCCCCAGGAGTCATGTGCTGGGGTGAAGGGGGCTGGCTTATGGCCCAGGTTACCTACACAGACTCTGCAACACTAAACTGTCTCTTTGTGTCAAAGCTTGGCAGCTGTTGGGGAATTTCTGGAAGGAGGGTGGGAGAGCCAGGAAGGAAAGCACTGTGGGGTCTAGTGTTTCCCCAGAAGCCTGAATACAAAGAAAGGATGGAGGGGAATTCTGCCCAGGAGATTGTTTTTTCCCTTTAAAAAGAGCCAGCCTAGGGAGAGGGCCAATGATCTTCAACTTCCAGGGTTTCCCTCTAGTCCAGATTCTAAATGGTGGATGTTTCAGAAGTATGGCCTAGGGTGGAGGGAGGGGGCGTTCTGCATGAACACAGTCAAGGTGGTGGCTCCCCTGGTACAGAGAGTGGACCTGAACTCAGAGAGGTGAAATGGTTTGCTTTGGATCACACAGCATGTGTTGACAGAGCTATTTATTTATTCACTTATGTCAGTGTGTGTGTGTGTGTGTGTGTGTGTGTGTGTGTGTGTGTGAGTGTGTGTGTGTGTGTGTGTGTGTATGAGTGTGCATGTGTGTGATCTTGAGAACTGAAGTTAGCGGACCACCTTGGCTGTCATTCCTAAGCTGTGTGCCTATATATATATATATATATATATATATACACACACACACACACACACACACACACACACTGTGTGGACACAGGAGCCTGAATATATAGAAAGAAAGCAGCAGGTTCTCTGTAACTGGAGTTACAGACAGTTGTAAGCCACCATATAGGTGCTAAGAACTGAACCCAGGTCCTCTGCAAGAGCAGCCAGTGCTCTTAGCCTCTGAGCCACCTCTCTTGCCGCAGTCCACCTTGTTTTTGAGACACCGACACCTAGAACTCACCAAGTAGGCTAGTGAGCCCCAGGAATCCCCCTGTTTCGGTCTCCCCAGCACAGGAATCACAGATGTACGCCACCACACCAAGATTCTTCTTCTTCTTCTTTTTCTTTTTAAATATGGGTTCTGAGGGTTGAACTCAGGTCCCTGTTTTTAAGGCAGAACTTTACCAAAGCTACCCCTGCCAGCCACCACCACCCTTGAGAGCTACTACCACAAGCCAAGAGGCTCCAAAGTCACAGTAAGCCACCCTCTCAATAGAAGCAGCAGCAGCCTGTCTAGCTGTCCCAAGCCATCCTCCATCACAATGTGCTCTCCCTGTTCTCCCAACCACACCCCATGAGTCATGGGGAAGGTCAGCTTCTGAGCACCGCACACGAGGGCTCGGAACTTCAAAAGTACCTTGTCTGCCTTTGGGCAGGGCCAAGAGCTGAGCTCCCACAGGAGAAGCCCCACAGAAGCCTTGGTCAGAACCAGAACAGGAGCAGTCACAATGCCAGTTTGCATAGCTGGGCACAAAGTCGTGGCTAAAAGGTTCCTGTACCCACCACCACTACCATCCTGTAGTGGGGCAAAGTCACTGACTACTGTTCCCCAGCAGGGAATGCCCTAGGGCTGGGGTTGTGTGGAGGGAAGAGCCCTCATCACTGGCTCTGCTCTCGCTCTGGCTCTCCTCCTCCTCCTCCTCCTCCTCCTCCTCCTCCTCCTCCTCCCTGGGAGGACCCATTCTGGATCCAGCACTAAAGGTGGTAAGAAGTTCAGTGTTAACCTAGCGCCCTGGGGAGAAAACAATTCATCAAACAGCACAGAAGATGCCCCCAGTGCTCAGCACAT
>LR750271.1:502583-525696 GCA_902729485.2 Mus minutoides
TGTACACACACACACATGCACACACAGACTACAATGTGCTAGGAGTTAGACAGGGCCTTGTGCACGGCTAAGCATCCCCCCCCCCCCCATCCCCAGGGTTGCTCCCCAGTTCCTCCTCTTCCTTTCCAGTTACTTCCCACTGGAAACAGCACAGCGCCTGCTCTTATCTGAGATCCCAGCGAGGTTTTACTGTGCCCGAGGAGATGTTGTTCCAGGAAAGTGTGGGTGTGAGTTACTAGATAGCTTTTGGAAAGTAGGACCTAGACACATAAAGACAGAAACATGAGAATTGGAACCTTAAATGGAGCCTGAAGAGTTTCTCGTGGATGTTCAATGGTAGAGGAATTAGAGGTGCGCTCGGGGCTGGTTCTTTATGTTTTGTCTGTTTGGTTGCTTTGGTGCTTGGGGGGGTAGAGCCTCAGATTTTTTAATTCTTAGGCCATGGAGATGGCTCAGTGGTTAAAACCGTTGCCTTACAAGTGTAAGGACTGGAGCTTGGATCCCCAGAGCCCAAATAAATGCCCGGTGGGACAGCAGCCTGTTTGTAACTCCAGCACAGAGAGGTGGAGATGGGATCCCTGGAGAAAGTGGGCTAGCTCTCGAGTCTTGCCATACCAGTGAGCTCCGGGTTTTATTAAGGATGATTCTTGACATCAGCTTCAGCCTCACCATGCGCGTGCACACGTGTGCAGAGCACCCACGGCACAAGCAGATGTGCATGCACGCCTGTGTCTACTCAGGCACAGAAGAGTGGAAGAGAAGTATCGTCACTGTTGCCTTGAAGTTCTTGGGAACTTGAAGGCCTTGAGAACGATGGCTTAAGGCTCCATAAAAAGTTTGAACCCTGGGAGTTTGTGCTGTCGTTCCATCATGGTGAGCCTCTCTGGAGTTCCATTGTTTGGAGACTTTGTCTGAAGCTGCAGTTGGAAACATAATAACAACTAGAACTATTCCGTTGGAACTTTGTGAACTCGGACAGTCTCCAGTAAGACAAAATAAATAAAAGAACCAATACCCTATATTTTCCACTAGCACAGGAGTCTCACTTGTGTGTGTGTGTGTGTGTGTGAGAGAGAGAGAGAGAGAGAGAGAGAGAGAGAATTGTGTGTTGACAATTACTTCTAAACGGCCTCTGCTGTTAGATGGGCAAAAAATTTTCTTTTTTTGAAATTTAATTTTACATGTATTTTTATGTGTATGTATATGCCTGTGTCTGTTTATGTGTCTCATGTGTGTGCAGGAGTCAGAAGAGGTCAGAACCCTTGCTTGAGGTTCCCTCCAGATCCCTTGAGGTGAGAGAGGTGGATTTGAGACACTGTGAGGGTGCTGGGAATGGAATCCGGGTCCTCTGGGAGAGCAAGTAGCTCTCCTAACCACTGAGCCATCTCTCCAGGTTACCCCCCCCCCCCCCCCCCCCCCCCCCCCCCCCCCCCCCCCCCCCCCCCCCCCCCCCCCCGTGAGCTTCTGACCCTCCTTCCTCTACCAATCAGTGCTGGGATAGCAAGGGCACGCCTCCATACTGGTCTGTACAGTGCTGAGGATTGTACCCCGGACTTCATGTGTGCCAGCCTCACACTCCACAACTGAGTCACATCCAGATTGCCACAGGCCTTCGCCAAGACTAGCTTCCATCTTTTTTTTTTTTTTTTTTTTTTTTTTTTAAGGTTTTCTGTTTGTGTGTTTTTGTTTTGAGACAGAGTCTCTCATGTAGCCCTGGCTATACTGGGAACTCACTAGGTAGACCAAGCTACATAGACCTTTGAGTTACAGAGATCCACCTGTCTTTGCCTTTTAAGCATTAGGATTAAAGGCATATACCACCTTACCTAGCTTCTTTATAAATACCTTTTAGACTAGACACTATTGAGGTGGTTTTTGTTGGGGTGCCTTCCAAAGCATGTGGGTACTGTAGAGGAAAAACGACATATCTTGGGTTCCTGCTGTTCTAGAAACTTCCATAGTATACTTGAAATTTCATGTTCTTTCTTCTGGTTCTTTGTCGTTAGACACTAGAATTAATCAGCCAAATATGCAGTAGCTTTAGAAATTAGAAATTTAAATCTTACTGTTCCCCAAACCAAATAGAACACAGAGATTCTTTTAGATCAACACTAAAACAAGTTGGTGGGGAAAAAAAAAATCTTGATAAAGCGATCTCCAATCTCTATGGTGAGTAGCTGAAAATGATTATCAGTTTGTGTGCGTGGAGATTGTGTGCACACATGTGTAGAGGTCAGAGGACAACATGTACCCTCTCTCTCCGACCATGTGAATCCCAGAGATAGAACCTGGGCTGCCAGGCTTGGCGGTCTCACCTTCCTCTGCTGAGCCATCTCACCTGTCCTTCTGCCTAATAACTTTTTAAAATTTAATTCTATTCTATTCTATTTTATTTTTTGTCCAAAGAGGCTTTTCTGTTTGTGCTTTGCATCTTTAGAGAAAGGACCCCATGGGTCTCCCTCCTGGGTCTCCCTCCTGTGTGTTTTGGTCTTGCTTCTTTGTGGTCCATGATGCCAGCTGAGGTTGTCAGCACAATGAAACCAAACTGACAGTGTGGGCACAGATTGTTCTGCCATTTCTCTAGGTGTGTGCGTTGCACATCAAACCTAGGGCTGATCACGCTACACTTGTTCAACCTGCCTGTGAGGGTTCACATCGATTTTCCCAGCTCTGTGATCATCAATGATGTCTAACTCACCGATGTGACCGTGCTTCATCATCACAGTTAGGAACCGAATGATGGCTTTGGCACATGGCCTGATGAGGGTCCGGCGTTTGCCTCTCGTCTTAGCACTGTTGGTGCTCTGGAGAGCACCTGCCAGGACATTCGTGATGATGAGGGGGTCTTTAATTTTATCTTTGAGACAGGGTCTTTCTGTGTAACCCCCAGTCTGAGGTATTGCAAACAGGAGCATCATTATATAGAGCCGGCTGGCCTGGCGCTCACAGAGGTCCTCCTGCCTCTGCCTCCCAGGTATTGGATTAAAGATGTTCAATGCTATGTCTGGCCACCTTCCTTTTTGAGATATGGTCTCCAATTGAAGCCAAGGCTTGCCCACTCTGTTAGACAAGCTGGCCAGTGAGTCCCAAGGATTGTCCTGTCTCTGCCTCCTCTGTTGGGATTATAGAGATATCACAACACTGTCTCCATGGGTCCTGAGGATCTGAAGCCAGAGCTTCACACTCGAACAGCCTGTGCTTTATCCACTGTAAGTATCTTCCCAGCCCCGTCCTCTGGTCTTACCTCACACAGGCTCCACCTCTCTCTACTGCGGGACAAAGTCTGTCTGCTACTTCTGTTCTTTTGAGACAGGGTGTCATGTAGCTAAGACTGTCCTTGAACTCTGTGTGTAGCTGAAAACAGCCTTCAACCCCTGATTCTCTTGTATCCGTGTCCCACAGGCTGAGATTACAGAGGTGTATGCACCATACCAGCTTTGTGTGGTTCTGGGAACGAAACCCAAGGCTTTAAGCACACGAGGCAAGCACTCAGCTAGCTTGAGCCATATTTGCAGCCCTGTCTGCAGAGTCTTGACTGGACCTTGCTTCCTTTTGCTTCAGGACTTCCTTCCTCCCTGCAGAGAGAAGCAGTAGGTAGGAAGTGCTGAGCATAGCGGCTGAGAGAGGCAGGGCCACTGGGCAAAGGTTTATGGGCCTGTTCAGAAAAGGGGTTAGATGTTATCAATGGTAAACCATCAGGGCGCTAAGGGAATTACCATTTGCTGGTGTAGAAAGTTCACATGGACTGGGGAGATGGCTCAGTTGGTAAGGTCTTGGAATGCAAGCACAGGTACCCAAGCTTGTTCCCCAGGACCCATGCTGAAACAAAGCACAGCAGAACTGACCTGGCAGCTTGAGTTTGTCATCTCAGTGCTGGCTGGAGAGGTGCACACCGGAGCTTCCCCTGGGGCTTGCTCAGCTGATCTAGCCTGAGCAGTGAACGCCAGGCCAGTGGGAGACCCTGTGCCTGCCTAGAGTGTGTGAAGCCCTGGGCTCCACCCCCAGCATCACAGAAAATCAGATATGAAGGTGCATACTCATAACCCCAAATCTGAGGTAGAGCCAACAGGAACATCAGGAGCTGACAGTTGTCCTTAGCTGTGGAGAGAGTTCAAGGGTAGCCTGGGCTCCATGATATCCTGTCTCAGGAAAAAATATAAAAGGCAGAATACAATTGAGGAATATGCCTTTTGTTGACCTCTGGCTTCCATGTGTACACACACACACACACACACACACACACACACACACACAGTTTGTGTGAACCGTGGCTTGCAGTGGCAGAGGTGCCACAGAGGTTTGGCAGCTGTGGCTGGTTGCTCTAACCTGGTTGTGGCAGAGAAAGTGGAAGATGGGTAGAGGGAAAGGTCCATTAGAGATAAGAGTCAGGAGAAAGAGTGAATAGAGCTGGGGAGAAACAAGGGGATCTGGGATGATCACCTGGTCTGGCTTGACTAGTGATGTCTGATGTCTGCACTCCTAGGGGCTTGTGTTGCTATTGTGGGGGTGGGACAGAGGTAGATAAGGAGTGCATTTATTCTGATTTCTTTCCATTGTTGTGATAAAACACCCAGACTGCAAGTAGCTTGGGGAAGAAAGGGTTTATTTAGCTTTGAGGGAAGCCAGGGCAGGGACTCAAGAATGAACTCAAAGGCAGGCTGGCTTGCTATTCTGCCTTTAAGCAAAGAATGCACTCGCTGACAAGGAAGTACAGCAGAAACCATGGAGGACACTGCTTGGTGACTCTCTGCCTCATGATTAGCTTGCTTTCTTATATCACCCAGGGCCAACTGCATAGGGAATGGAGCCACCCACAGTGGGCTGGGTCCTCCTACATCAAATAACAATTCAGACAGTCCAGTCCGCTACAGACTTGCCTGCAATGGAGACTCCCTTCTGAGGTGACTGCAGGCTGTGTTAAATTGGTAGTTAAAGCTAACTAGGGTATTTGTTTATTTGACTTGTGTGTGTTTGTGAGTACAGACTTGCACACCCACAGAACAGCTTTCACAAGTAGGCTCTCTCCTTCCTCCATGTGCTTCCCAGGAATTGAACTCAGGTTGTCAGGCTTGGCAACAAGTGACTTTTCCTGCCAAGACATCTTGCTACCCTTTAAAAAAAATGGGGTGGCCCTGGCTAACATGAGCTCAAAGGATAGAGGTGGGGTAGAGAACCAGGATCAGTAGGCGAGGTTCATGGTATGGTGGGCCTGAAATTTAGTGTTCCTGGAACTGTTAGGGTCAGAGCCGGGGCTCAACAGGACAGTGAAACAGACCAGTTTTGGTGAAAAGCAGACAGAGGAGGTTTACCTAACACGGCTACACTGGGAAGAGCAAGCAGAGGGGTCTGATGACCCGTACAAGCCCTTCAGGGTCCCGACATGAGGTTCAGGTTTAAGCAGAAGACAAGAGCTGTGCATAGCCAAGCTGTCCTGGTCAAGGTGTGGTCATGCCCATCACTGACCCAGCCTCGTCTCAGTGCCAGCTCTCCTGCAGGGGGTCTGACAGGCTGTCAGCACTGTGTGAGGTCTCTTCCTGAGAGAGGAGCCCCTCTCTGCCTGGCACCAAGGCTCCCGTCTCCTTCTCTCAGTGTGATATTCCCAGGGAAAGGCCAGTTTCATGGATCCATTGAAGTATCCCTTCTGGAATATTTTCATTCTCGCCTGGACAGTTACAGTGGGGAGGATCCACACCTGCACGAATAGGGTGGTTTCTGGGGACAGTGAAGTCAGAAGCAGAATTTGTGTCCTTCGTCCATAAGGGAAGTGACCAGGAAGGAGATCTGGCAGTGGCAGAGCATGGCCCTGGGAGGCGAGGCCTTATCTGAATGGGAATTTTGAAACAATGAGGTGAATGACTAAGAAAAGCGGACAGGAAGTGACTGTGAGGACAGAGAAAGGACACACGTTTGGCCTGGTCACCACAGGCCTGGGGAGGCGAACACCGTATGCTTAAGATAAGGAGTCTTTAAGGACAAGTGTAGAGGAACATTCTTAGAATAGAAGAATGCTATGGTATCCCCAGTGGTTGGGGACAGTGGGTCAGTCTCTGTTGAGGTGGATGAAGTGTTGAGCTGAGAGACCTGGTCATGGTCAAATGTAGAACATCCTCCTGCCTGTCCCAGGAGAGGCAGAACCATGTTCAGGGTGTGCTGGCCTAACAGAGCCTGTTCTAGCACCGCCCGCCCCAAGCCTTGGCAAAGGAGGCCGCTCACTCTTGCTGTGTGTACCGCCTAGGCAGGGAGAGAAAAGACATGGCCACTATTGCAGTCAAAGCTGACCTGCAACCAGGACCCAACCCACAGTGCCCATTGCATGTTGGGAAAGTAATGTTCTCAGTGTTAAACACACACACACACACACACACACACACACACACACACACACACACACACACACAAGTAACCGGCAAGGAATTTCTTTCTTCATTTTTTGAAACCTTGCTCATTATTTATTTCTATGTTTATGGTTGTTTTGCCTGTGTGTATGTTTATGTACCATGTGCATGCAGTATCTGCAGGAGCCACAAGAGGGCATTAGATCCTCTTGTTACAGACAGTTGTTAGCTACCATGTGGGTGATGGGAATTGAACCTGGGTCCTCTGAAAGAGCAGTCTGTGCTCTTAACTACTGAGCCCCAGGCAATGTCTTTTTTGTTAAAAAGGGTGTGTTACCACCCAAACCAGGATAGCAAGCCGAATCCAAGGCCAAGATGACCCCTGTCTTTTACCCCTATGGAAGACAGGGTGGGGAGTGGCTATTCTTTTTTGGCTGAGGTTGAACCTCACAGCTCACCCCCAGGGGGGCTAATGTGGGAAGGCAGCCAGCAGCAAGAAAATGAAGGAAAGGGGTCTCAATCCAGCTGCTCTGGGCTGTCACAGTCTGTGAGTGCAGAGGGCCGTGGGGCCTGGGAGGCTCTGGGTAAAGTTTTACAAGGTGGGAGATGAAAAGATTCGAATTCCTTTGCATAAAATTGTTGGAGGTAGAGGGATTTATGAATTCTTTTGTTCTTGGCAACTAGTCAGTCACCTTTGATAGAAAAACTAAAAAAATGCGTTTCTCACAAGCTGAATGTGGAGGTGCGCATCTGGGACTCAGAAGGCTGAAGCGTGTCAGTGGCTTACTGGTGTTTCCTTATGGATTCTCCTGGGTGGCTCAAAACACATCCATGTTATATTCTCTTCCTTTAAAACAAAAAAGAGCTCAGTTTTAGTTTTTAATTAGTGCGTATCTTTGTGTGTATCTGTGTCTCCGTGTCTGTGTCTATCAACGTATGGGTATATAGATGTGACTACAGGTGCCGATGGGGTACAGAGAATGGCTTTGGATCTCCTGCAGCTGGAGATACAGGCAATCACTCAACATGGGTGCTGGGAACTGAGCTCTCAGGCATGTGTTCTTAACTGATGAGCCACCTCCCTAGCGAGCCAACCCGCTTCTCCTCCCCGCCCCCCCCCCCCCCCATCTTACTTTGTCTTTTCCTTTTGGGTTGGCTCAGGGCCCTGTCATTTCCAAGGCTAGCCTGGAACCACCGATCTCTTTGCCACCTTATGAGTAACATGTTTTTAAAATAATGAGTTGTTTCCTTCAAGGCGATGGATGAGGTGCCTTTTAAGTGTTATCTTTTTACTGGTATCTACTGTGTGTGCTTACGGTGTGTCTGCGGGTGTGCGTGTCTGTGCATGCGCTTGTGGAGGCCAGAGGTCAGTCAGCTGTCTTCTGTCATGCTCCCATTTTTTTTTTTGAGTCAGGATCTCTCACTGAAGCTGGTGCTCTAAATTTTGCTAAGTTGCCTCTGTACCCTCCCAGAGCAAGGGGGAGGGGGCAGGGGAGGGCCACAGATGTGTGTTGTTGGAGTCGAGTTGGCTGGGGATCTGAGTTCAGGTCGCCATCCACGGCAAGCACTTTCCTGGCAGAGCCTCCTTCCCAGCAGCCACTGAATTTAGTTATGCAGTATTTTCAAACCTGGGGATCTAAGTGCTATTCCCTATTGGAGCAAGCTGTTGGAGGAGAGAGGGACTCATTCCAGCTGAGATCTTCATAATTTGGTTTTAGCAAGAAGTAGTCTAATAAACTTTTCAGTTTGTCTTAGTTAGAGTTACTATTGCTGTGATGAAAATCCACGGCCAAAAGCAACTTGGGGAGGAAAGGGTTGTGTCTGCGGTGTACATGCCTGTGTGGTTTCTACTGACTGAGCTATCTCTCCAGGCCCCACATATGTACTTTTAAAAATAGGCTTTTTTAAAATTTTGATGTATATGTGTTTGTCTGTGTGGGGCAGTGGACCATGCCAGAAAACTGGATAAGGTTGAGTGGATTCAGAAATCCCCGTACTCTTATACCTGAGGTGTTTCATCTTCTCCCAACCAGGTTCCTGTCCTGTAACATATGACCACGGCACCCCATGGAGAAGATTGTGACAATCAGTCTCCTAGGGGCAGCACCCCAAGCCCCTCCACATGCAGTTGAGGCATCCCTAACATCTCAGACCAAGACAATAGAAAGCCTCTGCTGTCAGCCCCCAACCCACCCCAAATGTATAAAAGACCCTATCCACAAGGAATAAAGCAGGAGTTATTTCATTAAGGATCACCTGAGAATGTCTGTCATAAAGAGCTGTGACACTCTGCGGAAGAGAAGTTCTCTCCCGGGAGAAGCTTTCTCTACGGGAAGCTGCTCAAGCCTGCGGAGGTCACTTCCCGCTCCTTGGCCGCGATCTTGGCTCCTAGCCAATGTGCTGCACCAACTCTGGAGTAGAGGTAGCTCTGCAGTAGAGACTGGCACCTCGCCTGCCTGCGGCTCCCCTCCCTGCACGCACTGGCCTTCCACAGAGCAGAGCAGCACTGGCCTGGGAAGATCAACTCCTCCTCCCCCTTCAGAGAGTGCAACTCTGGCTGCTCCAGCTGGGTCAGAGCCCAGCAGATCTCTACAGATAACATCCGGTACACAGACCAGCATGTTTGCACGCACGAGTGCGTGTGTCTCCAGGTGCCCACGGAGGCCAGAAGAGGGAGTTGGATCCCCTGGAACTAGAGTTAGAAGTTTTGTGAGCCCACAGTGGGTTTCAGGAACCAAGCTCCAGTCCTGTGAAGTGCAGCAGGCACTTTTAGCTGCTGAGCTATTTCTCCAACTCTCTGGATTTTTTTTTTCCTAAAAAACAAACGACATCATAGCTTATATTTTCTGCAACTTAATTCCCCCCCCCACCTCTCCTTTAGTGGTACATCCTAGACATTTCCCAGGACAGGAGATGGGGATGTTCCTTTGTCTTTAATAGCCGTATACTCTTAACATTGGGTCGTTCATAATTTAGAAAACTATTTCTAGTTAGTGGATTTTTTCCAGGTTATTGCATTGTATGTAAACACCAAGAAAAATCCTTGCACACTTAGAGTCTCAGCATATAGGGTTTGTATCTTTGCCCACAGTATCCATTTCCCCATACCTTTGTGTGTGTGGTACTGGCATGTGTGTCAGCACACATTTGTATACAGGTTCGCATGTACCCGTGTGTCCCTGCATGCCGAGGTCCTAGGTCAACTTTGGGTTTCCCTCCATCATTCTTTACATTATTCATTGAAACAGGGCTCTCAGTTGAACCCAGAGCCCAATGATTGGGCTACTCTGTGATTATTTAGTAATCATATTTACCTCCCTCCCAGTGAATTACTTCATATTCTGCTTATTTTAGAAGGTTAGTGTGGAAGGTGGAGGATCAGAAGTCCAAGCTCATTGTTAGAGCAGGTTGGAGGCCAATCTGAGGTATTTGAAATCCTGTCTCAAAAAGCCCAAATGGTGGGGGAGGGGGAAGGAAAATAAATAGAGTTTAGCATTGAGTCGTTGGCCTCCTGGGCAGGACCTTTATACATTCCAGATGTCACTTCACAGAATGCTGCACTCTGTCTGAGCTTGTCAGTCTTCCGAAATCCCCGCCCTCCGTTCCGCCTTCACAGCTTCTCCAGCTGTGCAAGTTCTTTTGACCGTTCTTGCCGCGTTTGATTTTCTGATTTTTTCCCCCCATTGTTGCTTTCTGTTGGGAACTCCTGTTTGAAGTAGTCTGGAAGTTAAATGATCATCTTCCTCTTTGCACTTCAGCTCTCTGAGTGAATCTGGGTTTTCCTTGTCGACCCTTTTCTTTAATTGCCAAGTCTATAGCCTGCTGTAGTCCTAGTCCTCCAAACTGCGCTTGCAAGATGGTGCTGAGCTGCAAGTGACTGGAAGTTCATTTGTCTGTGTGTGTGTGTGTGTGTGTGTGCGCTCATACACTCTTGTGCTCCCTCCCTTCAAGTGGGCAAATACCATGGTGTATGAGGAGAACATGCAAGTATCTTTTTTTTTTTTTTTTTTTTGGTTTTTTTCGAGACAGGGTTTCTCTGTATAGCCTTGGCTGTCCTGGAACTCACTCTGTAGACCAGGCTGGCCTCGAACTCAGAAATCCGCCTGCCTCTGCCTCCCGAGTGCTGGGATTAAAGGCGTGCGCCACCACGCCCGGTGCAAGTATCTTTTATTTTTAAATGTTATCTACTAATTATTCTTTTAAAGGACTTTATTTACACCTATGTGAGTGTATATCCCATGTGAACAGGTGTCCTGAGAGGCCAGAAGAGGATGCTGGGTTCCCAGGAGCTGGAGTTAAAGGCAGCTGAGAGTTGCCTGGCGTGAGTGCTGGGAACTGTTCTCTGGAGACAACAAATGCTTTTCTCTCCAGCCCCAGGGTATCATTTTCCTTTCCTTCCAGATCCTCTCTGTAGGTCTAGCAGCCAACAATGCCGATTCTTACCTGAACTAGTCTTATTTTATTTTTTTTACATTTCTTTATTATCAGTGTGTGTGTGTGTGTGTGTGTGTGTGTGTGTGTGTGTGTGTGTAATGCCAGGTGTGAGTGTGTGGGGAACAACTTGCAGGTATTGGCTCTGTCCTTCCTCTGTTGCCTCTGGAGCTGGAACTCAGGTTGTCAGCTTGGGTGGCTAGTGCCTGTACCCGCTGAGCCGTCTCACCCGCCTCTGCATCAGTCTTTTTAATGATGGTTGTAAACACTGGCTTTGTAACTCATGTGCACGCTGTGCGTTTACCAGCCTGCCTTGGCTTTCTGTGGTCGAGAGCCCTCCCTTCTCCCCTCTTTCTTTAGTCCTTTCATAGGTATGACTTCGTGGATTCCTGATCTCCTTTGCTTTGTAGAGGTCATGGGTGCTGTTACACAGATATCTGTCTGGAGACAGGCTCTCTCTCGGAACCAGGAACTTGTCATGTAGACTGGACTAGCTGGCCACTGAGGCCCGAGCTCCACCAGTCTGCCTCTCTAGCCCTGATATTCACAAGCATGCACCCCTACAACTGGCTTTCTCCTTTCAAATTCAGGTCCCACCCCCCTTACAGGGAGGCACTTTCCTGCCTCAGCCCCAGGTTCTGAATTTTTCAATGTTGTGTTTTAATGAGCTTTTCTTTGTTGTAACAAAGTATTTGGCAAAAATCAAACATAATGAGGAAAGATGCAGTGTGCAGTGTTGCTTCAGGCCTTTCGTCTCAGCCCTCGGGGACAGAGGCAGGCGGATCTCTGAGGTTGAGGCCAGCCTTGGAGTGAGTTCCAGGATGCTCAGGGCTACACAGGGAAACCCTTCTCTAAAACAACAACAACAAGAGCAAATAAACAACACAGGAGGAGGAGAGAGAGGATGAAAGATTAGTTTGGGTCATGGACCCAGAAGCTCATGCTTGCTTGGGCCCTTTGCTTTGGGTTTGAGGTGAGAGGTTGGACATGGACGAGAGTGGGAGGCAAGTAGAGCGGTCCAGTGCCTGTCAGCAGGGAGGCTCGCTCTCTCTCTGTCTCTCTGTGTGTGTCTCTGTCTCTCTCTCTCTCTGTCTCTGTCTGTGTCTCTGTCTGTGTCTCTGTCTCTCTCTGTCTCTGCGTCTCTGTCTCTCTCTGTGTCTGTGTCTCTGTCTCTCTGTCTCTGTCTGTGTCTCTGTCTCTCTCTGTCTCTCTGCCTCTGTCTCTCTCTGTCTCTGTGTCTCTGTCTCTCTCTGTCTCTGTCTGTGTCTCTGTCTCTGTCTGTGTCTCTCTTTGTGCACACGTGTGCCCACGTGTGTGTATGTGTGTGTGCGTGCTTTTTCGTGTCTTGTTTCTGTCTGTCTGTGATCTCATTTAGACACATTCTAAGGTCTTCACATTCTCCCATAATTTCCTGGCTCTTTTGTACAGTCAGATAGTAGGGTGGGTTTTTTTGCTTGTTTATTTCTTTGTTTTTGTTTTGTTTGTTTGCTTTAAGGCAAAGGCTATGTCTTTGGAAAAGTAAAGCAAAATCAGCCACAGTAAATGGACTGTATGTAACCCAAACAGGGGTCAGATTTTATCTTTAGAGCCAGTCCAGGGGTGGGTATGTCAGGAGTGACTGAGTGACACTTGGCTGTCCTAGGTCCCTCCCTAACCCTAGCAGGTCACCTGCAGCTATGGCCTAACTGGGAACATCAACTTTGCTTACTTCCAATTTGCACTTAAACCACAGCAACAAAAAACTAGATCTCATGGCTGGAGAGAAGATGGAGAGGTTAGTAACATGGCTTCTCTGCACCCATATTGGGGGCTCCCAACTGCCTGTAATTCCAGCTCCAGGATTGGATGCACCAGCGTCCCGTGTGTGTGTGTGTGTGTGTGTGTGTGTGTGTGTGTGTGTGTGGCCGGGGGTGGGGGTGGTGGGAAGGCCAGATCTCGTGCATCTATTTCTGGCCTCAAGCTCCCTACGCAGCTGAGGGTAAGCTTGAACTTCTGATTTTACGTGTTCCTCCACACAAGGTTTATGTGGTGATGCAGGGGATCAAACCTAGAATGCTAGGCCAGCGCTGTATGGACTGAGCCACATCATAATCTCTGTATTTTTGTACTTGGAGCAAAACAAAGGTTTTGGTCTTCAGTGATTATCATTGGTGATTAATCATTGGTGATTATCATTGGCAAAGAAATCAACTTTCTTTAAAATGAAAACAGACAAATAACCGAAGTAAACGGTCCTAGGCTCATCCGGTAAAGTGTCTGCCATACAGGCATGAGGAGCTGAGTGTAGATCTCCAGAACTCATGAAAAGCCAGGGAGGTCTGTGTGCACCTGGGACCCCAGCACTGGGGAATGCAGACACAGGCATATCCTGACAGTCACTCCAGGTTCCTCAGGAAACCCCGCCTCAAAAAAATAAAGGGGGCTCCGGGGAGATGGCTTTCTGCCGAGACTGTCTACCAGAGTTTGATTCTGGGACCCATGTGGTCAAAAGAGAGAATCAACTCCCACAGGCTGTTCTCATTTCATGTGCAATGGCATGGATGTTCACACACACACACACACACACACACACACACACACACACACACGGGATGTAAGTTATTGGAATTAAAATAAATTAAAAGTAAAGATGGCAAGTGACCGAGGACAGAGAGCCAGAGTTCACTCCTTCATGGATGTGCATGTGTGTCTGTGCACATCCCACACTATAAAGTCCATACAGCACATGCGCACACATGCCAAAAGTGCATACTAAAGCTGTATATCTGTGTAATGCATAATTTGGTTGCCTGCATGTGTTTGAAAGGACCCTGCCCCCAGCCTAGACAAATGTTGGTCCATTTCCATCAAGTTCACAGAAACAGGGTTGGTGGTGAGAAATTGTGGGCCTTTCTGTGGTGTGGGTTCCAACCGCATTCCCCAGCCCCATCTCTGCAGGAAACAGTGGTTTTAAACGAGGCCAAAGGTATTTTCAAGTTCCCGAATCACAGCCTTGTGGGGCACCTGTACCCCTGTTCCTTCTATTTCTATCCCCACTTAGATGTGCTTAATTATCTAGTTAATTGCTTAGTTCACTCATTAAAAAGCACATAATTAGCATAGAGGGAGTAGGGCGGATGGATGGATGCCTGGTGTGGGCAGGTACCTGAGAAAGTGCAGGGAAGACAGATCTGTGACCTTGACTTTGAGCAGTCCAAGGCCATGCCTGGAGCTCACACCAATGCTAAGGGGTCCCAAATCATCAAGAAAAACAACAAATTATGTTCAGTCTGCCTGACTGCAAAAACAGATAAAGTACATGAGAAATAGTTTGCAAAATGACCTATGCTCGCAGAGGATTTAAATACAAGGATGTCTAAGTCGAGACACTAACCAGAGACTCGCAGTTAACAGTGAATGCTAGGCCAGGTATGGCAGTGCATGCTTGTATCCCAGCGCTCAGGAGGCTGGGGTGGGGGAGAGTCCTGAGTTCCAGGCCAGCCTGGGTGACACAGTGAATCCTTGTCACAAAAGAAAACAAAGCTCAAACATTGCTCCAACTGAACAAATCAGTCCCCGTAAAGAACACAGCTAGGGAGTTAGCTTCATCAGTCGGGATCTCTGTGCAAGGATGAAGACCAGATCTAAGATCCCCCAAACCTATGAAAAAAGCTAGTGTGGAAGCCCACATCTCTGACTCTAATGCTTGGGTGACAGGGACCGGAGGCTCCCTTGAACTTTCTGGTCAGCCAGCCCAGCTGAAACAGTGAGGTCCAGGTTCAGTGAGAGACCCTGCCTCAAGGACAAGGTGGGGAGCCAGATGAGGGGCACAAGCCTTTAATCCTAGCCCTTAGGGGGGGGGGGCGCGGGTGATGGCGTGAATGAGAAGTGGCTCCATTGCTTGGACATTCAAATGCTTAGGATGTTGTTTGGGGAGGCTTAGGGGGTGTGGCCTTGCTGGGGTACCCAACCTCTGCTTCCCTGCAGCTGTGCTTCCCTGCAGAAGGACTCTCCTGCCCCTGGAACCTGAGACAGATAAACCCTTCCTCCTATAAGCTGCCTTGCTCAGGGTGTTTTATCACAGCCATTAAAAAAAAAAAATAACTAAGATGGAAGTACAGGCATGTGGATCTCTGTGAGTCCAAGTCCAGTCAGGGCTTCAGAGTGAGTCCGTCTCAGAAATTTTAAAATAATTTTTTAAAAGGTTGAGGAGTCACAGTATACATATACACATACGACACATACATGCACACACATGCTATATACACACAAACATACATACACACTATATATACACACATACCCATACAGTATACATACATAATACACATACACACATATATACACACATGCATTTGTACTCAAACACATATACACATAGGCACACACACTGTACATACATACTTTCATACACACACATACTATACACATATGCACACACATACGTATGCACATAAACACATGTTCACATATACACTATACATACACATATACACACATGGACTCACACATACACCCATGCACACACTCTACACACAGACATAAACACTATACACACATGCATACTATGCATACACATATATACACATATACACAGACTATATACACGTACACCATGTACACACCCTATACACAGACATACACTTACACTCTACACACAGTGTTTTAGGCATTCTGAGTGATTTGTTTTTGAGTCCACCTGACTTTAATTTTTTTTCTTAAGTTTGAGACAGGGTCTTCCCTATGTATCTCAGGCCAGCCTTGAAGGCTATATATAGCTGAAGATGGCCCTGAACTTACCGGTCATTTTTCCTTTGCGTTCTTTAGTGCTGGGATTAAAGGTCACTTCTCTTGCTTCACCCATCCGGTCTTTTGATAATGTCATTCCCCCCCCCCCCCATGTTATTTTTGCCTCTGTTAGAGTTGATCAAGTCCTTATTTGTCTTAACACCGGCTAGTGATGTCCTCTAGGGGGTGTGTGCTGACTTCTGTCCCAATTTGTACTGGAGGCTGGGATGGTGGGTGTGTGCTGCCCCCAGTGGCTAGCCTTTGCCTACATCTCAGAGAGGTTTGGTGGGTCTCTGCATCTCCGGCTGTAACTTGCTTTGCCTGCTGATTGCCTGGCTTTGGAGAGAAGGCGTGGCTACAACCTTTTAGGGAAAACTCTCCTGCTTCAGGGTCTCTGATGGTCAAGGAGCCTCTTGGTTGTTGTTAGATTGTCAGAATGTTATTTCCTCTAATATATTCATTCAGAACCATTTTAAGTTGTTTTTTGCATATGAATGTTTTTGCCTGCTTACACACCTGTGTGCCACATGCACGCCTGATACCTGTGGAGCCCAGAGAGTGTATCAGATTCCCTGGGACTGGAGTTACAGGCGGTTCTGAGTCCCCTACGTGGGTGTTGGGAATCAAACCCGGGTCCTCTGGAAGAGCAGCCAGTGCTTTTAACTGCTGACCCATCTCTCTCCTTCAGTCCTGTCCCATGTCCCCATCCCCTCCTTCTCCATCCCCCCCCCTCACTTTGGGGAACAGGTTCTGGATGGCCTGGAATTCGCTTTGTGAGGCATCTCTGGCTTAGGCTCCTTGCCCCCATCCCTATCCGTGCAGACTTGGAATTCTGCACCTCCCATTTCTCCTTCTCAGCTTTCTCCTGTCCTGGCTCCCCTTGGGTAAGTGGCTTAGGAGTTCCCAGACTGGCTTTTCCTCTTCAGGCCCTTCTCTGTTGGAATGGGTTATGTGTTTCTAAGGTGCGGGGGGGGGGGGGGGGGCTGGAGAAAGGTCTTGGTGCTAAGATGACCACCCCCAACTCTAGCCCCAGGGGATCTGACATCCTCTTCTGACCTCTGAGGGTACCACACTCATTTTCGCCCACACATGCACACCCAGGTGCTTGCACACACACACACACACACACACACACACACACACACACACACACATAATTTAAAATGAAAATCAAACATTTAAAGTGTAGGGATGTATGTCATATGTCATTTGCTCTCAGCTAGATAGAACACACACCAACTCCAAGCTCTTGTCTCTGTCACCTGCAGCTCCTCACCTGGGCCATCTGTCCGTGTGTCACCATCTCCGACCAGCAGGATGGCTGCCAACAAGGGCAAGAGCCAGGGATCCCTGGTACTTCACAAGGTCATCATGGTTGGCAGTGGAGGGGTCGGCAAGTCAGCCCTGACGCTTCAGTTCATGTATGACGAGGTAAGAGATGCCAGCACAGCCTGCGCCTGCTGTGACGTCACGTGTGTCTGCTCCAGAAGTGTTCTATGTCCCTTTCCCCGTGGGGTTTTTGAAAAGCTGCAGGGGCAGGGGGGTCCCAGAAGAAGATTCTGGTTGCTGACACAGTGGTGGGTTTAGTGGTCGCAGAAATGGAGGGAGTTTCTCTGCACACTGTATTTCCAGCGTTATGTGTCCTTTCTTTGAGGTAGGAGCAGAGAAGAGAGATGCCTCTGTATACGTGCTATAAGTTAACTTTTTATTTTAAATTATGTGCATGCTGAAAAATGTGTGTGTGGGGGGGCGGGGTTATTTAGAAAAGTGCAGTTGCCTTCAGAGGCCAGAAGAGGGCATTGAATGCCCTGGAGTTGGACACAGCTGGAGTTGCCCAATGTGTGTTCTGGGGACCAAACTCCTGTCTCCAAGAGCAGCAGGTACTTGTCACCACTGAGCCATCTCTCCAACTCCAACATTTTTTCTTTTTAAAGATAGAATCTCCTGTAGCTCAGGCAGGCCCGGAACTCACTATGTAGCCTAGGATGTCCTTGAACTTCTAATCCTTCTATGCCTCCCCTTGCTGGGATTATAGGGGCATGCTCCCTTGCCTAGTTTATGAGGCTCTGGGGATGGAGCTCGGGGCTTCACAGGTGAGAGGTGGACACTCAATCATCTGAGCTACTCCCCAGCACCAGGTCTTGAGTGTCTCCGAAAGAGTTGAATGTTAGAGAACTGACCCTCAGCCCACAGCACCTGGGGAAGCTGAGCTCAGCAAGAGAGGTTAGGTCATCGGAAGTGTGTCCTTAAAAGAGATATTAGAGTCCCACTCCCTTCTGGCCTTTCTTCTGCTTCCTGGTTGCCAGGACGTGAGAAACCATTTCTGCTCTTCCTCACACCTCCTCCTCTGCCTCACCTCAGGCCCTGAGGACCGTGGAGTGAAGCATGAAGCTCTGAAGCCATCAGTCAAAAATAAACCTTTTCTCTTTTATTAATTTTGGGCTCTGTGTGTGTGTGTGTGTGTGTGTGTGTGTGTGTGTGTGTGTGTATGCATGTCACATCACACCAGAGGTTAAAGGACAACAGGGAAGAGTCAGTTCTCTCTCTCATGGACCAAGTGTGGGTCCTGGATTTGAATGCCAAGTTTTCAAGCTTGGAGACACTCACTAAGGCGTCTTGCTAACCCCTAAAATTCACTCTTTCGTCATGTACATTCTAAGCAGGAGTGATCACGTATACCTGTAATCCCAACACTCCGGAGGCTGAGGCAGGAGGATCATGAGTTAGAGGCCAGTCTGTAGCAAAGCTCCATGTCACGAAAAGAAACTATAAAATAAGGAATTCTTGCCTCGGGCACTTCCCGGTTGCTGTGACATTAAACCTTGACAAAAGCAACTCACAGGAACAAGGTTCCTGGGGATACCGTCCCCAGTTATTGGTGAAGGCATGGAAGCAGGTGGCTGGCTGGTCACACTGCACCCACACTCAGGAAGCCAACAGTGAACAGGCTGTTAAACTCCAAGGCCACCTTCAGTAACCTACTTCCTCCAGGAAAGCTTCATTTCCTAAAATCTCCACAACCTTCCCAAACGGTGCCACCTTTTCTAATAGTGCCCTTGGATTTGTCAATGTTTTACATTTTCTAAAATGTAATTAATTTATTTTATGTGTATTGGTGTGTGTGTGTGTGTGTGTGTGTGTGTGTGTGTGTGTGTGTGTGACACGTGAGGTGCACATGAGAAGGTCAGTGGAAACTTGCATGACTCAGTTTCTTCTTCCACTGTGAGCCCCGGGGTGGAATTCACATCAGGCTTTAGTGGCAAGCACCTTTATCCCCTGAGCCACCTCCCTGGCCCCCAGCTCATTTCTTTCTTTCTTTCTTTCTTTCTTTCTTTCTTTCTTTCTTTCTTTCTTTCTTTCTTTCTTTCTTTCTTTCTTTCTTTCTTTCTTTCTTTCTTTCTTTCTTTCTTTCTTTCTTTCTTCTCTGTGTAGCCCTGGCTGTCCTGGAACTCACTATGTAGACCAGGCTGGCCTCGAACTCAGAAATCCATCCACCTGCCTCTGCCTCCCGAGTGCTGGGATTAAAGGCGTGCGCCACCACGCCCGGCTCTCAGCTCATTTCTTGTTTACTTGGACTTTGGTCTCATTCCTAAGTCTTTATGTCTGCGTCCAGGCTCACCAATGGTTGTTTCCTTCTGAGTTTCTGTCTTACACTGTCGCTGTTTTGAGTTAGTCACTATGTTTTATGTGCCCTGCATAAGAAGTCCAGTTTTTCTATGCTTTTTAAAAAAATTTACATGTGTGTTCCTGTGTTTGAGTGTGTGGCATGAAAAACTTTGTCTCAAAAAAAAAAAGCCATCCCCTGCCAAAACAAACAAACAAACAAACAAACAAAAAAGATCTACCTGTCTTTTGCCTTCCAAGTGCTGGCACGAAAGGTGTGTGTCACCATGCCCACCTCCATACCTCACATTTTTTTTAAGTACATTTCAGATTTATCCTGTCACCGTTTCATGCATGCATATGCTCTATGTGGATTGCATTCATTCTCCATTCTTCTGCTTGCCCACTTCCTGCTCTCACTTCCTAGTCCTACAGAGACCCATCTATCTTCATGTCTATTCTGTGGGACCCACTGAGTTCACCTAGGGCTTACGTGAGCATCATAGGGCTGGTGGTGTTTTGTTTTGTTTTGTTTTGTTTTGTTTCGAGACAGGATTTCTCTGTATAGCCCTGGATGTCCTGGAACTCACTTTGTAGACCAGGCTGGCCTTGATCTCAGAAATCCACCTGCCTCTGCCTCCCAAGTGCTGGGATTAAAGGTGTGCGCCACCACCACCCAGCAGGGCTGGTGTATTTTGAGGCACAGTATCATTAGATTGCTCAGGCTAGCCCCAGACCTAGCCTCACCAGTGCTAGGCCTGGCTGAAATAGCTCAGTGGGTAAGACAATCACCATGAAAGCACAGGTACCCGAGTTTGAACCCCTAGAGCCCATGTAAAACCTGAACATAGTAGCTAGTGTCTGTAACTGCAGTACTTCTGTGGGAGGACCAGAGGTGTAGCAGCAGACTCCCTAGAAGCCAGCCTAGCACATGCGTGGTGTCAAGGAAAAGGAAGAGACCTGCCTCACAAGCAAGGTGGGAGTGAGAGAGGATGCCCGAGGTTATCCTGTGACCTCCACGTATGTACAACACAGTCTCTCCCACACTCCTACCCACATACATCACAAACACACACACATGCATACACACATGCACACACATTCACATATACACAAACACACTACAAACACAAACACACATAAACACACAAACACACATATACACATGCACACACACTCATACACTCACACATACACAAACATACTACACACAAACACACATAAACACATACACACACACTCACACATACACAAACACACACTATGCACACAAACACATATGTACACATAAACACATGAACACACACACATGCACACATACTTACACAAACACACATACACAAACAGACATATACAAATGAACACACAAACACACATACACAAACAGACATATACAAATGAACACACAAACACACATACACACAAATACATATACACAGCTAAATAAATGTAATTAAAAAATTTTTAAAGGGACTGCATTTTTTTCAAGAGTTTGCTAGTCTCATAAATTAGTTAATTTTTGTGTGTGTGTGTCTTTATTACAAAAAAGCATTTGGGGAGGCCAATTTGCTTTTGATTTTCTTTTTGGTAGGTTTTTTTATTTGTTTTGTCTTTGAGGGGGAAATACATCCTTCTATACATAGGTAATAATCTCTACTCTACTGACGACCTGCTGCAGAATGACACACTGTTATTCTAGAGTTTTCTACACACCCATATATAGTTTCCTTCCTCCTTTTTGTGCAACAGGGAAGCATTCAGTTGTGTAGCCAACCTTAGCTGAGCATTTGGGTGGGCCTTCATCTTTTGTGATGCCCTTTGGTGCCAACAGTGACCTTGACTTTTGGGCCAGCATTTCTGGAGATTAGATTCCTAGAAGCTAGACGTGGGGAGGGTCAGAGGATAAAGTACTTCTTCTCATTTTATCAGCTGTTGACAGATCTCTCCATGGGATGGTCCTGTTCCCTGCCCCACTGGGAGCAACAGGTCTTTCCCCGAAGCCCCTGTCTCAGGGCAGCTTTCCTCTCTCTCTCCTGCTTCCTTTCTCTCCCTCCCTCTTTCCTTTCTCACTCCTTCCTTTCTTTCTCACTAGTGAGGAGAGCTTGTCTCCATGCTGGCTTTGGATGCTTGTGGGATGCTCCCATCGGTGTGTGTTAAAGAGGAGTGCTTGAGCAGAGGGTATGGGGAACTTTCTGGATAACACTTGAAATGTAAATGAAGAAAATATCTAATAAAGAAAAAAAAAAAAGAGGAGTGCTCGAGCTGGGCGTGGGGTCGCACACCTTTAATCCCAGCACTCAGGAGGCAGAGGCAGGAGGATTTCTGAGTTCGAGGCCAGCCTGGTCTACAGAGTGAGTTCCAGGATAGCCAGAGCTACACAGAGAAACCCTGTCTTGAAAAAACAAAAAAAACCAACAACAACAACAACAAAAAACAACTCAGTGCACTGTGTGCAGCTCGAGTTCTGGCTAGCGCTTGCATCAGCTGTGTGTGCTGTGTGTGCTGTGCTGTGTGTGCTGTGCTGTGCTGTGCTGTGCTGTGTGTGCTGTGCTGTGCTGTGCTGTGCTGTGCTGTGCTGTGCTGTGTGTGCAGTGTGTGCTGTGCTGTGTGTGCTGTGCTNTGTGCTGTGCTGAGTGTGCTGTGCTGTGCTGTGCTGCGCTGCGCTGTGCCTCTGTTGTTTTGTCATTCTTGGGAAATCTGATTTATCCATTTTTTTACATGGCTTCTGGACTTTGAGTCATAGTTTTAAAAGGCCTTCTCTACTTCAAGTTAATAAGGTGCTTACCATGTCTACTTCCAGTGCTTAACTGGATTTATTAATTTACACGTGTGTGTGCAAGTTCATGTATGCAGAAGCATGTGTGGGGGTGTGCACCTAAATGTGCATGCACATGCTTGTGTGCCTACGGAGGCCAGAGAGCATCTCCAGGTAATGTTCCTCAGACATGGTCCACCTTGTTTCTGAGACAAGGTCTCTCATTAGCCTGGGGCTCTCTGCATTGGCTGGCCTTAGCTGGTCTTAGGTGGCCTTAACTGGCCTTAGCTGGCCAATGTCACCAGTCCTCATGTCCCTGGACTGGGATTATAAGAAATCACTATTACCGTGTCTCACTCTTTTATTTTTTAGATTTATTTTATTATTTTTATTTACATGCACTGGCGTATAACTGTGGGTATGTGCATACGAGTACAGGTGCTCATGCGTGCTGGACGCACTGGATCCCCTGGAGCTACCCAAGGGGACTGTGGCCTGAACTTAGGTCCCCTAGGAGAGCCATAGATACTCTTAACTGCTGAGCCCTCTCTCCAGCCTCTGGCTTTTGTTGTTGTTGTTGGTTTGTTTTTAAGAGGGGTGTGGGGGTCACACTTAGCTCTTCATGTTTGATGACCAGCACTTTATCCTCTCATCCATCTCCCCAACCCTCCGCTGGTTTTATTATATACTCTGCTTCCTCTTGCCAGATTCACTTGGGATGATTTTTATAGTTCTGCTCATTATGAATACAGGTTCCCGAGCCTTACCTTTGCCTTGTTTGTATTATAATTTTACGCTGTATTGACAATGATATCATCCAGAGTTCTGCTTAGTGTTTGCCATTCTTATCTGTAAAATGGGGCTATTTGCCCCTGTTGTTGAAAGCTTAAAAAAAAAAATAGAACTCAGAGCTATCAAGGCAGGAAGAGTTCCTAAGCATGGTGGGACGTGCTTGTAATTCCAACATTTGGAAAGTAGAGACAGGAGGTTCAAGACCAGCCTGAGCCACATAGTGCAACCCTGAGGAAGGAAGGAAGGAAGGAAGGAAGGAAGGAAGGAAGGAAGGAAGGAAGGAAGGAAGGAAGGAGTGGGCTGTTTGCATTCTTCAGTGTCTTCTCTGGGTGTAATAACTCTAGACTCTCAGTGAATACAAAGCTGATTGCAAATCATTCAGTGTGGAATCGGGGTGCCGACTGTGCTCCTTAATTCTGACTGCTTCCCC
>LR750271.1:525707-623207 GCA_902729485.2 Mus minutoides
AGGAAGGAAGGAAGGAAGGAAGGAAGGAAGGAAGGAAGGAAGGAAGGAAGGAAGGAAGGAAGGAGTGGGCTGTTTGCATTCTTCAGTGTCTTCTCTGGGTGTAATAACTCTAGACTCTCAGTGAATACAAAGCTGATTGCAAATCATTCAGTGTGGAATCGGGGTGCCGACTGTGCTCCTTAATTCTGACTGCTTCCCCCAGTTTGTAGAAGACTATGAGCCCACTAAAGCTGACAGTTACAGAAAGAAGGTGGTTCTCGACGGAGAAGAGGTTCAGATAGACATCCTGGACACAGCTGGCCAGGAGGACTACGCGGCCATCCGTGACAACTACTTCCGAAGTGGAGAAGGCTTTCTGCTGGTGTTTTCCATCACGGAACACGAGTCTTTCACGGCCACAGCCGAGTTCAGGTGTGCCTGACTGGGGAGAGCCTGGTCCCGACCCTTCTGCCAGGCGGCTTAGGGCGAGGGATCCGGGGTTGGGCAGCCTGGTGATGGCCAGGCTCTGATGAGAAAGAACTCTGCCGTAGGGTTCTCTGAATCTTGTTACACTTTGGTCTACCATTGTTTCTGTTTCTTTGGGCATCCATGTTTTAAGATTTCTGCACATATCTTTTTTAAAACTTATTTTTATTTACGTGTACTGGTGTTTTGCCTACATGTATGTCTGTGTACCAAGTGTGTTCAGTACATACAAGGGCCAGAGAATTGTGAGCATGCCAGTAGAGGCCAAAGGCCTCTGCAAGAGCAGCCAGTGGTCCCAACTCCAACTTTTGTTATAAAGAAACCGTGAGCACTGGGGTGGTCTTCTTCTGTAAGTGACTCTTCACCCCACCACACAAGCTTTCCACTTTCTTACATAATTACAGATTTTTTCATCTACTCCCCTTAAGAACGTTTCTGTGTTAATCTACTTTTCCATTGCTCTGACAAAATACCCTAGTTAGTCCGCTTATCAGAAAAGAAGTTACTGTGGTTTGTGGTTTCTGAGGCTACAAACCACGATCATGTGTCCTGTTGCTCTGGGCCGGGGGTGGGGGGGATGCAGCATGGGGGGGTATGTTGCTGAAGGCTTGTGCAGCTGGGATGCAAAAGAGGGAGTCTAGAGTCCCAGTGTCCCCCCCCTCAGGGCACACCCCAGAGACCTAGCTGCTTCTCACAAGGCCCTGCCTCCTAAAGGTCTCAAAAGAGCTAAAGTTCCTGGATTTCTTTCTGCAGCTGCGGTGTGTGTATGGAGGAGACGCACAGCAGAGAACTCAGCGTGAGCTCTTGAGTCTGTAGATTTTTTTTTTTTTTTTGAGCATTCAGGAAGTTCCTATGTGGGTAGCACTTTTGTGCTTTTGTGATCACAACTGTGTTTCCTCTTCATAATCTGATTCTGATGTCATCCTGAAGATAAAACAGGATGTATGTACACACTGCCTCCTTTTCTCCCTTGTGCCTGTATTGGAATTACTAAAGCATTTTTGTGAGCTGTCGCTTTAGGTTTGATGGGGGGGGGTTGTTTTGTTTGTTTGTTTGTTTGTTTGTTTGTTGTTTTAAGTAGTGTCTCATGAAGCCCAGGTTAGCATTTAACTTACTATGTAGCTAAGATGACCATGAACTTCTGGTCTTCCTGTCTCCAGAGTGCTGGGTTTATAGGCATGTAGCACCATGCCTGCCTGTAGAGTGCTGAGATGGAACTCTTCCGGGGACTCTGTGTATGCAGTGGAAGCACCCAGCCACCTGGGCCACATCCCCAAGGTTCACAGAGGGTTCCTTCCTGAACTTCCCTCTCGACCCCATAAATTGGGGGACTGTGTTGAGATGCAGACTCCTGACTGCCTGTGTAGACGTCTTTTTTGTAGGAGTATGGGGCAGAGAAATCTGTACCTGGGAGCGGCCAGATAATTATAATGGATGAAAGCTAAGGGCCAGCCTGGAAAAGCCCCTGGCTTTTAGACACTCATTTTGAAATCTCCTGATGGAATGATTTCTCTTGTTCTTTAGCCAGGCTTTTTAGATGCTCTGTAAACCCCGAGGCACTCCGGCAGCTACTTGTAAAGCTGACTTCATATGCCAGCTTTAAAACAAAACAAAGCAACTTTATTTATTTGTGGGCTGTGTGCTGTGCAGTGTGTGCTGTGCGCGCACCAGCACATATACCCATAGTTCACGTGGAGGACAGAGGACACCCTGCGGGAACCGGTTATCACCACTCACGGTGTAGACCAAACCCAGGTCCTCAGGCTGCGTGGAGGTGAGCACTCAGCCACTAGCTTTGGTTTTCTTAACCAGTGTTCTCACCACACCGTTCCTAGGGAACAGATCCTCCGAGTCAAGGCAGAGGAGGACAAGATCCCACTGCTGGTCGTGGGCAACAAGTCCGACCTGGAGGAGCGGAGGCAAGTGCCCGTGGATGAGGCCCGAGGCAAAGCGGAAGAGTGGGGTGTGCAGTATGTGGAGACCTCAGCGAAGACCCGCGCCAACGTGGACAAGGTAGAATGAGTTCTGGAGGCTTCTCGGAATCTGGCTTTTGCTGTCTCAAGACACAGCAGTCTCACTTGCTTGGCTTTTAGTTTTATTTTAAGTGTGTGTGTGTGTGTGTGTGTGTGTGTGTCTGTCTGTCTGTCTGTCTGTCTGTCTGTCTGTCTGTCTGTCTATCTGTCTGTCTGTCTGTCTATGTAGGGATATGTGAATGTAGGAATTGAAGTTGCAGGTAGCTGTGAACTGTCTGATGTGGGTACTGGGAACTGAATTCAGGTTCTCTGCAAGAGTGACGCCTTTCCTGACCACTCAGTCATTGTGGCTGCTACCTCTGCTACCACTGCTCCCTTCTTCCTCCTCTTTTCCTCCTCTTCCTCTTCCGCCTTTTCTTCCTCCTCTTCTTCCTCCTTCTCTTTCTTTTTCTCCTCTTCCTTCTCCTCCTCTTTCTCCTCCTCCTCTTTTTTCTTTTGACAGGGTCTCGTACCACCCGAAGTCTGACCTCAAGCTTGGTTATGTAGGCAGTGATGACTTTGTGGTCCTCCTGCCTCCATCTCCCAAGTGCTGGCATTCCAGGTTTGTGTCATCACAGTTGACTTGTCATTTTCTGTTTTCCTTTTTCATCTTTTTTATTTTTTTTTGATAGTCTCACACAGGCTAGCCTAAAGCTTCGTACATATGTAGCTGAAGAGACCCTTGAACTTGTGATCTTCCAGCCTCCAGCCCTCTACCTTCTAGCGCTGGAATGACAGGCGGGCATCATAGCACCCGGTTTATGCAGTGCTGGGGATGGAACCCAGGGCTCTACACAAACACATGACCGCCCTGTGGTTTTTCTTTTACATCAGAGTTCAGAGTGTTAGCACACAGTTGAAGTAGGTGCCTTACGCTGTGGTGTGGGCTCTTACTTCCTGGGCTTGTGAAATCAGTGCGGAGCCAGGGCAGACAGAACAGGAGGACTGTGTCTGCACCAAGTTATGCACAGCCACAAATTTCTCTACATCTTCTTTTTCTCAGATCACACTGTAGCCCAGGCTAGTGCTGTGGGATGTCACGCCCCCTCTTTGTACCCTACCAATGAGAGCTGTTTGACTAGCTGGTTCTGGAGGAGGGCTGAGTACCCTCAAGGGACATTCGGAGGACCTGGCTTTAAGCAAGGGTCAGTGCTCTCCATAGCCTGGGGCACAGTGAGTTGTGTTCCATCATCTGCTGGATTTTGGTTATTATGTGGGTCCCAGGGAATTGAGTTCATGTTGCCAGGTTCTTATCCTCCACTGCACCATGTCCCTGGTTCTGTTTGTCTGCCTGTCTTCTGTCTGTCTATATGTGTGTGTGTGTGTCTGTCTATCTATCTATCTATCTATCTATCTATCTATCTATCTATCTATCTATCTAGACAGGGTCTTCTATGCTCTAGACTGACCTGTAGCTCTCGTGTGTGTGTGTGTGTGTGTGTGTGTGTGTGTGTGTGTGTGTGTGTGTGTAAGGAGTGCACCTGGTTTGTGGGTGTCAGTCAGGGTGGACCCCAATGCTTGGCAAGCCCTCTCGCAGCTGCTGTATCCCAGCATCTTAGTTTTCTTTACATTGTTATCTGAGCTCTCACGTTGCTTCTTGTGATGCTCAGACTTCTGTGCCTCGCTGAGGGAAATGCAGGGGGCATCCAGGTATAGCTTTAGTCTTCTCTGGAGAGGAGGAGAGTGCACTTTTGAGACAAGGTGTAGTGCTAGATGTCCTCTGCCTCCACCTGGCCTAAGGCTTTATGTTTTAAAACCAAGAAGGCTGTCTGGTCATCATAAACAACAACGAAACAAAACACAGACTTTTTTAGCATGAAAACGCTGATGTTTTTGAGGGGGTTGGAGTCAATGCTCTGGGATCTCATTCTGGAGGGCGGGTGTTGCACATCATCATGTCTCCCTCCTCTCCCTGGACAACCTTTGACTGCAGGAAAGACCCAGCAGGAACTTGTAACAGGTAGTAAGTTTTTTGTTTTTTGTTTTTTGTTTTTTTTTTCCCAGTAAACAGTTCCTTGCAGAAAGGCCGCAGAGATAGATGCCTGGCCCAGGATCCATGTAGGCCACTTTCAGTTGTATGCTCCACAGGCCTCCCTGCCTTTTATCACAGGATGAAACCAAAGTCTGTAGTTTGGACCCAAGGCTGTGCTAGCAAAATGGGTGTAGACCTCAGCCTAAGACACTTAGGGTTCCGGAACCTTCCCTAGGGCTGGGGTTCATGTAAGCTCACATGGAGAACCATAACAGGAAAGCAATCTTGTTTTGCTTCATTTCTGAAACATCAATCTATATGCCCAGGCTAGTTTCAAATTTCAAATTTGTTGTATAGTCAAGTTGACCTTGAACTTTGAACCTTTCTAGACCTGTGACATCACATATGACTTCTCTCTCTCTCTCTCTGTTAGTTTTAAATTTTTTCTTTATTAAAAATAATGACAGAGTCTCTTCTATGCCAGGCTAACCTCTAGCTCAGTATGTAGCTGAGAAGGACTTGAACTCCTGATCTTCCTGTCTCTGCGTCCTATGTTCTAGGATTGCAGGTGTGCATGCCTGGTTTGTGCAGTGCTGGGGACCCACCCTGGGGCTTGTGTACGCTGAGCAGGAGCTCTGCCACCTCCGCCCCAGCCCCAGCCCCAGCTCACTCTTCCCCTTGGTTGGTCTCTGAGAATCAGCTCAGAGCTGGCAGAGATGGACAAGCCAGGGTTCTTTGTCCTGCTTCCAGTTCTGTGGGGAATCTCCAGTGTGTCTTTGCAGGGAGCATATTTTGTCTGCCAGGGTTTAATCAGTCCCTTGGCAATTGCTGGTCGCAGAGGGTCAAACCCAAACCTCACTGACACACGATAATGCCATCTAGATAATGCGTGCGTGCGCAGTGGCTCGTCTTTCTTGATAACATTCCTCTTGGCAGAGGGGGGTGGAAATGGGGGTGTGGGGCTGGCGTACGTGAGGAGGAACGCTGTGATAAGACTTCTCTTTCCTGCTTCTCCCCACTCTCCAGTTCAGGAACCTTGCCTTCCTCACTCCTGCCCCCTGGCTTTCCCAGATTTGCCCTTGGTGGCTTTCAAAGTAGGATTTGGGGAGGGGCAAATCATTTATAATGGCATTCCAGCCTTTGTAGTCAAACAAGGTATGGTGACATGGGACAAAGCAGAGACTCACCCTTTATTTCTTTGCTCTCTCTGTGTGTGTACACACGTTCATACCATTACATGTGTGTGTGTGTGTGTGTGTGTGTGTAGGTCAGAGAACAACTTGTGAGAACCAATTCCATCCTCTTATCATGTGGGTCTTGAGTACTGAATTCAGGCCATTATGCTTAGTGGCAGGGGACTCTGCCTGATGAGGCTGCCCTTCACCTTTCCTGGAAATAGGAGGTAGACACTCACAGGCCATTTATTTCCCTTCAAATGTTTGAATTTCGCACACTATTCTAGAACTGTGTTTGCCAAAGCACATTTCACCCTTAGTATATAATTAGGAAGAGACCTGGCGACAGTGACAGGCTCTTCCTGTCCATGACAGCTGTGTGGAATGGCAGGTCTTCTCTTGTTTCGGGAGAGAGGAGGGTTTCATTAAAGCTGATTCTTACTGCTGTTGACGCCTCGCTATTTATTGTTGATGCTTTGTTTGTAATGAAACAGGCTCCTAAGTGTAAGCTTGGGTCTGGAGATGGACTTAATTGATAGAACTCTTGCCTGGGACCATCATCTGTGTCACATGACCTAGCCCTGGGGTGCGTAGGAGAACCAGGATTCATGGCCATGCACAGCCAATTGAGGCCAGCTTGGGCTACAGAAGAGCCTGCCTGCCTGCCTGCCTGAATGAATGAATGAATGAATGAATGAATGAACGAACATTTGGACCCTGTACCATAAGAGTTGAGCATCCCACCTCCTTATTCTTTTCTCTCTTCCCTCCCACTTCCAGGTGTTCTTTGATCTGATGAGAGAAATCCGGGCAAAAAAGATGTCGGAAAACAAGGACAAGAATGGCAGGAAAAGCAGTAAGAGCAAGAAGAGTTTCAAAGAGCGATGCTGCTTGCTGTGAGCGGGCTGCGGACGGACGCACGCACGCGGCAGAGTGGGCCCCACTGCAGCGCAGTGAGCCGGAGGTGGCCGCCCGGCTGGCTCCCCGCTCTCCGCAGCTGCATTCACCCTCACTTCTTGAGATGGGACAGATATCTGTGCATCAGTGGCTGGCAGAAGAAAGGCACCTTTGTCTGTGTAATGCCTCTGTTAACTTTGCCAGGAGCTTTGAGAGTCTGCCTCCTCCCACCCTTCCTGAACCATGACCACCACCAGCTCTAGGGTCATAATGCCGGAGATCAGGAATCTGAGTTGTGATGACAAGAAAGAGCCCAGTTATTCCCCCTCATCCTAGGACATGGTCATCTTTCACTAGAAAATTTAAATGTTTCATATTATTCGGGCATGGTGGTGCACCCCTATAGTCTCAGAACTCTAGAAGGTAAGGCAGGGAGGGTAGCTTGAGTCCAAGGCCAGCCTGGGCTACCTAACAAGACCCTGTCTCTAAAAGAAAAGAGAATTAACGTCTTATTTTCTTAGATTTTTAAGAGAGAGTCTCTGGCAAGACCCCCTCATCAGTTCTTATCATTTTAGAAGTAGACAGAAAAAATATCTAAGCTCAGGTAATACTGAAAAAGCCAAAACATTTTGTTTCTTTTCTTTTTTTAAAAGATAAACTTGTGTAGTTTGGAAGCAGAATTAGAAAGATGAACTTCACTTGGGCCAGATAGGCTGAACCAAGCTTCCTGGTCTTTGTAGAGAAAGTGGGACGCTGTTCTCTTCATATTTAAATGCCAGCCAGGTGCTGGCTGTGGGCTTTCCCTCCTCAACACCCTTACTTAGCAAGGAAACTTTGTGTGGGGGAGATGCAGGCCTGCGCCCCATAGCGAGCTTGCCTTTTCTGACTGGGTCATTTCATGTCTTCTGGTCCCCCCCCACACTAGCCATAGGCCTGTTCTTTTTCTTCCTTCTGAAAACTGTGACCCGTTCGAATTATGACTCAGAACGTAGGGCCAGCACCAGCTACCTCTGCAGACTCCCGGTGACTCTTCACAAGCAGATGAAGGGAAGGCTCAGAAGGGCCATCTCCTGTAGCTCCTGGCAGCTGGTTCTGGTGGCACTGAGATGAGCCCGGTTTCAGAGGCTCACACTCACTCTCTGTTAAGCTTCTTCCCAGGGAAGGGGATTCTGAGGCAGGGGGCTGCCACTAAGCACACACACTCCTCCCATTTTCCAGAAGTGAACATTTCATGTTTAGGTGCCTAATGTGAATCTGGGTGGGGAGAACGGGAGCCCTTTGAATGGATGTTTTTTTTTTTTTTTTAACAGAGGTTATGGGAACTAAGGTCTGATCCCTGGAAACTGATCTTGTGTCATTTCCAAAGAATCATGGGCTTTTTCGAATAAAGAAATTTACACTTTTCAGGATTTCGCCCTTTTTCCTGCATGCCAGCGAACGGAACGCTCAGGGAAAGGAATTAACGATTGCGTGATGTTATTAGCAGACGTGCCGCGGTATCCAACAAGCATTGCTTCAGCGAATCCCCTGGGCTGGGAAACGCAACTATAAATACAAGCAATAACTGTAGCTTCATCTCTCCTGTGGGAGACATTGCCAACCTCCTTCACAGATAAAGCCCTGAAGACAGTTCCACCCGAGCGCTAACAGACAGCCCTGTCAATTAAAGGCTTCGCTGACATAAAACTGTCCCCTTGAGAGAGATGACTCAGTAAGAACGGGTGCTATGAAAGTATGAGGACCTGGGTTTGAATCCCCACACATGTAGAACGATAGGCGTGGCCATGTGCATGTTAGTCACCAGAGTGCCGTGGAGTGGATGGAGGCAGGAGGATCACTGGCACTGGCTAGTTACTAGACAGTCGCCATGTTCAGTGGAGGCCCCATCTCAGAAGAAGAAGGTGAGCATGCTGGAGCGAGATCCCTTGAAGGGTACACATACCACATACCTGAGCTACCCGTACACACACATAAAGCTTCAAAGATAACTACACTGCCTATTAAATGGACCCATTTCCGCTTTACTGACAGTAATATGCTTATTAAGCTAGAAGAGTGTGGTATGTAAATGTATTTCATTTGTGTGTACGTATGTGTACTTGGTAGGCATGCTTGGGCACAGGTGCCAGCCTTGTACTATGTAGATCAAAGGACAGACACTTTGGGGAATTGGTTCTCTCCTTCCGCCTTTACGTGGGTTCTAGGGATCAAACCTGGGCCGTCCGACTTGTTTGGCAACCACTTTTACATACTGAACCCTCTCATTGGCCAGGAACCAATTTAATGTGTGCTGGCAATGATGGCTCATTGGGTAAAGGAGCTGGCCACCAAAACCTGACAAGCTGAGTTCAGTCTCCACATGCGTGAAGGGCAGAAGTGACTCCTATGAGTTGCCCTCTGACCCTCAACACATGTGCTGAGGCATATATGCACTCATACGCATAAATAGCTTCACACACACACACACACACACACACACACGCACGCACACACGCACACATGCACACACGCACATATGCACACACACTAAATAAAAGCAAATAGAGTTGAAATGAGCATTTAGGTGAAAGGACAGTAGCTGAAATAGTTCCTGTCGATGTGGGAGCTGTACTCTATCTAATAAAGTGCCACAGATGCATAGTGTGTAACTTATACTTGCCACACAAGACTGCAGACCTGAATCCTGTCACTGGAGCCCAGTGTAGATGGAGGAAACGTTGCCAAAAGTTGTCCTCTTTGGCAGTCACATGCATGCACACATTATGAGTATTTGGAATTTTGTGTGTGTGTGTGTGTGTGTGTGTGTGTGTGTGTGTGTGTGTGTGTATGTGTGTGTGTTATATGCACATGAATGAGGATGTCTGCAGTTGTCAGAAGAGGGTGTTGGGTCATTTGGAGTTACTGGTGGCTCTGAGCTGCCTGATGTGGGTGCTGGGAATCGAACTTGGGACCTGTGGAAGAAAACCAAGGGCTCCTGATGGGCCATCTTACCAGCCCCCAATAAATATTAACTGGAAAGCACTAGTATGCTAGTAATAGCAAACATGACTTTGATTTCTTAATTACATTTTAATTTCTTCATTGTACACTTGCACGTGCATGTGTATAATGTGTGCGTGTGTGTGTGTGTGCTCATGTGTGTGCACCCAAGCCCATTAGAGGTCAAAGGACAGCTGATGAAAGCCAGTTCCCTTCCACCATGTGGATGGAATTCATGTCGTTAGCCTTGGTGGCAGATGCCTGCACCTACTAAGGACAGCAGCAACTTAGAACTCTGCCTCAAAACGAGGTGTAAGATCCAAGAGTCGTAACCTCTGACCTCCACATGCATAATGTGGACAGGTCTGCTCTTGTGCAGATCCAGCACAGGCGGCAGAAACAGCTGCCTGGACTTCCAATCTCAATTGCTGTCTCTACGCCAGAGGATGGCATTTGGAAGCCCCTTCCTGTACCTTCCAGCTCTTGGAGTCTAGTTCTCTTCACACTACCTCCGAGGGTTAGAAGGGCTTGGTGATGGGTGTATAAAAAGATAAAAATAAAGAGAATATGTTCTATGGGTGTGTGATGAGTTGTGGGGGAAGGGATGTCTCAGCGGGCCCATGCCAAGACGTCCCTTCCCCCTGGTCAAATCCCTAACAAAAGAAAAGCAAGGAGGAAGGGTTTGCTGGGGCTCACAGTTCAAGGGCGCAGCCCGTTCTGGAGGGGAAGGAACAGCAGCAGGAACCCGAGGCAGCGGCTCACACAGCATCCGGCATCCACAGTCAGGCAGCAGAGAGATGGATGCTTTGGGAGTGTTCTCCACTCTGTTAGCCTAGTCTAGACAATCCCTTACAGACATGTCCAGAAGTTTGCTTCCATGGTGATTCTAAATTCCATCAGGTTGACAACTGATTAGTCACACAGACAACCCCTCCAATCATAATTAGCATCCTGCACTGTGCAGATCAGTTCTTCTATTAGAGAAAACAAATTGAGGACTAGGCAGGTGACAGAGTAGGGAAAAGGACCTGCTGTTCAAATCCTGAACACTTGACAGGCAGAACATAGCTATGACTGTCTCTAACTGCAATGCTGGGGTGAAGCAGGAGTGGGAGTAGGGGTGGTGGTGGTGGTAGGGGTGGGGATAGGAGGATCCAAGAACTTGTGGGCCAGCCAGCCCAGCCATAATAGTAACCTTCTGGCTCAGTCAGAGGCCCTGAGAAGAATAAGTCATAGGACAGTAGTTGGTGATTTCCAGCAGCATCCTCTGGCCTGTGTGTGTGTGTGTGTACATGTACATGGCACAAACCCAGCGTGCCTACATACATGACACACATACAAACCAGATTTTTTTTCTTTTTTCTTTTGGTTTTTTTGAGACAGAGTTTCTCTGTATAGCCCCAGCTGTCCTGGAACTCACTTTGTAGACCAGGCTGGCCTCGAACTCACAAATCTGCCTGCCTCTCCCTCCTGAGTGCTGGGATTAAAGGCGTGTGCCACCACGCCCAGCTATGAACCAGATTTTTATTTTATATTATTTTGATGTGTGCTTAAATTGTTTTCAGCTTCCAGAGACACTCAGATTAACACAGGTAGAGAAAATAAGATAAGACTCCCTTCCCCCTTTTTGTCTTCTATGAGTAAACCCCAGCGCTTCCTTAGACACAGAAAGAGAGATCCACATTCCAGAAACCCTGGCAGTGCTCTTTGTAGTGTGATCCCACCTCCACCAGCAACTTTCTGCCAGCCTCCAGCCTCCAGCCCCCTCCCACCCTGTGTGGGTGTGTCTAGGTGCTAATCACAATATCTTCCTGCAAGTGAAGGTCGGAAATGAATATTGGTATCTTCCTCCACCCTATTTTATTTTTAAGTTTTTACAGTTACATATATATATATTGGGGAGAGGCATATGCGGTGGCATGCCTTTGAAGTGCCAGACAACAGACAGCTTGCCAGAGTAGGTTCTCTCCTTCCCCCATGTGGTCTCCAGGGATCCAGCTCAGATTGTCTGGCTTGGCGGCAAGCACCTTTCTCCTCAGAGTCACCTTCTGATTTTTCTATCTTCTATAAGTGGTGTTTTGCCAGTATGTATGTCTGTGCACCATGTGACTGTAATGCCAGAAAAGGCCAGCAGGGGGCTTCAGATCCTATGGAGAGGGAATTAAAAGTGAAGGGACTACACGCTGGTGCTGAGAATAGCCTGGGTCTTCAGAAACAAGACCAGTTCTCTTAGCCACTGAGCCGTCCCTCCAGCCTCCAAGCCATCCTTCTGGGATGGGGCTTTTCAACTGACTCTACAAGAGGTACAAACTGATGGCAGGACCATTTGAAGAGGAAGGTTTTATTGCAGATACAGGAGAGAACAGGAGAGAACAGGATGTCAGACTTAGCTGCAAGTGTCTACCTGACCTGAGCCATCTCAACAGCCCCGTTTTCTTTTCTTTTTTCTTTCATTCATGCCTTCTCTCTCTCTCTCTCTCTCTCTCTCTCTCTCTATATATATATATATATATATATATATATGTGTGTGTGTGTTGTGTGTGTATGTGTATATATATCTATATATATATCTATATATATCTCTATATATCTATATATCTATATCTATCTATCTATCTATCTATCTATCTATCTATCTATCTATCTATATATCATGTTGCTGTCTTGCTAAATATCTGAGAATGACCTTGGCCTCTACCTCCCAGGTGCTGGGGTGGCAGTGTGCACTCCCACACTCTGCCATGCCCCCTTATAACCTTCTGTCCATTCTCTGTCTGTCAGTATGTGTCTGGCTGCACACACTGCAGGCGCCCAGTCCTCAGAGATCTGGAGATCTGAGCATCACCGCTGTCCCCCCACTCAGATCTCATCTTAGGAAGAGCTAGAGGTTAACCTTTAACCTCCACACATACACACTCTCACACACACACATATACAAAAATTAATTATTTAATTAAAGCTAAGCTCCCCCACACACTTCCCAACCATTTCTGCAATTCTCTTCTTTGTGGTGCTCCTAGAGTCCTCGTTCAGGTTCTCTGCCTGTCTGACCTCAGCTGTGCTTTTAACATGTGCCTCAGTAGCTCAACATTCTCACACTCTGCATATTTCTGGCTTTGCTCACTGTGAGCTCCCTGCAGAAAGAGCTGGTCTGAGAGTCACCCTCCAAGCAGACACCCCTCTGGGAAGACACTGTCCAGTTCCTAGTCTCATCTGGGATTCTATACCATGCCAACAACCTGGACTCCTCGTGGTCACCCTGAGCACTATTCCTCTTGGAAGTGTTTTTGGGAGTCCCTGCTCTGCGACCCTCTCCTTCCAGATTCCTTCTCTGCTCCTCCCTTACCCCCATCTTCACCAGCTGCTCTGACCTCCCTCCAGCTGCCCCATGTGTTTGTGGTTCCTGTTTCTGCTCTCACAGTGTTGTCCTCTGTGCCCCTGCTTTTGAAGGGGAAATTGAGGTCACAGCATTTTTCATACAAAAAAAAAAAAAAAAAAAAAAAGACACATTTGGGCCAGGAGGACGGCTTAGTTAGTAAAGTAGCTGCCATGCATGTTGTGGAGTAGTTTGAGCCCCAGAACCTGCATGCCAGCCTACCTTATGTGTCAAGCTCCAGGCCAATCACAGAGGCTGTCTCAGAAAATAAGGTGGGCAGCTCTTAAGGAACAACATCTAAGGGTGACCTCTGGCTTCCATGTGCCTGTGCGCAGTTCTCTGGGACATACATGAACATTCACACACATGTGTGCACGTAGAAGAATGGCACACACACCATGTCCTGGCTGTCCTGTTTTTGTTTTATGGGCTGGAAGATCTTTATCTTCCAGAGTGGAGTTTGCTGTGGCAGACAGCTTTAAAAGGTGACATTTCTTTCCTTTTGTTTAAAGAAGTGTGTGTGTGTGTGTGTGTGTGTGTGTGTGTGTGTGTGTGTGTGTTCGAGCACATAAGTGTGCATGTGTGTGTGTGAATGCACACATCAGAGTGAGACAGTGGGTGTCCTGCCCTGTCATTCTCCACCTGGGAAGGTTTCTTTCTCACTGCATTTGGAGTAAGGATGGCAGTCAGCAAGTCCCAGTCATTCTCCTGTCTCTGCCCTCACAGCCCTGGGATTGCAGGCTCCTGCTTTCCTGCACGGCCCCACGGAGGGTTTCAGGTCTGTGCTGGGAACATGCTTTTACTCACAGAGCCATCTCCTGAGCCCAAAGTTGACATTTCTTCTCAAGTGCTATCTTAAAATATCTGGGTACTTGTCTCCTCATGAGAGGACACCCGCAGAGGGCTGGGCAGCCAGGGTTTGGGAATCAGAGGCAGCAGAGGCCCACAGGAGTCGTAGGAGATTTGTCTGCACATGGAAGTTGCCCATCACCTAAACCTGGAAGTCACCTCTTACTTCCGGCTACAGCCTGCTGACCGGCTGGCTAGGTAGGTTACTAAGTATGTGAGAGGTGTAGAATCCAGAGGACTGGCTCCACCTGTAGCCTTTGACTGCAGAAGGTTCAGGGCATCTTCCTAAAGTTCCGTATTGGTGGGACTGGAATTATAACTTGGGCTGTGCCTGCAGCAGACAGTGGGGCCAGGCTGCACCAAGCAGGTGAGTAAGTGGAATACGAGTTCTCTATGCTGGGGTGAGGGCCTTTGGCATGCTTTCAGAACCCTGGTCTTATATACCCGAAGATAGCCACAGGAGTGGGGCTTGTGTTCGAGTGTTACCATGAAGGCAACAAGGAACTTAACTCTTTGCTAATGCAAAGAGAATGTGATTCTGGTAAGTTTTCTATTTAGCAAAGGGAATCACTTCACCTTTCTATTTTGAGACAAGGTCTTATGTAGCCCAGGTTAACCCAAAGCTCCCATGTGTAGCTGAGGATGACCTCAGACTCTTCTGCTCTTTCCAGCTCTACCTCCCGAGTGCTAGGATTGCAGATGCTGACCACCAAGCCTGTTTGATGTGGTGCTGAGGAAGAAACAGAGGCTCCAGGCGTGCTAAGCAAGCACCCTACTGACTAGGCTACTCCCCTGACTTCTATTTTTCCGTTTTTATCTGTTTTTCAGAAAAATAAGTGCCATCACTGGTCAACACAGTAAGCAGAGGATAGGGAGAGAAAGTGATGATCTGAGACCCCTGTCTAGAGAGGATGCTTGTGGTATACACGAACTCTTTCTTACATGGTGTTTGTCAAACAGGACACAGCGTGATCCGTTGCTTTGCTTCAGCTATTCCCCGCCCCCCTGCACGACCACCCCTGCTCCCCGTGCTGAGTTAAGGTTTCTCTGTGTAGCCTTGTCTGGCTTCGAACTCAGAGATCCACCTACTTCTGCCTCCCAAGGGCTGGGACTAAAGGCATGTGCCCCCACTGCCCAACACACCAACACACTTCAACTGCTTTTATTTTTTCACATTTTATTTATTTCTTGCGTGGGTGGGCATCTGCCTGTGTTGGCCCACATGTGGAGGTCAGACGACAACTAGTGGGAGTTAGCTCTCTCCTTCTGCCATGTCGGCCATGGGGATCGAACCCCATCCATGCCCCTGCCCCTTCCCTTTAAGCATCATGTCTTCTCTAGGACTTCAAATGTACTTGTTTTGTAAGCTTCTATTTCTGAGTGGCTTTTCAGAAGCCTGTTCTACATAGGCTGGAACAAAGCCCTGTTAGTAGGGTATTCCCCTCACATGGGCTCTGTTCCCAGCATCCCCGCTTGGTATAAACTGGCATGGTGATTCATGCCTGCAATCCAAGCACAGATGAGGTAGAGGCAGGAAGTCAATGTGAGGCCAGCCTAGGATACGGGAGATGAGGATCAGAGAGAAGGAAGGGAAGGAGGGAGAAGGGAGGAAGGGAGGGAGGAAGGGAGAGAAGGAAGGAAGGAAGGAAGGAAGGAAGGAAGGAAGGAAGGAAGGAAGGAAGGGAGGGGACCTATTTTGTAGAGAGAGATTCCAACACACCAAGTCTTAAGCCTGGCTGAATAGCAGCAATGGCTCTTTAACTAAATTTGAGTCTGTGAACTCCCGACTCTATACTTGGTGTGGAATCTTTGCCGACTTTCCCGTGTGGATAATATCTGTGTCCTAGTACTACAATTTCAACTGAACTCTAGGGCTGTGGTGCAGGAGAACACTAGTTCTGCATGTGGGAGGCCCAGATGCACTATCTAGTGTCTCCTGTGTGCGTCTGTATTCCCAGCACTCAGGAGGATCCGAAGTTCAAGGTGAGCCTCAGCTGCTTAGTGAGTTCAAGGCCCGCCTGGATGACATAAAAACCTTTATCAAAAACAAACAAACAGATGACAGACGAACAAAAACTCCCCGTAAGTTTTTCCAGTTAGTGCCAGGAATCCACGGGCCCCACACCCAAAGCTCTGGTCAACAGCAGCCTGAGCGTCTCATTCAGTCAGTGCTGTATCTCTGACACTGCTCAAAGTGCTAGCTTTCAAAATGCTCCTTGGCTGTATTTTTAGGAAGGAAGACCTGCATTCACAAAACACTCCAGGTTAGATTGCACCATTCAGAAACTCAGAGTACTTACAAGAGGTCCTATTTGCTCGTTGGTGGCACGTGGCTGTCTGTGCCTGCCACACAAACGCTCTGCCACTGAGTTAGAGCTCCAGGCCAGAACCTATACCTTTTCATGCTATATTTTCTGAGCTTGAATATTACTTTTTCTATACTAGAACAAAAACACATTTTAACATTCTCAGTGGGCAGTGGGTCAAGTGCTTGCCTGGAAAGCCTACTGCTCTGGGCCCCACCCCTAGCATTATACAGACCAGGCACAGGGGTCAAGGGAGCCATCGCAGTACTGGGAATGTTCATGACCATTCTCAACTGAATAGCCAGTTTGAGGCTAGCCTGAGATACACAAGGAGAACCTTGTTTATTCTCTCTCTCTCTCTCTCTCTCTTTTGCGCGCGCGCGCACACACACACACACACACACACACACACACACACACCCCTCTAATTCTAATTCTAATTCTAATTCTAATTCTAATTCTAATTCTAATTCTAATTCTAATTCTAATTCTAATTCTAATTCTATATAGGTGCTGAGTCAGGCTAGTGCAGCACTTACTCCATAGCCCAGGCTGGCTAGTCAGTCTTCCGTGCTAGGACTATGGGTGTGAACTGCCACGCCCAGTCCCAGCTCACTTATTCATTTTACAAATAAGATCTCATTTAATTTGGACTGACCTCAAGCTCATAATATAGCTGAGGATGACTTTGAACTCAGATCCTCCTGAGCTAGAGTTACAGGCATACATAGAGAACATAGGTGTGAGATGCAACCACGCCTGCCTTATGTGGTATTGGGATGGAACTCAGGACTTCATGCACATTCGGCAAGCACTCCAGCAACTAAGCCACATTCCCAGTTCCCAGTGCCCCATTCGTTTTTATTTGGACAGAATGTTACTCCAAAAAAAGGTATGTCATTTCTTAGTCACACCAGGCTCATTGACCGCTATTCGCAAACACCTAGCTCCACCTAGTGGCTGCAGGAGGGTCGATTTTCCAGAGAAAGCTCATGAGGCTGGTTCAGATCCCTGCCTAAGTGAGGGTAGCTTTGGTAAACTCCCTGGAAGCTGATTCTGGAGCAGAACGCCTGCCTGAATCACTCCCTTGAAAAAGGTCCAAACACAGTTGTTGGGTTTAATGACCTGCGTTATTATGGGCTTTGGATTTTGTGTGTGTGCCAAGCCAAAGCATGAACAATACACAAACTCTTAAGGAAAAACACCGTGGCAAAGAGCAGGGCAGACAACATAAGCCCACTGTCTGTGAGGGCTGGTGGTTTCACTCGCATTTTTATTGCATTAATCAATTTGTATTGCAGAACATAGGAAGACTGTTCCCACAGTGAGTTTTGTTTACTGAGAGAGATTGGGAAAGTAACAGGGGAGCCCTAATTCCTCACACTGCAATTCAGCAAGCTCCTTTCCACACAAAATGCAAATGGACTGCAACCCAGCATCACGTGCGCGGACACACACACACACACACACACACACACATACACACACACGAGAAAGGCCTTGGAGAACCACCCTAGTCACGTACTCCCTTCCCACCCCCCCAACAAGCACCCAGACCTTGGTCTTAAAGACACATTCCCTTGGGGGCATCAGTCCTTGTAGTAGCGGTTCTGTCATTTTGGCTGCCATCACCAGAGATAGCCTCTGCTTTCAAGGACTGCTCCCTCTTAGCCCAAACAAGCTGACTTCAGAGGCCAGGGCCAGCCAGTCCCGTAGACTCAGTGCTCCCGTAGGCAAGCAGGTTGGGCTGAGCACTGACCGTGACCACATGTGCTACGGGCCCTTTGAGCACATTCTACTTGGGTGGGTGGCAGGTCATGACAAACTATTTTGCCCCAAGCACAGCTTATTCTTTTGCAATGCCCAAGCCCTATGTGTGGGTTAGAGATTGGTGACTGTCCCTCAGTGGTGGGGGGTAGGGATGGGGGCTGTAGCCCTAGGAAACAGGCTCACCTTGAAGCCCTTGTGGCTCAGCCTTGCCTTCTATAGTTCAGGGCAGAGCTGGCAGGGGAAAGCGGCTTGCATGTGATGGGATTGTGACCATATGTTGCTTTCAGTTTCAAAGCAGACTTTTAATAGCGGTTTCGTGTTACCTAGCTAAAAGTAGCTGTGAGCTTCTTGCCGCGCGTTCACACCTCTTCTCCCTTGTCCTGGATCATTTGTTCTGTGCTCCCTAAATTACCCATCCTCCTTGGGTGTAAGCATAAAAAAAANACACACACACACACACACACACACACACACACACACACACACACACACACACACACACACACACACACACACACACACACACACACACACACACACACACACACACACACACACACACACACACACACACACACACACACACACACACACACACACACACACACACACACACACACACACACACACAGACACACACACAAGCTAGTGAAACACCATCCATTCCCTCCTCTGCCCTTCTGCAATGAACTCTAATGTGTTAGATTGAGGGTGTCCTCCCCTCCAGAAGATATGTCATAGAGGCCATATTCTTCCCTTAGCCTGGCCCCTGCCGGCTAGTCACTGACAGTTGTCTTTCTTGCCATCTCTCAAGGGTGTTCTATTCCCATGGCCACAGCTGTAAGTCACTGACTTCCACTCAACCACTGAGGGCTCAAGGAGCATGTGCACAAGCTAGGGGCCACTCCCAAGGGGACAGGAAGGGATGCTGGCCTGCCTCTAGGAAACAGCAGTGGGTGGCTGGGGGTATGTTGTGGTGAGATGGGAAGGAACATAGTTTTGGCCCTAGGCACACACCACCCAACTGTGGGCTCTGTCCAGCCTTCATCCTGTTGTAGACACAGGGAGTGATTCCCTTCCAAGCACAAGGACCCACATTTAATCCAGAGAACGCAGGTAAAATGTTAGGGTTGGAGGCAAGACAGATAACTGCTTGGGGCAGCAGGCTGGCAAGCAAGTCTAGCTAAGCCAGGGCAGTGAGAGAGACCTCATATCAAGAGAGAGAGAGAAAGAGAGAGAGAGAGAGAGAGGAGATATGCAGGTAGGGAGCTGGTTAAAATGCCCTTCGCACAAGCAAACAGGAAGCAAAGAATCTCTGCAACTGGGCCAGCTGACTTGGTGTGGGCAGCAGAGAACAAAAAGAAATCCTGTCTTGAGCGAGGCATGGTGGTGCCTTTAATCCCAGCACTCAGGAGGCAAGAGGCAAGTAGATCTCTGGGAATTTGAGACTAGCCTGGTCTGCTAAAGACACCCTGTCTCAAAAAACAAAACCAAACAAAAAACAAAACAAAGAAACAAAAAACTGAAAACAAAAAGAAAGAAATCCTGTCTCAAAGTACCAGGGAAGAACATTCAAGGTTTTCCTCTGGTCTCGGTACACATTTTATGGTACATGCACACACACACATGCACACACATGCATGCACATACACATGTATTGTAAATCTGTCTTACCAGCCCCACTCTTCTTAACTACTCTCTCCATATTCATTCAGAACTTGCCTTTAAGAGACTTCTTGAACCATGCCTATCTAGCCAGGCACGTCCATCCTCCTCGATTAAGATGGATCTTAAACTCTGGCAGGAGTCAGGTGTTGGGGAGCATAGATGTGGCCTAGGATTTGGGAGGCTGAGGTAGAGGATATAGGTCATCTTCAGTTATATATTGAATTCAAGACCAGCCTAGGCAATGTGATATGCTGTCTCAAAGACAAACAAACAAAAGACCAGACTGGTCCATAGTCGCCATTTCTCTATCTGAGTGACTGTAACAATCCCCACGTCCCATCCCGGGCCTAACAACCTGGTAGGTGGCCACCAAGGGAAGGGTCCCTCCTGGTCCCATCACTCCCCATCTTCCCCATATACCCTGACAATGGAGACAACATTTCTTCTTCTTCCTCTGTGGGGTCAAAGCTGACCTGTGATGACCCTTGGAAAAGCAGATAGCATTTCGTTACAGGTATAAATGGGAACACTTACTAAATACCCTCTTGGTGTCAGGAGCAACCGCAGTGCATCTCTTTCTTGTATTCTTTGTGCAGGTAGACATTAAGAAATGCAAGCTATATGTTAAGTGGTTTGCTGAAGGTAAGGTGGAGCCCAGACCCCCTTCCTATGGATGCCCTCATGTGGCTCACCCTTGCAGCACATTTGTTATTGGCAGAAGCCAAGATATACTGAGAAGTTCTCATGCTTTGGCTCTAAGTCTATCAAGACAGCGGACCCAGGGAGATTAGAATTCTCCAGGAGTCTCAGGCTGGAGAAGAAAAAGGCTGGTGTCCTGGTGCCAATCAGAGAAGAAACTTAGCTCACAGGGAAAGATCTCACAGGGTTCTGACAGTTCACCCGACAGTCTTGCTGGACAGAGTAGAGTCCAGACAGTGGTGGGTCAGTGATGGGTGGGGGACCATACCTTGACCAGGCCTGTTAAGCTATGTATACCTCTGGCTCTTTATTTACACTGAAAGGACCCTGAAGTAACTTGGACGATTGCTGGACCTCCTTCCTCCTCTTCACACAGAGAATAAACCTCCTGTCTCTGCTTTCCACTATTGCTTGACTCTTCAGTTGGTCTTACTGAGGAAAGAAGACCAAACTTGGCTTGTTCAGGCTGCAGAAACCCAGGCTCTGACTCCAACAGCTCTGGCAATGCATTCTGCATGGGGGTGCAGACCACGGCTCTACTTCCTGGGGAACAGAAAAAGCAACTGTGAGCAGGTGACCCTCCCAGTGGGTGTGGTGAGGGGCAGATGCCTTATATTGTGTAAGAGACAGGGAGAGGTAGTTATGGAGGTTTAGTGACTCGGTGTGAGCACCGTCCAGGGTTGTGTGGGACTCCTGAGCAACTCAGGAGCTGGGGTGAGGAGATCAGAAGACATAAGGCCTCTCTCCCTGCTATTCCTCTAACTTCACTGACTGGGCAGCCTCAGAAGCCATGGGCCTCATGCCAAGCCCTGTTCTTGGCACACGCCCTCCACCCTAGCCTGGGGCTTCTTATTATTGTGCTCAAAGCAGCTGAGAAGACAGAGGAGATGGGAAATGGTTCTCAAACACAGGGGATGGGTGTGTAGAAACAGAACCTGGAAACAAAGGCCTATTGATGGGCTTGTTTGTGATGCAAGTTTGGGGGAGGGACTCAAGCAGGTATGGGTGAGTGCTGAGGGTTTGTGTGTGTGTGTGTGTGTGTGTGTGTGTATGGTATATACTTGTGTGTGTGGTATATACTTGTGTGTGTGTGTGTGTGTGTGAGCTTGTGTCAATGTGAAGATGTGGAGACCAGGGGAGGGTACTGGGTATCTATCACGCCCTGCCTCATTCCTTTGAGACAGGATATCTCCGAGAACCTGGAGTTAGGCTGGTATAGCCTTGTTATACTAGGGGTGCAGGTGTACACATGGGCTGCTGTGCTCCGCTTTCTCTCTGGGGGCTGAGATTTGAACTCTGGTCCTTGTGGTTTTGAAGCAAATGTTCCTACTCTCTAGGCATTCCCCCTATCTCTAGGCATTAGCTGTTTTGTAGGGAATAGGGGCCAGACTAAGGCCAAACCTTAACTCTGGAGGATCTTTCCAGGCCAGAGCCCACTGTTCCCCAGCCACACAGTCATGGAGCTTCGTGGTTTGGCACAGGCGTCCTAGTCCTTTGGAGCCCTTCAGATGGCGACTGCCTTGTTTCAACTGTCTTCTGCTCGCTTGGCAGGTGTTGGAGTCCTGGGGATAGAGAGCATGAGAGGTTAGCTCATAGTAGGTAGCTCAGTAGAAGGATCAGACAGCGAGAGAGCAGTGGCTTGGGGTTGGGGTGATGCATGAGGCCTGCTTCAGACCCCTAGCACCCGTGTAAAAGTGGGGCATGGCAGCCCATACCTGTAATCTCAGTATTGGGGGACTGGAGATAGGCGCCTCTCTGGGGCTCACTAGCCACACAGCCTAACTGAACTGATGACAGTCCCAGGTTCAGTGAGAGACCCTGTCTCAAAAAACAGGGTGAAGGATAAAGATACCAGATGTGAACCTCTGGCCTGTACATGCAAGTACACCCATGTGCACACTCAGATGGACATGAACACATACAACCCTCCCCTTCCCCCTAACACAGACACAAACCAGGCACAAAACTCAATTCACCAGCTTAGACTTCCCACCGTTCTGGGCAAGGAGTCTTGCCTGGTGCGTGGATACACATGTGATCTATTTTTATTCTTCAAATATTTTATAATTGTGTACGTGTTTATATGTGTGTGAATTTGTGCATGTGTGTACCAGTGTGTGGGGATGCCAAAAACAAAAAGCAAAACAAAACAAACAAACAAACAAAAAAGGCATTGGATCCTCTGTAGCTGGAATTGAAGGCTCTTGTGAGTTGCCTTATATATGGGCACTGGGAACTGAACTTGGGTCCTCTGGAAGAGCAGCGAATGCTCTCAAACACTGAACCATCTCTCCAGCCTCTCCTTAAAGAAAAACAAAACCAGAAAACTTTTAAAATTACATTTTTTTGTTGTTTTTCGAGACAGGGTTTCTCTGTGTAGCCCTGGCTGTCCTGGAACTCACTCTGTAGACCAGGCTGGCCTCGAACTCAGAAATCCGCCTGCCTCTGCCTCCCAAGCAAGTGCTGGGATTAAAGGCGTGTGCCACCACACCTGGCTAAAAATTACATTTTCTTATTTTCTTTCTTTCTTTCTTTCTTTCTTTCTTTCTTTCTTTCTTTCTTTCTTTCTTCCTTTCTCTGTGTGCGCGAGTATGTTGGGCACACACATGCCACGGTGGGCATAGTGGACATCAAAAGACAGCTTGTGAGAGTTGGTTCTTTCCTTGTACCAAGTATGTTCCGGGAAACGAACTCAGGCCATTGGGCTTGGCATCAAGCATCTTTAACCCTTGAGCCACCTTGCCAGACCAGGACGGGTACTTCCCCCACGCTGTCAACCTCAGCAGGGCTTCAGACCTTCTCCTTGGGTCAGCCCAACTCAGGGTTTTCCATTAATGAACAAAGAAACAGCCACTGTGAAATCACTCAGAGTGCCTGAGGCTGTACCTGGTGAAATGAGGCTGGGGGCTATCTCAGTGTTGGGTGTGGGACTGCTTCTGCAGAGCTAGACTTGTGTCCCTTCCCTTCTGTCCTCCATGAATATTCATCAAAGTTTGGCGGTGGTGCTGGCAGCAGGGCTGGAAGGAAGCATTCCCGATAGCTCGCTCGCTCGTTCTGAGCACGCCGAAGGAGAGAGAAGCATTCGGCCCTGTGGGATTGCTTCTGAGTGGGTCTGAGGAGTTCAAAGCCTTTTCCTGCACACCTCCACTCTTCCATTTACTGCCTCATTAGGTCCCCTAGGTCTGCCAAGAGCCACGTTGCCTGACTCGGCAGCTCTCACCCAGCCTCCTCATTTCTTCCTCTGCCAGCTTTTGCGTGGGCCGAGGGAACTGGAATGGTGGGCGGTGATGTTTTTTGGGGTGAACTTTACAGGCCAGTATCAGATGGACACCTGGCTTTGTGCGTGTGGTGGAGGGTGGCTTTGGGGTCTCGGCTGCTCTATCCCAGGGTTTCTACACTTAAAGGGCCCTGGGCTAGAACCCACAGTACCTCGCCAAGCAGTAGCTGTTCGGTTAAGTATCCCAAGGAGCAGGGTTAGCCTTTGGGTTAAATAGAGAATGAATGATTATTCTCAAGCCTGACCACATGTGCTGGAGACGGGAGGCCGTTCTTCAGCCTGTAAACTCACCTGTGCAGGTACACACTTGCCTGCCACTCTCACTCGCTTGGGAGAGATGCTCTCCTCCTGCCCTGGCACCTCCGGAGCACTGGCGCTTAAGGCCACTTGTAACAGTGAAGCAGCTGCCCGTGCGCCTTCCAGTAGGGATGAAATGGGCCCTCAGCAGGCCTGGCACAGCCCCTGGGAAGGCAGGTTACTGTTGAGCAACCCCAACACAGTCTAGTATTCATTTCCAGATGCCCCGAGGGCTGGATTGTTTTCTTCCTCTTGCCCGCCTCTCCTCCCCATCGTTACAGATTTTGCAAGATGGGCAGAGCACACACACTGGTGGATCCATTTCTGCTAAGTCCTCTGGTCCCCTGTTGCTTTAGCTCTCTCGGAGGGTGATGGTTTCAACAGGTGCTCAGAACAAAACAGGGGAAGGAAGCGAGCAGTGGGTTAGCCCTCTGGGCCGACCAGACTTGGGAATTCTCACAATGAGTTAGGAATGGGACAGCAAGCATCTCCAACCGGCCGAAGGATTGGATTCTTCCTACTCTTTTAATTTGATTTAATTTTTTGAGATAGGGCCTCATGTAACCCAGGCTGGCCTCAAACTGTCTATGTACACAGTGTGACTGTCAACTTTGTATGTGTGTGTGTGTGTGTGTGTGTGTGTGTGTGTATGTGAGGGGGACATGTGTTCAACCTGTGTGTGGTGATCAGACGTTGGCATCCTGTGCTCTATTCTGTCTCTCCCCACCTCATTATTTTATTTTATTTATTTCCTTTTTGGTTCTCTGAGACAAGATTTCTCTGTGTAGCCCTGGCTGTTCTGGAACGCACTCTGTCGAGCAGCCTGGCCTCGAACTCAAGAGATCCGCCTGCCTCTGCCTCCTGAGGGCTGGCATTAGGGTGTGTGCCCATATCTTGGCTTTCTCTACGTCATTATTATTTTTAAAAATTTCCTTGATTTTATGTGTATGGATGTTTTGCTTTAATGGATGTATGTGTATCCACGTGTGCCTGGGGTCCAGGGAGGCTAGAGAGGGTGTCAGATCCCCTGGAGCTGGGATTTCAGATGGTTATGAGCCGCCCTGTGAATACTGAGAACTGAACCCAGGCCTTTTGAAAGAGCAGCCAGTCCTCTTAACAGCTGAGCCGCCTCTGCAGATTCTTTTCACCTTTCTTTTTCTTTTTCTTTTTTTTGAGACAGGGTCTCTCACTGAACCTGGAGCTCATTGCTTTGGCGTGTCCAGCTGGGGATCCATCTGTCTGCCCCTCCCATCAGCACGTGATCTCTAGGGAGGACTACAGATGTGATTTGCCCATGCCTGGCATTTTTTGGGAGGATGCCAGTGGTGGTGGTGGTGGGGGGGTGGGGTTCAAACTCAGGTCCGCATGTTGGTACGGCTGACACTTTACTGATAACCATTTCCCAACCCCAACCTTGTACTTTGACAAATTTCCCCGAGTGCAGCATGTATGCATGAGGAAACCAGAGGACACAAGCCTCTGGGGAGTCGGTTCTCGGTCTCCTCCATTTGGGTTCCAGGGGTTGATTTCAGATGCTGAAGTTTAATAGCGTGTGCTGAACTGTTTCCCTGTCCTCTCCCCGTTCTGAGACAGTCCCATGTAGCTTTGGCTGGCCTTGAACGTGCTACAGAGTTAAGAATGACCTTGAACTCCTCATTCTCACCCTGACCTCTGGAGTTAAAGGCCAGCACTGCTTCATCTAGTGTCACACAATGCTGAGGGACAGAACCCAGAACTTTCTGCCTCTACCTACTGAGCCACATTGTAATGCCTGGAAATACCTTTTCTGTTTCTCCATGAAAACTTTTTCTTTCTCCCCTCTAAGCATCCAGCAAGACTACTGCTACTATTGCTGGCTTCCCATTGGGTGTGGTACTGAGACAGGCAGGTGGGTGGAAGACTGAGCAGCTACTGGGTCTGCCCAGAGAGTTTCCACCATGACTCCCCATTGCTCCTATCTTGGTGGGTGGGGTGGCAGAGGTAGTGGATGTCACAGGAAGGAGGCTGGGGACTTGGTGACTAGGGAAGGCTTTTGCCCCTCTCAACACTGTCATTGCATTTATTTGAGGTCCTGAGTTCAATTCCCAGCAACCACATGGTGGCTCACAACCATCTGTAATGGGATCTGGTGCTCTCTTCTGACATGCAGACATATATGCCAGCAGAAAACTGTGTGTATAATAAATAAATAAAAATAAATAAATAAATGCAATGACAGTGTTGAGAGGGGCAAAAGTCTTTCTTTCTTTCTTTCTTTCTTTCTTTCTTTCTTTCTTTCTTTCTTCCTTTCTTTCTCTCTCTCTTTCTTCTTCTTCTTCTTCTTCTTCTTCTTCTTCTTCTTCTTCTTCTTCTTCTTCTTCTTCTTCTCCTTCTCCTTCTCCTTCTCCTTCTCCTTCTCCTTCTCCTTCTTCTTCTTCTTCTTCTTCTTCTTCTTTTCGAGACAGGGTTTCTTTGTATAGCCCTGGCTGTCCTGGAACTCACTCTGTAGACCAGGCTGGCCTTGAACTCAGAAATCCGCCTGCCTCTGCCTCCCGAGTGCTGGGATTAGATTCCCAGTTCCCTCCTCTCAATATCCTGCCCTGAGTTAGAGAATAAAGCATCCTTTCCTTTAGCACTAATCTCCTGTTCTGTAAGCTCTGACTCCACCCATTTTTAGGTGCCCCTGTCTCTACCTCCAAAGCACTCCATCACTCAGACAGTTTAAGTCTTCCAGTTTCCCTGGTTCCTTTCTTGCTTTCATACATATTCCAACCGCCTGTTATCTTTTTGTGTGTAAGTGCATTTGTTTACTTGCGTATGTGAGTGTGCTTGCACATGTGTGCATGCAGAGACCAGGAAGCAACATCAGGTACTCCTCAGGCCCCGGGACTGGAGGAGTAAGCTAGCCTTGCTGGCAAGGGAGTCCTAGGGGCCCAGTCTCTGCACTCTCCATGCCAGGATTATAAATGGGAACAATCAGGGGCAGCTTTTGTGTTTGTCTTTAAATGGGTCTGGGGAAGGCAGGTCCTCAAAAGCATGCATCTTACCGACCCAACTCTCACCCCAGCCCATCGTCTCTGCCTTAACAAATGAACAAACAAACAAATAAACTCACTGGACTCAGAGGAGAAGAGCACTCGCTGCTCTTGCAGGGGACAGAATTTGGTTCCAAGTCCCAAAAGGAGAGCTCATAGCTCTTTAACTTCAGCTTTAGGGGATCCGATACTCTCTTCTGACTTCTCCAGGTACCAGCTCACAAGTGGCACAGACCCAGGCACATAAATACAAATGCAAATACTTCCTTAAACAAAAACTTCCCTAACATTGTTACACACATGCACACACACACACACACCATACACCCCTCACCCAAATACATATATATGTTATGTTTGTGTATACATACACATACAGACACACAAACACTGTTTGCTTTCTTATATTTTCTTGAGACAGTCTATCTAGCCTGGGCTGGCTTGAAATTCACTACATAGACCAGGCTGGCCTGGAACTCAGAGGTGCTCCTCTGCCTCTGCTTCCCAAGTGCTGGGATTACAGGCCTGAGACACCACGCCCTTGAAGCTTCCTAGTCCTCCCCTCCCTCCCTTCGAGATTGCAATCGGCTTGCTTCCCACTGCCTGCAGTTCATGACCTGTACAGGAGCCACCTCAGTGGTTCCATTCAAGAGTGTCTTCGCAGTTCCCACGCCTCAGCCTCCGTCTGGCAGCAGGCACCTTCTGCCTGGCCCTCCCTTTGGATGGGGCTGGCCCTCGTCAGTGATTTCCTGGCTTTCTGGTGACTCTTCCCTTTCCCACCCAGCTGGCTCAGGGTTGGGAAGATGAGAAAGATATCCCTGCCTCAGGCCTCTTCTGTCAAGGTTCCTCTTTTCCCAGTCGACGGTTGTATCTTCCGACTCCTACTTTCATGCACGATAAGGACATTTCTCTCTCCCTCGCCCCTTATGTCTGCTCCTTCTATTCCTGCCCTCCACATCCTGCTAGTTGCTGGGGTGTTGGAATGACAAGTGTCACTTGGCAGCTGTCAGCCCTGTTGTCTCACCAGGTATGCCAAGTCCCTCCTGTGTGTAGGGAGTCTCTCCTGAGCTTCAAGCACCCATTGTCTCTGCTTTATTAGGCTTAAATGGGACCAATCCACCACCTCCTTACTCCACACCCCCATTCCATCCCACCTCTCTTTCCTGCCCTCCCTTAGTGGGAGCTGGCTGACCGGGGCCGGGAGCGTGGGCAGGTGGACATGTCGCGTGCCTGGACGAAGCAACCAGATGGGAAGAGCGTGGGTTGGGGCAGATCTGGATTTCTGTCCTGGCTCTGCCACCCAGGAACTGTTGATGTTGGCAATGATTTAATCTTTCTGAGGCTCGGGCTGTACATGTAAAATGTGATAACACCTACTTTAACAGGGCTGTGAATACCAAATGAAGGAGGTACGTGACAATCCGTAGCACAGGGCCGGTGTCCAGTAGCCCAGGGATGTCTCCCACTTTTCTTCTGAGCAGAGCCCAGCAACGTTCACCTCCCCTCATTCCTGTACTGAATATAGGAAATGATCACAACTTTATGGTCCTCAAGTTGGCTTTGTTTTTGAAGGTCTTGCTGGTTCCATATAGGGCCCCAAATCAGCTAATCTCTCTCTCCCGTGTATATGTTGTGTCCATGTGTATTTATGTGCACAATTACATGGGTGCCTGCAGAGACCAAACAGGGTGTCAGAACCCTGGAGCTGAAGCTGCAGGTAGCGCTGAGTGGGAGCTGCCCTGCATGGGTGCTGAGAACTGAATTTTAATTCTCTGCAAGAACAGCAGGTAGTAACCACGGAGCAATCTCTCCAGCTTCCATTCCAGCCCCTCGAGGAAAGAGGCTAGAAAGCTACAAAGAGAATCACAGACAGTATCAGAGACAAAGTCACTCAGTACCACGTAAGGCTGTCCACACCAAGTTTAATAACAGACCTTAACAACTTCTGGAAGCTCAGAGCCACTCGTGGCTAAGTTCATGCCAGGCCATGCTTCCCGCTAAGGTTGTTGAGAGCTGGCCAAGCTTGTCTATGAGGTGGCCTCTTGTCTCATTGTTCTCTGTAGGTTCTGGAACATTACAGACGCACTGAGGAGGAGATGTACACTGTCATTTTTTTCTTTTATGTGAATTCTTTCGGAAAACACTTTAAAGCTGGTATATTGTGGTAGTGGGTGTGGTTAATATTCCATCCGGACGAGCCTGAACACGAGCCTCCGCAGGTCAGGGCTCTTGGCCCTGCCTTTTGTTTTCATGCGGTGAAATGAGGTGGGTCAGGTTGGAGTAGTCGTGGAGACTCCTGTTGCTGGCCTACTGTGTGTGGGTTTCCTGAAGGAACAGGTTTCCGTGGGGGTGGGGGTGGAGGACTTGGGAGCTGTATAGAACAAGAACTTTCTTCCACATGAGGACACACATACACTTTGTCACCATATCCTAGGGTGCCTCTGGCCTTCAGGTCTACTCACTTCCCCAGAATGAAGCGAAACAGACGGTGACCAAGGAGGTGCAATGGCTAGTTTTAACTGTCAACTTTGTGTGACCTAGTCTCATCTGGGAAAAATGAAGAATTGTCTACATTGGGTTGACTTGTGGCCATGTTTGCAGGGGATCGTCTTAATGTGGGAAGTCCCCACCCAGTGTGGGTGGCACCATTCCTGACTTAGGGTTCCCATTGCTGTTATAAACACCATGACCAAAAGCAGTCTGGTGTGGAAAGGGTTTATTTCAGCTTATGGTTGTAGTCCAGGATGAAGGGAATCCAGGGTAGGGTCTCAAGGCAGGAACCTGAAGGCAGGAACTGAGGAAGAAGCCATTGAGGAGTACTGATCCCCTTTTGCTCTCTGTGGCTTGTGATTATACACCCCAGAACCCCTGCCCAGGAGTGGCACTGCCCACAGTGAGCTAGGCTTCCCTACCTCAACCATCAAGTAAGAAAATACACTACAGGCTTGCCCATAGGCCAGTCTGTGAATTTTCTCAACTGAGGTTCCTTCTCCCAAACGCTTTTAGATTGTATTAGGTTACATAACACTAGCAACACAATTCCCTTTGCAGGGGTTCCTAGACTATAATGAGAGTTGAGAAACTGAGCGGAGTACAAGCCAGCATGCATGTGAGTGTGCACAGTCTTTCGCCTCCGCTATTGACAGTGTGATGAGGCCAGCTGTTGGAAGATCCTGCCCTGACTTCTGTACAAAGATCGACTGTAAACTGGAGTCAGGAGCTGAAATAAACCCTCCACCTCTACATTGCTTTTTGTCTGGGTATTTCATCGCAGTGACAGAAATGAAAAAGATGGTAAGTGAGCACTCCTGAGGAGTCCGTTCTAACGTGCTGGAGGCAGAGGTGCCTTGAGAGCATGGGTCTGAAGACTCTACCTGGGCACCCCCTCTATGGTTTGGATAAAGTGGGGTGACAATGAGAAGAATCTTTACTGCTGTTTTACAGATCCTTCCTGAGGAGGCCCTGAGTACGCAAAGCATGGTGGGAAGCTTCCAGCAAGATCCTGTTCATTGGACCCAGCCAGTGGAGGGCGGTGCTGACACAGAGAAGCAATAGAAGATATGAGGACCCTCCGGGCAGGAGGGTGAGGGCGAGTCCACCTGAGAAGCATGGAAGAGCAGGTAGGGAACGGAAACCGCATGGGCTAGGGAGATGGTCAGCAACTGAAGTGCTTCCTTTGCAGGCATCAGAATCTGATTCCTAGAAGGATCCCAGCACTGAGGAGGTAGCGACAAGTGGATCCGGTGGCTGCATATTAGTTATCTTAGCTCTTTTGGTAAATTCAGGCCAGTGAGAGACCTTGTCTTGGGGTGGGGAAAGAGAAGTAGAGGGTACGTGAGGAACGGGTCAGGACAGCCTACTCTCTGGCGCACGGCGGCGCATATGCACGCACGCACGCACGCACGCCACGCCACGCCCCCTTCACAAAAAAAAAAAAAAAGGGAACCATTGCTGAAGATGGGAGACAGAACAGGAGTGGGAATATATCAAACATGGCCTCAGGGAAGGAGCGCCAGGCAATGAGATGGACAGAAGGCCGTGTTTGAGGGGCGTGGGTAGCAGTTGAAGATTTGACCAGGTAGAGATAAGATGAGAGGCTGGGCTGGCTAGGCAGGCACAGCTGAGAGGCAGCCAGTCAACTTGTGGTGGGTCAGGGGACTTGGAAATGTGCTTACTGGGCTGAGACTTTTGTTAGGTGGATTCCAAGGCCTTATGCATTTCACTCAAGCCTCTGCGTTAATCCCCAATCTGTCTGAATTTTTTTTTCTTTTTTCTTTTTTTTTTAATTATATGTAAGTACACTGCAGCTATCCTCAGACACTCCAGAAGAGGGAGCCAGATCTCGTTACGGATGGTTGTGAGCCACCATGTGGTTGCTGGGATTTGAACTTATCACCTTCGGAAGAGCAGTCGGGTGCTCTTACCTGCTGAGCCATCTCACCAGCCCCTGTCTGAAATTTTAATACTTGGCCATTGTATGAAAAGGCCAGAAAGTAGCCATCTTTAAGGTCTAGATGTCCAGGGTAGTGAGAGCATTCGTAGCTGGCTTTAATTGGGTAATTCTTACAGATAATTCAAATAGTTTAAATGCCACTTTTTGGGGGCAACTATTATAACTAAATAAATGAAGAGGGGAGCTGGGGGTGGAGCTCAATGGGTGGAATGTTTACCTGGCTAGCACAGGCTCTGAGTTCGATGCCCAGCACTGCATAAATCCAGGTGTGGTGGTTGGGGTATGCCTGTAGTTCCAGCACTCAGGAGGCAGAGGCAGGAAGATCAGGAGTTCAAGGTCATCCTCAGCTACATAGTGAATTCAAGATGCTCTGTCTTAAAGGGATAGAAAGAGGGAGGGAGGGAAAGAGGAGAAGGAAAGGAAGGAGAGAGTAGAGATAAAAGGATCAGTGGCTCAGGTCTGTAACCCTAGCACTTGGGAAGCCAAAGCAGGAGAATTGCCCTGAGCTCCAGGCCAGCCCAGACTACAGAATGAGATATTATCTCAAAAAGCCAAACCAAAATAATAAACAAGAAACACGAATGTGAGTCAGCTCCGTGGGTAGAGAGGCTTGCTGTGTGAGCTCAAGGACCCAAGTTCTATCCCCAGAGCCCAGGGTGGGAAGAAAGGACTGACTCCTAAAAGTTGTCCTCTGAGTGCCGCACTATGCCAAACAGACATGCAGAAGACTGTGACCCTGGCCCTCAGCCTCAAGTACCCCTTGACTTGGACGTTGACTGTTCAGGTGGAACGGTGGTTTGTCTGGGAAGCTGACTGATGGCATGTAATGTCCCCTGTGCAGGGCTGCGGCAGCCTGGTCACAGCCTCTGGGTTTGGGGCCATTGGCTTGTGATCTTAACCATATTTCAGTCTTACTTTTCTCTCATGCCTGGGCCCTTGTTCTTGAGAACACACAGGGAGGCCAAACAAGACGCTAAAATATGCACAACTCGTGGTTGGAGTCCGGAGCTCTTATCAGCTAGGGCTTCTGGGAGCTGGAGGAGAGTCCTCCCAGGCAGGTCCTCCCAGGCACCATTGCATAGAACCTTCTGTGTGCCCCTGTGTGAGGTACACATATACCATGGCCTCAAGCTTTGGTCACTGTCTCCTCAGTGACCCAAAGTCTCCTGTATGCATCCTGCTCTGTCAGATGGGAAATCCTGCGGACACCACACCTATCATCAAGTCTACCAGTTCCCTAGCTCCAGGTAGTTTGCCCAGACTGGGCCACCCTGTTAGTGCTGGCTTCAGGCCACAGGTATCTCTCAGATACTGTCACTCTCCAGATGTTAATGTCTGCCTGAAATCCCAGGGAAGGCAGAATCACCAAAGAGGCCATCTGTTTCTCCTTCCTGCCTGGAGGCAAGGCCACACCTCAACTCAGCCAGACTGAGGTCTCTTCTCCAGGTAACTTGTTCTAGCACTTAGCAAGCCTGTCACAGGATGCGGCCTTGATGAACCTGCTTCTGCCTCCTGAGTGATAGGCCAGGAGTAACCAAGGAAGGATGGAGGAGCCAGACAGACTCCTGGCAGGAGCAGCTACTCTTCTTACCCAGCAGACTGTCTCTCTTGTAAAAGATTTACTGTGTCAGTCATTGTGCGCCTCTGTGTAGGTGCCTGTGAGTTCTGGTGCCCATGGAGGCCAGAAGAGGGCAGACAGAACCACCTGATTGGGGTGTGTGTGTGTGTGTGTGTGTGTGTGTGTGTGTGTGTGTGTGTATGTGTGTGTGTGTGCTGGAAACTGAACTCTGGTCCTTTACAAGAACAACAAATTCTTGTCCCGGTGATGAGACAGGAGAGTGTCCAGTTCCTTTGCCATTTTTTTTTTCAGATTGCAGGGCACCAGAAGGGCCTGTGACATCTGTGTCATCCAGACAGGGGATTTTATGCAGTCCCCCTTTCCACGGAAGACACAAAAGATCCCCAGTAGCTGCCCAATTTTATGGATAGTCTGACCGACCCCATGAGAGCAAGCTTTCTTTTGCACAAGTCGATGATAGGATCTACTTATCAGGATGAGACACAATAAGAGATTAACAGCTGGACCTGTGAAATGGGTCGATGGGTAAAAGCATATACTACCAAGGTTGACAACCTGAATTTGGTCCTCAGGACTCAAATGGTAGGCTCTAGCATATGTAGCCTGCCACCAGAGCTCACCTACTCCAGAAAGTTGTCTTCTGATCATCACACACATGCTGTGGTAATGTACATCCCCCCCCCCAATAAATATACGTAATAAAAAATTAAGTCTATTAACATCTATAATTAATAGTAAAAGAAACTATTTATGATTTATACTGTAATGGAAAGTTATATGAAGGGATTGCGGTTGTAGCTCAGTTGGTAGGACCTTTACCTACCATGCCTGGAATTCTAGACTGATCTCCAGTTGCCCATCTATAATCCCAGCGTTCAGGAGATAGTGGAAGTAGGATTAGAAGTTCAAGGTCCTCACCCTCTGCTACAAATCAGGTTGGAGACTAGCCTGGGCTAGAGACCAGCTGAACAAAGAAAGAAGTTATACAGATGTGACTTCTCTCTCCTCTTTCGATGTATCTTACCTTATCATGCTCACTCTGTTGCTTGGTTGCTTGATTGAGGCAGCATTTCTCTCTGTATCCCTGTCTGTCTGTCTGTCTGTCTGTCTGTCTGTCTTAGAACTCACTCTATAGACAGGCTGACCTCAAACTCAAAGATCCCCCTGCCTCTGCCTCCTGAGTGTTGAGATTAAAGGTGTATGCCCGCACCTCCTGGCTTACTATGGTCACTCATTGTTGGATGTGGGAGAGAAAACCCATACAGGGAGTGGTGGATTTGAAGAGGGCTACTGTATTTCCAAAACCTCTCTAGCTTGTTCTTTACATTTCCAGAGAAGCTGACACACTGCTGGGAAGATGTGTTCCCTTCACTGATGTCCCTTCACGCAGTAGAACCTGGGAACTTCTCAAACTTCCGTGGAAGGTTCCGAGAGCCAAGTCTCCTTCCTCGCCACTCTGGTCTCCAGGAGCCCTGGGACAGTCGCTGGACACTTCACCTAGCGTCACTGTTTTTACCATGCTGGCATCTTTGTTTTATTGCCTCAAATTCATGTTTTCAAGCCCTAAGCCTGCTACATTAGGACCTGAATGCGTTTGGAGATGGTGCTTTGAAAGGACAGGTCACATGACATAGTGGGAAAAGGCACCTGCCGCCAAGACTGAGGCCCTGAGCTCCATCTCTCGGACTTACATGGTGGGAGGAGAGAGCTGGTTACTACAAGTTGTCCTTGAATTCCATGACATGTGAATCTTGAACTCCCAACCCTAACACACAAATAAAAAGATAAAAATATAATTACAGAAAGAAACATGTGGCTCAGTGGTTAGACACATACTGCTGCTGCAATGGATACAAGTTCAGTTTCCAGCCCCCAGGTCAGGCAGCTCACACAGCTGCCTGGAACTCAGCTTTAGGGGGGCTCCAACACCTTCTGGACTCTGAAAGCACCTGCACATGGGTGCACGTAACCCCCCATAATTACAAATAAATTTTTGAAAAGGACAAAGATGAGCAAAGAGGGAAGTGGGGAAACGGCTCAATGTAAAGTATCGTGCCACAGCACCGAAATGTGCTCCAGGCCCCGGTGCTCCCATGAAAGCCCAGTGGCATGATGTAACCATGGAGGTGCAGACAGGATCCCAGGGTGAGCTGGCTAGCTCAACCAGCTGAATCGGTGAGCAGGATGTTCACAAGGGAGACACCTGAAACCAGCCTCAGGCCTCCACACACATACATGTGCACATACACCTGCATACATATGAACACATGGGCACATGCACACACACTCCACATGCACAGAAAGAAAAATGATCAAGGTAACAGGAGTTCATTTGGGCGGGCCATGATTCACTGTGACTGGTGTCCTTAAAAGGGAAGATCAAGAGACACACACATGTGGGAAAGGCAGCCATCTGCCAGCCAAGCAGAGTGGTCCCAGGAGAAACAGATTCTGCTGACACCTTGGCCTTGGAATTCCAGCCCCCTGAATGGTCAGACAGTGACCCTCTGTGGGTAAAGCCACCCATCCTTCGGCTTTTTGTTTTAGCTTGCTACATTACAGTTCTGTGCTGCTGTAACGAAACATCAGAGGAGTCAAACTTACAAGGAGGAAAGGTGTGAGTAGCCCACAGCTTTGGGGGCTCAAGTCCTATGTCAGACTATGTCTTTGGTTTGGGCTTTTGGTGAGGGTGCTTAGATAGAGATTATGAGGGGCAAGCATGTCAAAGTGAGCAGTCACATGCCCAGCTAGGGACAGAGCAGGGGATTAGGCAGGGTCCCACGATTCCCTTTGGGACACACTGCCAATGATCACCACCGCCTCCTGCTAGGCTTTACTCCCTAAAGGTTCCACCCAAGCCTCATACCCGGGGCTCACTGGGTAAAGTGAAGAACTGAGCTCAGATACCAACCACTCATGTAAAAGCCTGCTGCGGTGGCGCAAACCTGTGTTCTGGAGCTGCAGAGGTGGACACAGGAGACTCCCTGAGGATTTGCTGGCCATCTTAGTCTAATTGGCACAGTCTGAGACACTGAGAGACTCTGCCTCATGAACAAGGTGGATGGGTCCTGCAAATGACACCTAATTTCTCACACACACACACACACACACACACACACACACACACACACATACACACACACACACACACACACACACACACAAGCGGTAGCAGTGGGGAACAAGCCCTGAACATGAGGGTCTTTGTATTGAAGTCCTAGCTCAGCCCTAGAGAACCAGTCCCTTTCTGTGGGTACTTGCCTTCCTGTGCTGTGGATGTGGCCCTGCAGGCTCTGAGGACTGCTAGGTCAGGTGCTGAGTCTCCGGAGACTCTCCTCACCTGTGAAAATGTTCAACAAAAAATTTTGTGGTAATGTGTCATACAAGGACTGTTTATACCCACCCATGGGCCTTCGGTGGAGGCTGACTCTGAGTTCTATGAATGTTTGACAGTTGGTGTTAATATGTAAAAAATAAAACCTGAAACAAAAAAAAATTGCCTTCTCTGTAGGGCTCATATTTCATGGGGCAGCAGATTTCTCATGTGTGTGTGTGTGCACATGTGTGTGAGTTCATGCTCATGTGTGTGTGTGTGTGTGTGTGTGTGTGCATGTGTATGTGTGTGTGTGTGTGCATGCGTGCTTGTGTGTGTGCATGCATGTAGGTGCTAAGGTCAAACATTGACGTTGGATGTTTCCCCCAGTGACTCTCTACCTTATTCTTGGAGCAAAGTCTCTCACAGAGGATGGAGAACACCGTCTCAGCCAGGCCGGCTGACCAGCAGGCTCCTGGTTTATCTGGCTCTCCTGTGCCAGCTCTGGGATTATAGGAACATGCTACACAACATTTGTGGTTTTTTTTTTATTATTATTATATGTAAGTACACTGTAGCTGTCCTCAGACACTCCAGAAGAGGGAGCCAGATCTCGTTACGGATGGTTGTGAGCCACCATGTGGTTGCTGGGATTTGAACTTATCACCTTCGGAAGAGCAGTCGGGTGCTCTTACCCACTGAGCCATCTCACCAGCCCAACATTTGTGTTTTATATTGGTGCTGGAGGATTGAACTCAGGTCCTCATACTTGCAAGGCAACCCCTTTATTCACAGACCAACTCTCCAGCCCCTGTGCTTGTGGCTTTTTAAGTCAGCAGCAGCCTCTGACTGACTTGGTGGTGAGAAGCAGAAGGAAACCTTCCAGACGCTGTGTTCCAGATTGATCCTGTAGAAGAGTCAAAGGTGCAGGAGTTCTCGGAGCCAGGGATTGACCAGAGGGAGTTTGGGATTGTGTGCTGCCTAAGTCATGGGTGAGAGTAGAGTCCTCAGCTCAGGCTGGCTTCCAGTAAACTCCTTGTGTGTCTACCCCCAGAGGGCACCCAGCACACATGCCTAGATGTTCTTTGGGTCAGATATGACCTACAGTTTCTACTTCGAAGTCCTCTCTGGTGAAGTACTCTTTGAGCCATGCAATCTTGAATCACTTCATAGACAGCCATTAAACTTTGAAGGGCCACCCTGTGAAAGGCTGAGTGTAGGGAGAATTTGGATGCTGAAGTAGGAAGGAGTTGATCATTCTAGAACTCTCCAAGTTGGTCTACGGACCTGTTCTGTATCCTTGAATTATAACATAATATCTCCCTGTATACTTTCACACTGCAGTGACTGCAACATCATTAATGAGGTTTTACACACACACACACACACACACACACACACAGAGCTTAACAAAGATGGAAAATGCCAAATTCCTTTTGACAGGCAGCCAGGAGCCCAGCCTCTTCCCTGGCTGAACAGAGGGGCCCATTATGCAGGAATACGATTTTCTCAGGGTTCGGAACCATTACATCAGCCTTGATGTAATAACATTGTTCAACTTCAGAGGTGTATTTATTTTGGTTGAGAGTTCAGATGGTTTAGCCGTTAGCCAGGAGATTGAGCAAAACCGGGACAAAGCCATTGAGGTTGGAAATGAGCCATTTTGCCTGTTTCCCTCCTGAGAACAAAATTACTTCCGACGGAGTTCATCTGGCTGGTGAATCGTGTGTGTATGTGTGTGTGCACATGTGGAGGTCAGAGATCAGCCTTGGATGTCATTCTTTGGGATACAATAATTTACTTTTTAAATTTTTAACTCAATAATGGGTGTGTGTGTGTGTGTGTGTGTGTGTGTGTGTGTATGTGAACATGCGCGAGTGCATGAGTGTTGCCAAGGTGACACGGGCAGTCAGATGACAATTTTTGGAAGTCAGTTTTCTCTTTCCACTTTTCCATGAGTTCCGCAGATCGTACTTAGGTCCTCAGGCTTGCATGGCATGAGCCATCATGCTAGCCCCACCTACTTTTCAAGACAGAGACTCTCATTGGACTAGAGCTCTCATATTTCAGTTGACTGTCTCTGCCTTCCCCAGCTAGGATTACTATCATGCACCAAACATCACACTCAACTTTTAAACATGGGTTCTGTGAATTGAACCCAGGCTCCTCACTCTTACAAGACAGACACGTTACCGACTGAGCCATCTATCCAGCCCAGTCAATAGACTTTAGAAGCTATTAGTCTTCTTTCTAAAATTGTTGGTTAAATTCAGTATTGGCCTGGTGGGTGCTGAGTGAGTAAAGGCACCCTTCAGCCTGTAAGGGTGTAAGAACCTAGAAAGGAAGGCAGACCAAACCTTCATAAAGCCCTTCTCTTTATGACAGGCAGCCAGGAGCTGGGGAAGTACATACACCCATGGCAGACAGGCACATGGGCTTGCTCATGCCTACCCCAGCGGTCAGATCTCCAGATGAATACTCCTCATTCAGTGAGTACAGGTGTTTCCCATGACCCTTTTCTCTCTGTACGTGTGGTGGGAGTGGCCATGACACAGCTAGCACAGATGTGCCACTGTGCCCTGGTCATGGAAGCTGGGAACCGGTACATGGGGCACATCCTTTGCTCTGTGCTGGCATGGGGACATTTCCTCTAGCTTATGACAACAAGTTAAACTCCTTGATGAAAGGCTCATTGCTCGGCCCCTCTCATCCTCTAAACTCACGAATGACCAAAGCAGGAACAGAGAGGACGGGGGGGGGGTGCAGGGCAGGGTGCAGAGAGGTGGGGCTGGGAGGGCACACGCTGCCCACTGACAGGAAGATGATGTCACCTCCAGGTGGGAGAGGATAATTAGGAAAGCTTGGGTGAAGGCCCCTGTGTGGAAGGGAGACATTGGGCAGTGCTTCTCCAGTTGGGCCCTGGGGCATGAGGTAGCATTATATACATGGCTTGGCCTTTAAGGGCTTGCCAGGGGCACAAGCGGCCCTCTTTCAGCTCTGCGACGGTTGGAGAATCCCTCAGGTTGGATGCCAATGCCACTACACACAAGTCCCTCTGCAGTGTTCGAGACCTGAGCTCTGTGGGAGTGAACCTAAGGCTCCCTCTAAGCCAGGGGTTTCCTCACCTGGGAGCTTAGATCCCTCTCTAGACTGATATCACACTTTTGATAATTGTCTCTCTTAGTGACATTTAAGTATGCAGTCTTCAATGTTCATTAGACATTTCAAGTTGGTAAGCCATTTGACAGAAAATAGGGAGGCTTCAGCCCACCTGAGAAAACTTGAACTCCAGGTTCAAGGAAAGACCCTGTCTCAAAGGGATACCCAGAGGGATAATGGTGGAGGACCCCTGATGCCCTCTTCTGGCCTCTAAGTGCATATGCACTCAAGTGTGCACACACAGCAACAAACAAACAAACAAACAAACAAACAAACAATCTATCTTTGCAAAAATGACCATAGGACCATGTGGCCCCACTCTTCCTGTTCTCTCCACTGTACTGAGAGAATTCCAACAGATTAATGATTCTAGGCTCTCCTCTTTTCCTCATCTCATGCCTATGGAGGAGACAGCCATATTGCCCAAGCAGTAGAGGGTAGATAACACCCGGGGATCTGGTTCTGGCCCATGAGTACCCACTCTGACATCCTTCAAGAGAGCATGGCTCAGAGCCGTGCTCAAACACAGACTGCACATACTTCACTCTGAGCAGCCCTGGATGGCAACTAAGTGATGTAGTCATGTGTATCTGGCGTGGGGACTTCATCTGGGAGGCACTTGGCTCCACAGTGACTATTCAACCCCAGAGAAAGAGCTACCAGCTCAAAACCCATAGAACAATATTATTCTCTCTTTACCATCTTGGGGGGTTTTGCTGAGCAGGAACAGCGCAGCCTGTTTGGGGGAATGACCCTGGGTACTTGAAGGTACAACAGGAGAGTGCTCTTTGGCCACACATCCTCTCTAGCTCTGACCCTGTGCTCCCCCATATGGTGATGTTGCTAGGAGTCCCCTGGCTGACCCACATGCTCCCCCACCATATTTCCCATGTGTAAGAGGAGCACCAGCCTCTGCTGACAGTTCAGGCAAGGCCTTTGCTTCTGTTACAGTCACTGTCCCAGCCTTTGTCCTGGACCCCCTTTCCCTCTCAGCACCCTGGTCTGGCTTCCTCCTTCTTCGACACTCCCACCTCTGCAGGCCTAAGTGCTCAGGGCTCAGGCTTGACCCTCGTCTTCTGTAAATCCACACTTCATGCTGGTGAACTCATCTTGCCCCCAGCTCTCAGGACCATTCTAGATGCTGGCAGCTCCCACACTTGTTAGACCTTTGCCCTGAATCCCAAACTTCAGCATCTGCTTCTCTGTTCAGCAGCCAGCATTGAGCCTTATGGGCCACCAAATTCAGGCCAATATACTTGAACTCCCCCTCTTCCTGGCTTTCCCAGAGATATCACATCTGGCTGTGGTCTCAGCACCATCATCAGATTTTTCTTTGCCTTTCCCTCTTTTTTTTTTAAACTTTTTCAAAAAATTATATTTTACCAGGCATAATGGAACTCACCATTAATTTCAGTACTTGGGAGACAGAAGCTGGAGGATCTCTGTGAGTTCAAGGCCAGCCTGCTCTATATAAGTGAATTCCAGGCCAATTAGGCTTTATGTGTAGTGAGACTCAGTGAGAGAGAGAAAGACAGAGAGACAGAAAGACACACACACACACACACAGAGAGAGAGCCATGATATGCATGTGAAGGTCAGAGGACAACTTGTCAGTTCTCTGTCCCCACTACATGGGACCTCTGGATCAAACTCAGACCATCAGACTTGATAGCAAAGCACCTTTACCCACTGAGATCTCTCAAGTGCCCTCCCTTCCCTCCTTTGAGGCAAGGTCTCTAGCCCAAGCTGTAAATTCCCATGAATCGGAGTGTGACCTTGAATGTCATCCTCCTGCCTTTACCTCCCTGAGTAATGGGATTATAGATATGGGTCTCCATACATGTATGCTGTGTTGGGAATCAAACCCGGGACTCCTCAAATGTTAAGGAAACGTTCTACCAGCTGAGCTAGTATGCCGCGTGGTGCATGTGCCAAGACACCCACAAAGAACCCAAAAGACAACTTGGTGGAGTTGCCTCTCTTTCTGCCTTTACATGGGCTCTGACTTCAGCTTGGGTCTTCAGGCTTGCTCAGCAAGCACCCTCACGCACTGGAGCATCTTGCTGCCTCGAGCCCTTTGTTGTTTTGGTTAGCTTTCTTTCTTCTTGCTTTTAGCCAGGGTCTCATGACCCAGCTTATGCTGACCTGGAACTTGAGGTTCTCTGCCTCAGCCCTCCCAAACGCTGAGGCTACTGATGCTCCACCATGCCCAGAGTATCCACCTGCTTTCTCTGAGTTTCTTTATACCCACAAGCAATCAATCAGCAAGCCCATCAGCATGGCCCCCAAGCAGGGGCCAAATCCAGCTACTTCTCATCACTTGGAAGCCCTGGCCGAACCCCCCACCCCCATCTCTCACCAGATTATTGCAACAGTCCATAGCTCAGCACCCTCTCTCCCCTCCTTCCCTACCTGCAGCTAGAGTGATCTCATTGGGCAAATTGAAGCATGGAAGCCCTTGACAATGTCTTGAACACCTTCCCAATTACCCATAGAACGAAACTCCGGTTCCTTTCCAGACTTTATGTCCATTCTGCTTATTGGTTTTTTTTTCCCCAATAAAAATTTTGTTGTTGTTTGTTTGTGTGGGTGGAGGCGAGGGTGCGTGAATGCTGTGGCATGTTTGGAGGTCAGAGGGCAACTTTCTTGGGAGTTGGACTTCATCTTCTACCATGTAGGGCCAAGGGCATTGAGCTCAGGTTGTCAGGCCTGGTGGCAAGTACCTCCACCCACTAAGCCATCTTGCAGGCCCTTATTCTGTTTCTTACTTTCTGCTTTTTTTTCTTGTTTTCATGGGGACAGCATGGTCCCCAAGTCAAAGTCGCTGTGGATCCCAGGCCAGGTTTCTAGGTCTGTCCTTTTGAGGGTTCTGTCTTAGCAAAGTGGGTGCAAAGGTTTGCACTCTTATGTGTTCCTTGATTCTGTTGCTTGAGACAGAGATGCAATGGCCATTTCTCCAGCAAGTACCTTATAATAATGAGGCAGCATCAGTGACATAAACAGCGAAAGGACACGGGTCTCATATGGCCATGCAAGCATCTCACCCAGCTCACCATTCTGAACTCTGGGCTTCAACATAAGCAGAGAGGCATATAACCCTGAGGGATAGACACTCACAAAAGTAGTGAGTGTGCCATGTCTATGCCAAGCCTTCACTGCCACTTGTGATGGGGCCCTGGGGTTCCTCCAGGAACTCTGTTGTATTGCACTGAGAGTTTTAGCACCACTCCCGAGGCTCTCTGGCTGTGAGAACCTGCCTAGTCCTCATTGTCCACCTACCTTCCTGCCTGCTCCCCTCCCAAATCCCAATGCTCTGTGCCTCCTGCTCCTAAAATGGGTGCCCTTCCCTCCCCCATCCTCAGCTTGAGGTCTCCTTGAAGCATCTAGAGCTCGAGTTTGTCTTCCTGGAGTGGAAAATTCTAAATGTCAAGAATAAATGCACGAGCCAGTGGCTCAGGCTGGCCGGGAAGCCCCAGAAGTCATCATGACCCTGATCTGCCCTTTAGAAGAGTGCTGTCTTCAAGACCCTGGCGGACATCCCTCCTGATCCTGACTGGCTGGGTTCTACCTCGGCCAAGGTCACTCCAACCCTCAGCCTGCCCCAGGAATCTCTCCTCACAACCCAGATCCCTCTTTTTCACTCTGTGTATCCCAGAGTATCAAGACTTCTCTCATGCCTGGACCTTCGGGGTGACCCAGTACTTGCTGCCTGCCCGGCATCTGACCTGGAGGCAGGACAGGACCATGGTCTGTCACCATTGTGTACAGAACTCCTTACCTAGAAGCCAGGTCCTTCACACAAGTGTGTAAGGAGGTAAAGTGTATGGTTTGGGGCTAGGTCTGTGATTCCAGCACTTAGGAAGCTGAGGCGGGAACTCAAAGTCCAGTTTGGGCTAACAAAACAAAACAAAACAAAACAAGCAAACAAAACAAGGGTTGGGGCTGGGGAAGAAGCGCTGGGGTGTGGGGTGGGGAAGGGTTGTGTTGGGGAGGGGCCAAGCTCCCGTCTTGTAAGCCCAAGGACCTGAGATTGAGCCCCAGGGTCTATGTGAAAAAAACGCTAGGCATTGTAGTGAAGCAAGGAAGCCTGAGAGTCACTGAGCAGACAGCTTAACCTACTGGCAAGTTCCTGGCCAGTGAGAGACCCTGTCTCAAGGAAGCAAGGTGGGTGGTGCCGAAGAAATGACACCTGGACTTGATTGACATGTAGGCTTTATGTGTCCTCACACAGCTGTATACACAAAGCAAAGGTGCCCACTGGGCAAGTCAGGTGGGTCAGAGTGAGCCGAGTCATGCCCAGAAGCCAGACCGCGTTCTCATGGAGCAGGCAGTGGGTGACCACTGGGATGTCTGTCTGAGTGGCTCTTCATTTAATCACCAGACAGTTCATGAGCTCCGGTCTCAGAGAGCACGGTGGCCTTATGCACACATAACAGCAGGGTCTGGTGGTAACACAAGGTCTGCCTTCTTTGCACCAGTGAGGGTGACTGTGGGCAGCTCAGGGCCTGTGGGGCTGTCTTAGAAAACCAAGGGCCTGGCAGGATTGCGTTTAAATCGAGTACAGTTCTTTACTCTGTGCTGCTGTTGGAAGCACAGCTAGGGGAGATAGGAGTAGAATCCATGCTAATGTTTTATATATATATATATCTCACTATGTCCTGGCTATGTTCTGTAAGTTTTTTAAAGACAGGGTCTCATATAGCTCAGGCTGGCCTTCCACTCACTATGTAGCTGAGAGTAACCTTGACTTCTTTATCTGCCTGCCTTTACTTCGCAAGTGCTCTGATTATATGTGGATACCACTGAAGCTACTTTATTTTGTACTAAGGGTTGAATGCAGGACCTTGTGCTTGTTAGACAAACATTCTACGGAGCCATAGCCTTAACTCAGGGTCTATTACAAATCTTGCCCTTGCTCTGTACCTAGTCCTTGCCTCCTCTTCATTCCCCGCCCTTTCCTTCTTCTTGATAGGTGTATCAAGGCAAGCCTCAAAGCTTTGTATTTGTCAAAAATCTCTGGACAGTCCCTATCAGGCAGTGGGGTAATGGGGATACTGGGAGCCTGAGCTCTTAAACACCTTTTATTTAATTTATTAATTAATTAAAAATTTTTAAAATTTAATGTGTGTGGGTATTTTACCGGCAGGGAAGCCACTGCTGCTATAAAACGGCACCAGCCTACATTTCGCTAGGACAGCTCAGTGGCTGCATGGAAGGAGCTTCATGCTGGCCCAGGGCACAGGAGATGGACAGTTCGTGCCTGGAGCTGGGAATAGCTGGATCCCTAGGTCACTAGGTCATCTCATATTCTCTCTCTCTCTCTCTCTCTCTCTCTCTCTCTCTCTCTCTCTCTCTCTCGTGTGTGTATGCCTGCACATGTGCATGTAAATGCCCATGTATATAGGTGCAGGTGCACACCTCTGCATGTAAGTACAGAGGCCAAAAGCCTGACTTTGTTCTTTTCTATTTTTCTCCTTTGAGACGAGGTCTCTCACTGAAGCTAGAGAGCTCGTGATAGCTAGACTGGCCAAGTCATGAGCCCCAGGTTTCTCCAGTCTCTACCCTCCTCTCTCTAGAACTGAGGTTGGATAAGTAGTGTGGCCATGTCTGGCTTTGTATGTAAGTGAACTCAGGTCCTCATGCTAGGGCAGTAAGTGCTCATGCCCATGGTGCCATCTCTGGCATCCCTTCTTTATTTGTTTGTGTGCAGAGGCAGGGTGTCATATGACTTACATTGGCTACAAACTTCTTCAGTAGCTGAGGTTAGCCTTGAACTTCTGATCTTCCTGCCTCTACCATCTGAGTGCTGTGATTACAGACCTGTAATCACCATACCTGGCTTGTTCATTATATTTATTGAATGAACAGAGCAGAATTTTATTCTAGGGATAGTTTGTCATTGGCAATTTGAAGTGGGCTACTAACCAACTGCTGTATTTAGTGACTTCTTTTTTTTAAAAGAAAATATATCAACTTGGATATATACAGGGGCCTGCTGTTGAAATATTTTCTGAGTGTTCAGAGCACATTAAATCCTATTTGCATTTGCACCCAGCCTAGCACTGTTTGGGAAGCCAAGGAGTGTTTTCTCCAAGCCAGTTCCTTCCTGGTTCTAGGGTCTCCCTGAGAACAGGGCCTAATGCAGTGTTTTGGGATGGCTCTTAATAATAAATGGTGGGGCTTGCTTGGGTTTGGGTTAGGGAGAGGAGCAATTTAGCTCAAAATTGACATTATAGATGACAAGTCGATAATTAGTTTTTAAAAAGTTAAAAAAAAAAAAAAAGCTAGGAAGAGCTCCGTGAGTTTGAGCCCAGCCTTGTCTAGTCCCTTCCAGTTAGCTTGGGTCACATGTGAGATAGTGAGAGCCTGTCTAGGCAGGGCAGTGGAAATAGCTTGGTTTGTGAAGTGCTCAGTTATCATGCAGGAAGCCTTGGCTTTGATCACCAACATCACATGAACTAGGAATAGTGGTGCATTATTCCTGTAATCTAGCACTTGGGAGGTGGAGAGGGAAAGATCAAAAGTTCAAAGTTACCCTAAGCTACTTATTGCATTCAGGGTCAGCCTTGGACGTATGACACCTCATCATGAAAGCAAGCAAATCCTACCTAGGTTGCATAGAAAGTGTGCGGCTCTTCCTATGTTTGTATGCTGAGGAGGAGATCAGAGTGGGCGTGTGGCAGCTTTCTGTGGGCATGAGAACCCAGGGGCTGGGTAGGAGACTCACATTGTTGCCTTTGAGAGTGTCAACCAAGCCCATGGGGGGTCCCACAGCTCCTAAGCCACCCTTTGAGATAAAGCAAGGCATTCAATAGGACAAACTCTGAGCTGGGCACAGGGAGGGCTCAGGTGGATACTGTGGAAGGGGCTGGTTCTTTGCTTGTGTGTCTCCAGACCATGAACCCAAGATGCAGGTCCCCTGGAGCCTTGGAAAATGTGACCTATCCACCATCTGTTCTAGTGAGACTATAGGTGGTAGCCTTGGATTTCTGGACATTTAAAAAAATATTTTTTGAGATTATTTTGTGTGTGTGTGTGTGTGTGTGTGTGTGTGTGTGTGTGTGTGTATACACCATTAGGGGAGGTGCCACAGGAGGCCAGAAGAGGGCGTTGGATCTCCTGGAGATTCAGGCAGTTGTAAATTGCTGGATCGGAAGAGTCATCCCTGTTAGCTCCCAAGTAAACTCTCCAGTCTCTTACAATGGCTTTAAAACAAGCCTCATGGCTCTCTTTCCCCGAGGCTGAGAAATAGCTCAGTCAGCCTGCATTTCAGGTTCACAGATTTTCAAGTGCTTTTCAAGTGCGAGGATCCTCGTGAGGGTGAGTCCAGACATCTGGACTCCTTGTGAAAGAGCAGCAGGGAGGGCAGGGTGGAGACAGACAGAGCCCGGGAGCTTGTGGGCTGGTAGTCTGGCTTACTCGGTGATGTTGTAGGCCAATCAAAGACCCCATCACAACCGAAAGGTGGGAGATGCCTAAGGAGTGAATGGTACCCCAGTTTATCTTCTGACCTCTGCCTTGTATGTGAATGCTTACATGTGTACACACACACACACACACACACACACACACACACACACGCACAAGACATACACGGCAGCCTTGGCTCCTTGCCTCTTCAAGGTCCTGGTGTAGCTGCTGCAGGCCTGCACCCTGGGCCAGCATGCAGGTCCTTCCACACAGCAGACCCTGAGTTAAGGCTATGGCTCCGTAGAATGTTTGTCTAACAAGCACGATGTAGGCGGATGTCGTTCAATAACAGCAGTGGCTTCTTTGCCAGTACTTGCAAAGTGAATGCCAGGTCCCTGAGTCCAACCCTGCCAACCCCCCTGCCCCCTAGCCAAGGGCCTGTGTTTCCCTGCAGGGGTTGTGTGGCCAAGCACTGCGCCCAAGTTCTCAGTAATATTTACCCCCCCCCCCGCCCTGCGTGTGTGTAAGCCAGACGTCACCCGTGGGTGTCTTTCCTCAGGTACCCTCCTTTCTCTTCTTCCTAGACTCACTGGCCTGAAACTGGTTGAGTAGGCTAGGCTGGCCAGCCATAGAGCTCCAGGGATCCACCTGTCCACCTTTCCAGCTGGGAACACTAGTAATGTGCTACCACACCCGGGTTTTTGTTGGTTTGTTTTGCTTGTTTTTGAGACAGGGTCTTACATAGCCTTTGCTTGCCTCAAACTCCTGGTATAGCTGAGGTAACCCTGGACTTCTGGTCTTCTGCCTCTTACCTCCCTGGGCTGGGATTACAGGTGAACACCAGTATGCCTGGCTGGTATGGTCCTGGGGTGGAATCCAGGACTTCCTGTAGGCAAGCGAGTACCCCACCTTCTGGGCTCTGTTTACCCCCAGCCCAAGCTCATGGATTCTGGAGATCAAACTCAGGTGCCCGTGCTTGTACCACAGCACTTTACTAGCTGAGCTGTCCCTGGGCGTGAACGCTTGTTTTATATGGTCTGCCTTGTTTCTTTGAAGGCTTTGTCTGTCCTAAATTGACGCTTATCATGGGTTATGAAACACACACACACACACACACACACACACACACACACACACACACACCAGAATGGCATGAGAGGAAATGCTTTGCGCCCTTAGATGAGCACCTTCTCTCTACCTTCGGTGTGCCCACACCCACTGTGTCACCATGTTTCACACCCCCCCCCCTTGTTTCTGCCATTGGGTTTGTCTGAGTTCCTTGATAGTGGCAAGAAGCCAGAACCTTATGTGGGGGTGGCCTGGTTGTGCAGCCCTCTCACTCATGGGCATGATTGCATTCAAAACTGACAGTCGCAGTCATATCCCCAGCCAAGACCAAAGGCTGAGGTCACCAGCAGAAGAAGCTCTAAAGCAAGAGCTAAATGGGGCGTCTAAGCAACGGGAATTCAGCCCTTCCCCTTTAGAGGGGATGTGTGCACCCCCCACCCCAATACAAGATGATCTGGAAGAACTCAATTTACACCCTCAGCTCCTGTGGGCTGGGGGATCAGCAGAGGGCAGGATAATCCCAGCTTCTCCAGCAGATGGTTTCTGACTACCCTTGACCCAGTTCCCTCCAGGCAGTTGACTAGCAGCAGGGCTGGAAGCGTGGACCCTCCTCCCACCAGCAAGGACCGGGTGGCTTTTGCCTCCTTGGTGCCAGGTCAACAGGCAGATTTGCTTCAAGTTCCCGAAGGCAAACAGCTACTGTCCCTTCCTTTTCTATACTCTGTCCAGCCCGGCTGAGGCTGGTGAGAAAGACTGTATCTGCGTAGGTCAGGCTGGAGCTGGGGGGAGGGGAAGGGGACATTAAACCTTTCATTGGCTTAATGACTTCTCTCCATTCATCAGTCGTTCTTTCCTAAGCCCTCCCTGGTCATCTGTCAGGTCTGGCACTAGACCGAGCCCGTGAGACCTAGCCCCTGTGCTGGAGCTAAGTCAGGCAATGAGGCAGCCAGCCAGGCACTAGGCACCTACCTAATCAGATAAATCACTTCCCTGGGGCACAGAGGGCCAGTGAGTGCTTCACCCAGGAGGAAAGACTGGGCTAAATCTTAAAGACCAAGGATGAATTAGCCAAATAGAGGGTGGTTCTGGTTACAGAAAGAGCCAGAGGGTCAGATTGTGTATTGAGCCTGGAGCGAAGGTATACACAAAAGCCTGAGGTGGGGCAGGTAGGCTCAGGACCGTATTCAGGTTGGACTGTCCCAGGCTGCCAGAAGCATCTCCTAGCTGCCCAAGAGCTCCCTGGACCCTGAAAGGGCGTGGGAGGGGGCGGGGGGAGGATACAGGACAGGAACAGCAAAGAATGGATCTCCTAAGGGCAGAAGGGCCATTATCTTCTGGATTCTGCGGGGTGGGGGGTGGCGGAAAGGAGAGGGGCTCCTTCTTCAGACTCAGAGTTGGTTAAGTCAGACCCGCCCAAGTTTTGCCCCGCAGACTTCTGGTCTGTTCCTCCTACAGGGAGAGAGGGGGCGCTCTGCTCCTAGACTTTCGTGCTTCCGCGGAACTGCTGTTCTGGCTAAGGTCCACAGCATAGGGTTGCCTTGGGAAGTTGGGAAGCAATGGATGTTGGTGGAACGACCCCTCTCTCGAAGTCCGAGGTGTCTTTAGGGAGGGTTGTCCCGATTCCAAGGAGAACTATCCACGCATCTACCTCTCAGTCTTGCCTGTCGTTAGGTGAGCCTATTGTGGGTAAGCGTTCTGGGAAGCAAGGGGCGGAGGGTGGGGGTGGGGTTTGCAGGCAGTGTGTTCCGGTCTCTGGGAACTGTGCCCCTTGGGCATTGTTGTCCCAGACCCAGGTAGGGTTGGGAAAAGAGACAGAAAGAAGGGGGTACACTTGCAGTTCTCTAGTCAGTACTGGGAGTCAGACTCCCACACATTACTGGCAGCCAGAAGAGCATCCCAGAACCATCTTTATATCCGCTTCTGCGAGGTTGGTTTAGTCTGTTTGGACCTCCCAAAGAACCAGTGTGGTGCAGGTATCACAGTACCCCTTTACAGCTGAGAAAGAGGTAGGGCAAGGTGAGGTTGGACTGGATTCAAATCCGGCAGTACCTGAGCCCTTCTTTAGAATCTGGGTTTGTCTGAGGCCAAGTGTGACAAGACACGAATGGGACAGTGGAGACCCCAACAGTCTGGCAAGCCCTGAGACTCCAGAGACTTTGGGTCCTCAAAGATGGGGTCCCAAACAATGCAGGTAGACTCTTGGGCCAACTACAGCAGAGCTGGCCAAGCCTCCAGCGGCCGCTGCTTCCCCTGCTCTTCTAGCCCAGGGGGTTAACCCATCGCCCATTGGGACGGCAGCCTGGGACGCTAGAAGAGGGCGCTGCAGCCCGAGGGTGGCATTCACCCGAGGGTGGCATTCACCCGCACCTCTTCTCTGCTGCATTCGAACTTACTCCCCACCCCCACCTCCCAGATTGGACAGCGAAAGATCGTCCCTTGGAGGCTCTAGGGGCAGCTGCGGCGAGAGAGGGTCGCCCGTCCTGGTTGTGAAAGGCGACAATTTCGGGAGGGGGGGCGGCTTTCGTGGCCCTGAGTAAGGGGTGTCCAGAAGCACCCGGATCTTACACCAGGAGCGTTTCAGTGCCATTTATCCATCGCCCCATGGGGTGAGGGTCTGGAGCACTCACGTGGTGGGAAAGTTTCGAGGTAGCAAAAGTGGCCTGGCATCGCGGCGGGGGGGGGGCAGGGAGGAGAGAGCCTCCTCGCCCCTCCTCGTCAAGGCAGAAAGGGAAAGAGCGGAGGGAAGAGCGGGTGGGAGGAGGATCAGGCAGCAGCGACCTGCAGAATCCGCCTCCCCCTCCGCCCCCGGGAAGCCCGAGCAGGGAGGCGCGGACCGTCTCCTCCCGCACGGCCCGGACGACACTCCCCCCTCCCCCCCTTTTTTTTCCTGCCAACGTCTATCTCAACGCGCGCGCACATACGGAGATTGTGCGGCTTTTTTACCCCTCGGGAAAAAAAGAACAGGGAGTGGAAAGGAAGAGAAGGCAAAGCGAAGAACTCCTCGGGCGCGCTCTGCACTCCGAGCCACGGCTGGGCGCGGGGACGCTGCTGCCACCGCCACCGCCGACTCGCTCTCTCCCCGGCCCTGCGGCGTGTGCCAGTGGGAGTGCGAGCCAGGGCACTCGATCCCGGGGACACAGAGAGACTTTTGGCCGCCACTGCCGCGGCAGGCAGAAGAGACAGCAGCGAGAAGGGCCCTGCCACCGCCTTTCCCTCCTCCGCCGCCCCGGCCGGCCCGCGCAGGCGGCCAGGCGCAGGGAAGCAGGGAGGAGCAGAGGCCCAGGAGAAGCGCGCCGCGGCTCGCCCGCCCGTGGATGCGGCGCCCGGGGGAGCCTGGAGACAACTTTGCCGGGTGACGCGCTGGGAGGACTGCAGGGCCCGCCGCCCAGGAGGGCTCGGCGCCTCCTGTAAGAGGGGCCCGCGCAGCGGCGCTCCCCCGCACCGCTCTCTCTCCTTCTGCCGGCCCGGAGCAGGAGAGAAGGACCTGCCCATCACCGCCGCTGCCTCGGGCGGCCGTGTCCTCGCTGCGAGCAGCGACAGGGCGAGGCGCTCAGGTGCGGTCGCGGGGCCCCAGCCGCAGCGCCCTCCGCAGCGCCGCGCCCGGGGTCTCCGGCACCTTCGCTTCAGTCTCCAGAGCGACTTGCGTCCGCTGCTGCCTCTTCCCTCCACCTTTCCAGCCCGGCAGAGCCAAGCCACCGTGCCAGCGCCGCTGCCGCCGCTCCTCGCTTTCGCTTCACCCCGATCGGGGGGCTGCGGTGGCCCTCGACGCGGAGACGATGGGCAGGCTGCAGATGCCTAGGCGCCCCGAGTCGTCCGCGCGCCACTGACCCGGCGGTCCCCCCCCTCACCGCCAGTCCGCGCTCCCTTCTGGTCCCCGCGGCGCCCCTTCTCGGCCGCGCGGGAACCCCCGCGGCCCGGCCGGCCCCCTCCCCCTGCGAGCCGGCGGCGGCGCTCCCGGCAGGCGGGCGGGCGGAGGCCCGGGCGGGGGCGGGGCGGGGCGGTGCGCCCGGAGCCCGGAGCCCGGCCCTGAGCTCGCTTCGCCTCGCCTCGCGGCGGGCGCCCTCGTCGCCAGCGGCGCACCATGGACGGGCTGCCCGGTCGGGCGTTGGGGGCCGCCTGCCTTCTGCTCCTGGTGGCTGGCTGGTTGGGACCCGAGGCCTGGGGCTCTCCCACACCCCCGCCGTCGCCCGCTGCGCCGCCCCCGCCCCCGCCACCCGGAGCTCCGGGGGGCTCGCAGGACACCTGTACTTCGTGCGGCGGCGGCGGCTTCCGGCGGCCGGAGGAGCTGGGCCGGGTGGACGGTGACTTCCTGGAAGCAGTGAAGAGACACATCTTGAGCCGCCTGCAGTTGCGGGGCCGGCCCAACATCACGCACGCTGTCCCCAAGGCCGCCATGGTCACGGCCCTGCGCAAGCTGCACGCCGGCAAGGTGCGCGAGGACGGCCGTGTGGAGATCCCGCACCTCGACGGCCACGCCAGCCCGGGCGCCGACGGCCAGGAGCGCGTCTCCGAGATCATCAGCTTTGCAGAGACAGGTGGGTTCGGCCACAGGGAAGCCAGAGGAGGCCGTGATCCCTCCCTTTTTCCTTCTCCTAGGAAGCCCTTCTGCCTTCACCGCCTCTGCAGCCCGCACGCCCCGAGGGCATTTAGGCTCCAGGCAGAGCTGTTCTGCTGTGGCCTTGCGCGCTTCCCAGGGTGGCGGTCCTTTTCTATACTGCGCGCCCAGACTACAGATCCTTTGCGGCTTCCCTTTTCCCTGCAACAACTGGGAAGCACCCTGCCCTTCATCCTGGCTCACGGGAATTGGGCCCTAGCGCCTCTGGGCGCGCGTCCCCCTCCCGGCAGATGCGCGCAGCCCTGGCTGTGCGGGCACTTGCTTAGTGATTGCTTAATGTTTTTGTTTCCCACGATCCGAGTGTAGGCTTAGCAGTGTAGAGATGGAGATGTGTGTGCTTGTTGATATACGTGGGCAGGAGAGGAGCGGGAGAGAGAGAGAGAGAGGAGAGAGAGAGAGAGAGAGAGAGAGAGAGAGAGAGAGAGAGAGAGAGAGAGAAAGGCTCCCGGGGCCGCTTGCGTCGCCCGGCGGCATGTGGGCTTGCCAGGATTGCTGAAGCATCGGTGGGGAGAGCTAGGCAACCTCCCTTCCGATTGTGTGGGCACCAGAGTCGGCGGAAGGCAGCTTCTCAACAGGTCCATCATTTACGCAAAGACGCGGCTCAGGAACAGCCTCATGCCTTTAGCCTTGCCTGGCAGCAGCCGCAGCCCTCTTCGGTCCAGGGAAGAGAGGCAGAGTTTGTAGTTAACAAAGAGTGGGATTCCTTTCTGCAATGTCCTCTCAGGCCCCGTGTTGCAAATCTCTGTCCACTATCTAAATATAAAATTCAGAGAAAAAGAAAAGAAAAAAATCTTTGGGAAGTTTAAAAAGGAGGAAAATTTCCCGGGCAGAAACGGTGTAAGTGTTTAGACATCGCTGTCCTTTTCAGGACTTGAATGAGCCAGGCTGGCTTTTGTGCTGGGAGCTCAGCCCCATTTGTGCAGAGGGGACTGCAGAGAAGGTCGCAGAGGGGGAAGCCCAATGTAGTTAGGGTGGGGGACAAGCAGGGAGCCTGGGAAGAGGAGGGGGGATCAGCTATGGTCCTGGCTGCGAATGCCCCCCTACTCTCCCAGGCATCGGGCAGACCCTGCCTGTGTTGCTGCGGGGGATAAAAAGGGATGAAAAGTTTTGCATGGCCGGGTGTGGAGAAAGGCAGAGACAATCAAGGCCGGTTTGTGCTTAGAAAGAAATACATTGCCATTTTAGCTGTCCACCAGAGTCAGGGAAAGCTCGACATGCAATTAGAGGGCTTGGATTAAAAGGTGCATTGGGGCCCAGAAGGGAAACGTGACTCGGGAAGGTCGAGAGGCCTTTTGGTCCCGGTGGCACAAAATGACAGCGGGGGCTGTTATATTTCTGGTCCGATTCACGGAGCCAGCTCTTTAACTTATAAATAACAGATTCAGGTCACAGGCAGCTCGTCCAAGAGCAGCTTTTAAGGCTGCAGTTTCCCCCTTTTCAAAGTCAGACGTCAGTGTTATTAGAGGAGCCAGTGAGAGCTGAGGTAGGGGCTGGGGGTGGGGGGGCTTGGTGGGAGGTGTGATAGCACCAGCCATGCCTGCTGAATAGAGACCATCAGAGGGAAGGGCTGATGGAATGTACCTTGAGAAAGGGACATCATTTCTCTTCTGGCAGAACTATTCTGGCTGAACTGAATTACTGATATGACTAACAACCCCACCACCACCTTTGAGATCTCCAGTTGCTGCCTTCTGGGAGTCAGGGTCTGGTCAAAGGATCGGACCTTGAGTTTTCAAGGCTGCCTGTCCTGTCCCTTGGAACTCCTTGGAAACAGGGGCTGCTGCCCTTTGCAGCATGCAGGATGCACACTTGTGTGTCAGAAACTCGAGCAGAGCCTGCTTGTTTGCAGTGGAGGTCCCACTGCGACTTGGGTTGGATCATGCTTAGGTAAACACTGGAAAGAGGCTGTAGGTGGCTCAGCTTGGTTTCGCAATGCCCCAAGTTAACCAGATAGAAGACAGACGAAGAAGAAAAAGCCCCATTTAAATAACCTACCCCCCAAATCCTCCCTGGGATCTTAGTTTTGTTTTCAGAGACCCATAACAACGTGTTAAGATTTTGGCCTCCTGACAAGTTGTACTTTGAGGCCAGACAATTCGATCTCCAGGGAGCCCTGGCCTGGGGAGAGGTGAGGCAGGATTTTTATAGGTCTGGACCTTCTGGCTTCACCCTGGACCTGTTTTCTCAATGGGAAGCGCTTCTTCTGCCTCTGGCAGGTCATGGCAGAAGCCCGGGCCCCAAGAATGGTATTTCTGGTCAGTAACAATTTCCAGCTGTGGCGTATGTTCATTCCAACCTCACACACCAGAGTCCATTCCCCATTGCCTTGTGTTCTCCAGGAATTAACTTGGCCTGTTCTTCCCCTGTCTCCACAGATGGCCTTGCCTCCTCCCGGGTCCGCCTGTACTTCTTCGTCTCTAACGAAGGCAACCAGAACCTGTTCGTGGTGCAGGCCAGCCTGTGGCTGTACCTGAAACTGCTCCCCTATGTCCTGGAGAAGGGCAGCAGGAGGAAGGTACGGGTCAAGGTGTACTTCCAAGAACAGGGTCACGGAGACAGGTGGAACGTGGTGGAGAAGAAGGTGGACCTGAAACGGAGCGGCTGGCATACCTTCCCCATCACAGAGGCCATCCAGGCCTTGTTTGAGAGAGGCGAGAGACGCCTTAACCTGGACGTGCAGTGTGACAGCTGCCAGGAGCTGGCCGTGGTGCCTGTGTTCGTGGACCCCGGTGAGGAGTCACACAGGCCCTTTGTAGTGGTGCAGGCCCGCCTGGGCGATAGCAGACATCGCATCCGCAAACGGGGCCTAGAGTGTGATGGGCGGACCAGCCTCTGTTGCAGGCAACAGTTCTTCATCGACTTTCGGCTCATCGGCTGGAACGACTGGATCATTGCGCCCACTGGCTACTACGGGAACTACTGTGAGGGCAGCTGCCCGGCCTATCTGGCCGGGGTCCCTGGCTCAGCCTCCTCCTTCCACACGGCCGTGGTGAACCAGTACCGCATGCGTGGCCTGAACCCTGGGCCTGTGAACTCCTGCTGCATCCCTACCAAGTTGAGCTCCATGTCCATGCTCTACTTTGATGACGAGTACAACATCGTCAAGCGGGACGTGCCCAACATGATCGTGGAGGAGTGTGGCTGCGCCTGACAGAGGCACCAGGGGCGGAGCACAGGCCCGTGGGTCTTTGAGGGAGCAGGAGAGGCAGGTGGGCTGAGTGGGCTTGTTCCATTGAGCCATGAAGAGTGCCAGGGTGAGGCCTGAAATAATGTTCTCCCGCTTCATAGAAAACCAGTCAGGACCAGAGGGAGAATCCCTCTGTGACATGAGAGACTCCTAACTGCACACATAGACACTCATAGCCAGACTCACGCAGTCTGCCACCCACACAGCAGCCTCCGGGATACCAGCAAACGGATGCGGTGACAAATGGCACCAATGCCTGTCAGTCGGAAAGAATGGGGTGAGCAGCCACCATTCCCACCAGCTGGCCGGGCACTCTGAATTGCGCCTTCTGAGCACACATAAAAGCACACAAAGACAGAGGACACAGAGAGAGTGAGCCAGAGAGCCACCAAGAGGAAAAGCAGGGTGGAAGCGCAGGCGGGTGGAGGGCCATGTGTCCCTGGCTTGTCCCAGGCTCTTCACCGAAGCGCCTGGCACAGTCCCGCCTGCTCACTCCCCGCCTGGCATCCTCCATGCTTTGAGGCCAGCAGAGCTGTGCCACCCCTGTTCTTGGAGAGGGCAAGTAGCCCAGGAGGGACTCGCCTGTCACAGAGACCATGGAGCAGGGACAGTGACCCTTTGATGGTCTGTCACTTGCATCCCCCATGTGACTTATATATGTGTGTATGTGTGTGTGTGTTTTCGGGGGTGTTGGGGGAGGGAGAGAAGAAGGGTCTTAATTTTATGCTTTAAATCCATCTCCAACAACTGACAGGTCACTGGTGCCAGTTGCAGAATCGAAAAGAGCCTATCAGCTATGACCTTTGAAGTGGAAAGGCCAAACGATTCGAAGTGAGAAGGAAAGAAAAAATGTTGCAATCGGTGCCCTTTGCTGGGGACTTCCTCCTGGTGTTGTGCTGAGAGGGTCAGGGAGGGCCACTGGCAAGGGGGAGAGACCAGGGGAGACGGTGGCAGAGTGAGGGTGTTCTGAGGAGCCACTCAGCTGGGCTTGGAGAGAGAGGGAGAGCTTCCGGTTGCTCTGCAGAAGTTATCCCCGAGGGTGAGCCCTGGCTTCAGGGTCGTCCGTGGACGTGGCCCCTGCTCAGTTCACTTGCCCTCCCGCCTGCCCCACGAAGCACTCGCGGTCCTGCGTGAATGCACACCACGATAGCACACGTGTGTCCAGAAGTGGCCCTGGGGCGAGAGCTGACGTGGCTGTCCTCATGGATGTCCAAGTGCCACGTGAACTATGCAATTTAAAGGGTTGACCCACACTAGGCGAAACTGGACTCGTATGACTCTTTTATATTTTTATACTTGAAATGAAATCTTTTGCTTCTTTTCTAAGCGAATGATTGCTTTCAATGTTTGCACTGATCTAGTTGCATGGTTAGTCAGAAACTGCCATTTGAAAAAAAAGTTATTTTTATAGCTGCAGAAAAATGAATACAGTTAAATGTATTATACATAATTTTGGAACCAAAGAGGCCAGCGGATCAGTTTTAATTTTTATTAGATGGTGAGGCCATCTTCTATGAGGTAGATGTTCTAAACAATCCTTCGGGTGGCCTGCCAGTGTTTCAGGGTATAAATGATTTTTTTTTTAATTCAGTTGATGTGTCTTTTCTGTCCTTACACACCCAGAAGGTAGAGTAAAATAAATGACTGGTGGAGTGGAGGTGTGTACTGTAAGTCCTCATCTTTAGTTTATTTAATAAAGCCCTCCTTAGGTTCTGTTTCATAATAACTTAAAACCAAACAATTTCCCCCCACAGACTGGCTGTCTTAAGTATTTTACGTTCGTGTACAGTTTAAGACAATAAAAGATGGAGTGCCACGGGCTTCCTGCCTTCTGTGATGTCTGGGGCAGTGGGCAGCTGGGAGGAGGGGTTTGGTCCAGGTGTCCAGTTCCGATGCCAGAAGTCCCCATGGCCTGTTCCCTACACTCTCAGAGCCCTTGCCTGACACATATGTCACACACGAGCTAGATGAGATGGCAGAAGACCAGCCGAAAGGCAATTAGCAAATTAGCGAATTACAAATTTGTTTACCGTTCCAGTCCCCAACTAGTTATGTTCTGCTGGTGTTCCAAAGCTGGGTCTCTCGGCTTTTCAAAAGTACTATGGGTCTTGACGCCAACCTGATGATGACCTGAGTTCGATCCCAGGGTCCTACATAGAGTGAGGGAAGAGTGGTCCAGCTTCTACGGATTGTTCTCTGGTCTACACACACATGCTGTACACAACACACACACACACACACACACACACACACACACACACACACACACACGAATGGGGTCAGAGAATAAATGAAAAATGTGTGCTAGTTAAGCCTCCAGGCTGTGGAGGTGTGGAGGAAGGGAGCTCTTTCTCCCACTTCCCAGCCCTCTGTGCTCACCTCCAGGTAACTGAGGGGATAGGTGTAGATCCTGTCATTAGAGGGTAAGCAGACACCATGACAGTCTCAACTGTTGGAAGAGGAGGAGCTGATGGCCTTGGTAGCTACTACAGCACAGCCACCCTCAGGTACTACTTAGAGATCTATTCAGATCTGTCATCTCACAGTCCCTGCCTGAATCATACATCCTTGCTTCTCAAAGAGTGGGAGGTGAAGCTGAGATCCCACATCCACCCTGCCCAAGGTCACTCCACCCGGACAGGGGCCCTGGTTACAGGTCACCCATTTGCTCGATTATGAGGACTGTAGACTTACAAATAGCCTTCATCTGAGCTCTGCAGGCCTGACGGGCCTTTTTTTTTTTAAGTGCTTATTAATTTGGCTAGACTAATTGGCCAGCAAATACAGGAGACTCCTCCTGTCCTGTACAGATTCCCAGCCCTGGGACTATAGGTATAAGCCTGGCTTTTATATAGACCTGGAGACCTCATGCTTATGTGACAAACACATTATAGACTGAGGTGTCTTCCTAGCCCTTCCCTGAGATGGTTTTGCAGGTGGAAGAATGAAAGTCACCAAAGGAAGAAGTGCACATGAGCACATGAAGGGCCTGGGGCTCCAGAGTCCTCAGGGACAACAGCCACTAAGCCACTGTTCTCCGGCCTGGCACACCTGTCTACGGGCCCAGGTCACACCCTTGCCAAGGTTGGGAGATCCAATGAAACCAGGTACTGTAGGTCTGGCTTCTCTGGGTTTTCTGGCTTCCCTGGGCTTTTATTCTCTTCTCTCAACATAGTTCCGCCTTGCCTCAAACTTCTATGTATCCCAGGATGACCTGGAATCCCTGGGTTTTCTGCCCCGACCTCCCCAGTGCTACGATTACAGGCATGTGTTGTCTTGCATGGCATGTGGAGTTTTGGGACTTGAACCCAGGGCTTCATGCATGTCAACCAACAGCTGCTGCTTTAGCTCTATGACTTTCGTTTCTCAGTCTCTATCTATCTTTCTTCTGCAATCCTCTTCTCTCTCAGGTGGTCCTGGCCCAAAGGATCCAGGTTTCCTGCAGACGCCCCGGGAGCCTCTGCCAGGCCCAGTGCCTCTGGCTCGAGCCCCTGGTTGTAAGAGATCCTCCCTGCCTTACCTGCTCATGCTTTCTAGGCTCTTACTTCTCGTGTTCATCCTGGGCCAGCAGGATGGACAGTCAGGAGGCAACCATTCCCAGCCCTCTCGAGTGTTCCCTTCTATGCTGTACTATGTCCAATATTCATCTTGTGAAGTTCATTCTCAGCTGACCTTCAAACACGCCCTGGGTCTTCACTGAAGCCAGGGAGCTCACGGCCTTGAGGTGGAAGGCTGTGGGGGTTGGGAGAGTGGAAGACAAACCCAACTCTACCTCCCCTCTCCCACACACCCTAGGCAGGCACGCAGGGGAAGATCAGTGCTAGAGGCCCCCAGGTTGTCCTTGATTGGTGTTTTCTTCAAGGCCACCTGGGCTGGCTCAGAATGGCTCATAGCCAGGATGAAGCAGGGCCTTGTCCCTGTGTCGGTGTGATGCACAGACACCATCACTAGAGTTCCTACCACAACTCCAGGTGAAGACCTGGAGGGATGGATGGGAGGCTTTGGTCTGTGGCAAGGCTCCTGGTGCTCAGGCTGGTCCTGGCTATGCATACCAGGCTCTGAACTATGCCCTGGCAGCAGCATTGCTGAGGCCTTGGACACGTGTGGAGATTGGAGAATCCTGCCAATCTGGAGATAGAGGGAGGGGCCTAGGAGATCATAGACTACCAATAAAGGATGCTGAAGACAGTAAGCCTTGTTGTTGCTGCTGTTGTTTCTGAGATAGGGGTGCATGTAGCCCATAGCTGAGGATGACTTTGAACCGATTCTCCTGTGTCTACTATCTAACTGATGGGATTACAGGCATATGCAGCCAGGCCTGGGACGTAAACCCAGGACATCAGGCATGCTAACCCAGCATTCACTATGGGCTGACACACATTTCAGTTTTCTTCCTCATATGAGTGGTACTTTGTGACCTGGCCAGTCATTTTTTTTTTTTAAAGTAAGGGCCACTCTTGGGAGCTCTAATCACTTGCCCTGCAGCAGCTCGGTAGGCTGGGCTCTGTGGCCTACGTAGGTGTCCTTAGTGCAGTGTCTCAGCTGCTGCAGCTTTTCTCTGGCCATTTCCTGCCAAGGTATTATCTTTTTTTTGGATATTTTACTTATTTACATTTCAAATGGTATCCCCTTTCCCAATTCCTCCACCCCAGAAACCCCCTATCCCATTCCCCCTCCTCTTAATTCTATGAACATGTGCCCCCACCCACCCACTCCCACCTCCCCGCCCTCGAATTCCCCTACACTGGGGCATTGAGCCTTCATAGGACCTAGAGCCTCTCCTTCCATTGATGCCTGACAAGGCCATCCTCTGCTACTTATGCAGCTGGAGCCATGGGTCCCTATATGTATACTTTGGTTGGTGTATTAGACCCTAGGAGTTCTGGTTGGTTGATAGTGTTGTTCTTCCTATGGGTTGCAAACCCCTTCAGCTCCTTCAGTCCTTTCTATAACCCATTGGGGACTCCATGCTCAGTGCAATGGATGCCTGCAGAGCTTCAGGTCAGGCTCTGGCAGAGCCTCTCAGGAGACAGCTATATCAGGCTCCTGTCAGCATGCACTACTTGGCATCCATAATAGTGTCTGGGTTTGGTGACTGTATATGGGATGGGTCCCCAGGTGGGGCAGTCTCTGGATGGCCTTTACTTCAGTTTCTGCACCACACATTTTCTCCATAATCTCGACGTCCCTGCAAATCCAGAGACAGAATACTTTTAAAGGCAGAGCTTTGATCTGGTCATTTATTCACTTGACAAACTTTTACTGAGTGCCAGCTTTGTGTGACATTCATACATTACAATTTAGTTCTCATAACCTGGTTGTGGAAGACAACAGTGGGTTGTCATTCACCCCATTACACAGATGGCAACACTGAGGGCCGAACAAGGAAGCCTCTCATCCACGGTTGCTTAGCTCAAATAGAATCACAGGGATTTGTAGTCATTTCCAGTCTCTTACAAACACTGGGATGCCCAGGAGGGCTAAGGGAGCTGTTCTGGGACCTACCTGGGAGAGGCTGGAGTGCAGAGGGTCTTTGGTGTGCATATGAAGTAACTCACTATGCCCCGGATCCCAGCCATTTGAACCGATTCAGTCTACAGAGGTGGGAGCAGCCATCATGTACTCGGGCTGCTCCTTTCCTAGCTGCTGGACCAGAGTGGGCTGAGGGTAGGCAAGCTATGGACAGGGTGAAGCCAGACAGGGTGGGACATTGCTGGTCTAGCCTCTGGCCCTGTGGAGGTGGAGGAGTTAGCCAGGACAACTTTAGTAGTCACCGAGAGCTTTGGCTAGGTGTCCAACAGGTTGTCCAGTCCCCTCTACCCTTTAGAGGCCTTATTACTGAAATGAGACGCCAACAATGCCTCCATCAGGGGCCTGCCAGGGCAGGGTTCTGGCACGACGGTGCTGCCATTGTCTGGCTCAGTTGTCACATGGAATTCTGAGGAAACTTTCAAGAGTTACTTCTGTCTTTCCACCATGTGCTTCCTGGGGCTCAAGCTTAGGTTGGCAGCAAGCCCCTTCAGTCACCCGGCCATCTCTCTGCCCCTTAACAGTTTTCTTTGTTTTAAGAGAGGGTTTTCCGTAGCCTAGCCTGGTCTCAAAGTCAATGTGTAGTGGAGGATGACCTTGAATTCCTGATCTACTTGTCTCCACCTCTTGAATGCTGGAATTACTGGGGTACACCACAACATGCAGTTTATGTGGGGCTGGGAGTGGAGCCCGTACATGCTAGGCAAACCCTCCACCGACATCCCAAGCTATGCTCTGTGCCAGGAAGGCTTCCTCCCCTTCCCTTGGGGCAGCATCTCTGCAGCACACACCTCTGCATCTGTCATGCAAGCGATGCCTGTCTGCGGGGAGCCTGGATCATATCGTGGGTGTTTCCCTGCCAACTTGATACTCTCCTCCACACTGGACACTTTGCCTGCTCATTCATCTCTACAACCTAGGTGATGAGTAGGATGGTGGAGCCCATTTAACAGATGGGGAAGCTGAGGTTTAGGAGGTTTGGCTATTCAAGAGGAGGAGCCAGGCTCATGGCCATCTTCATGCCCTAGGGTCCCAGGGGTCCCTTGAGTCTTAGGAGCCTCGAGTTCTCAAGAGACAACTGCTCAAGGGTAGGGGGCCTAGAGTCTGCTACTCATCCTGGAGGGGTTCTTCAGAAACCTCATGCTGTACTTCATTCCACCCCCACCCCACTGGTGCATCTGAGAGTCCATCGAGTTACAGAGACTTGCCCATTGTAATGTGATGAGAAGGGTCCATCTGTGAGCAGGAACAGGGTCTAATTTTGGCCATGGCAGGCCCAGGTTAGGGGAGAACCAGTCGTGGCTGAGAACTGTGGAGGTGCAGAGAGCAGACTCATTAAAGGCATTTCCAATTGGGACTCTTTTCTTTTCTTTTTGAGATGGGCAAAGATGACTCTGAACTCTTGGTCCTCCTGTCTCCACCTCCCAAATGCTTGGATTCCAGCTTTGTAATTACACCGGGTACACCTGTTTTATCTATGCTGTAGATGGAACACAGGGCTGTATGCATAGCAGGCAAGCACAGTACTGACTAAACTACATCCCCACCCCCCCACCCCCAAACTGGGATTTCAAAGAAAGCTTCCAGACTCCTTGGGCAAAGTTCCCACAGGGTAGCGAGGCCAAAAAACAGAGGGGCCAGAGAGGGGTGGCAGGGATGTTCCCCACCCTCTGTTCCCTAGGGCAGGGGTGCAGGGTGGCCTTAGGCCTGTGCAGAGGATGCAGAGTCAGGGAGCCATGGGTCAGTTCACATGTGTTCCTACAGTCTGCTTTGCTGGGCAGCTGGGAGCTCATCTCCCAGCAGGATGGCTCCTGCTCAGTCCTTTTGCTACCTGCCCATCCCCCACCTCCACTTCTTGCCTTGCCAGCTTCTGGCAGTGACAGTGAGGGTGAGGGTGGGTCTCGAGGCCCAATCTCTGGCCCTTCTGCGGAATGAAGGATGAGGGTTGGTTTGGCAAACTTCCCCCACTCTGTTTACTGTGGGCCTGTGGGTAGAGTACAAACGGCCTCGGGGAATCCTGCATCCCACAGGAAACAGAGAACCTTCCGGCCAACCTGGGCAGCTGTGTCTGACCCCAGTGGACGTCTCTATAACTTAGGAGCCATGGCCCTATGAAAACAACCCAGGGCCTCTCTGAACCCTTGGAACCACAGAGACCTCAAGGAACCATTCCCGGGGGTGTCAGGCACTGTGCTAGAGCCTTCAGCCTCACCCCTCATTCCTCAGAAACCCACAGGTAGAGAGGGTATCAGGACAGCAGCTCTGGGCCAGGGAGGCCTTGCTGCTACACCACGGGTCTGTCCAGCTTCCCGGTTGGGGGCAGGGCTTGCCGGCCTGTCCTTCGCAGAGGAGCCAGGCAACTCTCTGGGTACAGACAAGCCTAGTCAAGCCTCACCTTGCTTGTTGCCGGCTTGAGGTCAGGAAAAGCTGTTCTTGGGGGTTGGGTTGGAGCGTCACTCTGAAATGCCCAAGAACCAACAAGGTGAGCCATGCCTACAGGAACCCCATGCGTGCCCCGCCCCTCCCAGGCCGATGATCACACAGAGACTGGTTGGTCCTTGAAGGGCTCAAGAGACCAGCACTCCTGGCAGGAGAGCTCATGGTTCCAGTGTAGCACCAGCCCTACAGCCAGCACCCCATCCCACCCCTCTGGGCTTCTGGTCCATTGGCAATTCCTGGTCCTTCCCACTTGCTAGCTGATTAGGGTTCATCTTAGAAACAGGAGCCAGACTCTTAGAGAATGTGAAGTCCTGCTCTGTCTGCTTCTTCACTCTCCTCAGAGACTGGCTTGATTTTAGGGGCACCGGGAGGCCCCATGGCTCACCATTGCCGGCTCCTGCAGCTGGGACATAACAGGTACTCAAGATTCAATTCTGGAGTCTGGAGACGTAGCTCAATCTACGTGCACAAAACCAGAGTTAGATCTCCTGCAGAGCATGAACCAGATGTGGTGGTGCACACATATGTGGAGTTCCAGCACTTGGGAGGTGGTGGCGGGAAGATAAGGAATTTAAGGTCCTTGGCTACATCGCCAGTTTGGAGGCCAGCCTGGGCTACACGAAATTATGTCAAAACCAAACCAAATCACTCCTGTTTCTTTCATGAGACAGGGTGTCAATCTCTAGCCTAGGTTGGTTGACCTGAATATCTCAGACTGGTCTCAAACTCATAATGCTCCTGCCTCAGCCTCCTGAATGCTGGGATTACAGGTCTCTCTCTCTCTCTCTCTCTCTCTCTCTCTCTCTCTCTCTCGTGCTGGAGCAACAGAGGCTTAGAGAGCCAGTAAGACCTGGCTCAGACAGACAACAGTGCTCCTGACCACACCTTTGTTATTTTTCTCGCTTTTAAGAGCACCCTGTGCCCCACAGGTGATTCATATAACAGCCTTCTCAAAGCTTGCAATTTGCCTCCTCACTCAGCTTCACAGCAAAGCTAAGCTACACACACACACACACACACACACACACACACACACACACACACACACACACGAGCTTCTGCTGCCAGGCCAATCCACAGGGATGTCACCTGGGGCCAGAGCACCAATAAGTAAAGATCTGTGTGAGATTCCTGCCTCCTCGCTGGCACCCAGGAGAAGGTATCTCTTCATGCTCTTGTATTCTACCCCCGGGGAGAGTGTGGTTCATCACCCGAGGGTGTGTTGTAAAAGCTCGGCTTTAATTAATCAATCATCAAGCAATGAATTGGTTAATGCAGGGCCCACTCCCCCGTGGATGACTGGCATGGTAATGAATGCCAATTATTTCAGCATTAATAATTAATCTCCAACCGTGCCTGGGAAGGAGTAGAAGGCACATAGGGCTCAAATCAGCTCTGAGAGCCAGCCAGACACCAGGCTGCTGCTGGCTGTCCTGCCTGAGGCTGTGAGCTCTGGGTCTTCGCTACCAAGGGTGAGAAAAGTTATCAAGACAAGGGGACCTGGGTGGGTCCCTAAATAAGAGCAAGGTTAAGTCCTTCCTATAAGGGCCCGGCCTAGGCTTGCTTTTGCACTGCTGAATTGAGTGCCGGGAGCAGTCATGGCATACAGCAAGTGCTTACTACTTGCTGATTACCATTCTTCCGTCACCTGGCCCCATGACCCAAGAGTTTCTTAACCTCAGAGAATGTTCTAGCCATTGGGACAGCAGCTCGTTCACATGCCCGCCCATTCCTTTGCATCCCTATCTGTGGAGCATCACTTTAAATGTTTTTAAAATTAATTATGTGCCTATGTTTATGTGAGTGCTGGTGCCTGTGGACTTGGGGGCCCCTCTGCAGCTGGAATTATAGGCAGTTGTGAGCTAACTGCCTAGTGTGGGACCTGGAAACCAAACTTGGATCTTCCGAAAGGACAGGAAGTACTTTGGACTGTGTGCTGTCTCTCCAGCTCCAGAAAGAGGCTCTCCTGTGCTCAGGCTGCTCGGTGCCCTGTATGAGAGCAGACGACCTTGTTCCACTGGGGACAGCGACCCCACACTGTGTCTGTGAGAGAGCAAAGGAGGGACTTGGAAATCTGGGGTGGCTTCAAGTCACCTTCAGACTCTAGCTGGAGAGCCAGGAGTCCAGGGATTGTTCTGTGGCCTTGGTGGGTGGTAGTGACGACTCTAGGCACTGTGGAAGGACAGTAGGTCTCTTCTGAGCCAGTCTGGTAGAGCCATCACCCATCAAAGCCAATCATTTTGTGTCCCACGGGCAGAGGAATGGTTGGCATGGCTGGCTGACTCTGCCATCAGTGTCGGTTCTAAGGGATGTAGTCACAAAGGAAAGCCACACTGCCATCCAGACTCTGCGGGGGGGGGGCAGACCTGCCATCCAGACTCTGGGGGGGGGCAGACCTTCGAGGCTTAAGGGTTTGAGAGCTCTGGGAGAGGCCATTGCTGAGGTCTCAAGATCTAGAAGCTCTGTGCCATTTTCCAGATGAGGAAACTGAGGCCCATTGAGTGGCTATAACTTCCTGGGGCCCCACAGAAAATGGAACTTGATGCAGTAGCCTAGATCCTTCTCAAGTGCTTGCTGTGTATTTGGCGGAGGGGCTCCTAAGTCAAGTCTGAACCCCTAAGTGCCAGTGTAATGCAGCTATGCACAGAGGGGAAAGGGTGTCGTGAGAGAGGGCACTTCCTGGAGGAGGTTATTTTGGATGCCTACCTTCCAGGTCAGTCCTGGTCTAGCCTTCCTGCTCATGAGGTTTTCCGAAAGCACAGGTAAGCCAAATGTAGGGAGCGAATGAGTCCTTGGAAAGACGACAAGGTGGTGGCTTTCCAGCATGGTGTTTTGTCCTGCTCTAGCTGTGTTTCCTGTGGCTGGGTGCTCAACCTTTTTGTGCTTGGATCCCCTCTTCATACAATGGCACTGTCTTAGTTAGGGTTTTATCTCTGTGAACAGACACCATGACCAAGGCAACTCTTATAAAGGACAACATTTAATTGGGGCTGGCTTATAGGTTCAGAGGTTCCATCCATGATCATTAAGGTGGGGACGTGGTAGCATTCAGACAGGCCTGGTGCAGGAGGAGCTGAGAGTTCTACATCTTCATCTGAAGGCTGCTAGGAAAATACTGACTTCCAGGCAGCTAGGAGGAGGGTCTTAAAGCCCACACTCACAGTAGCACATCTACTCCAACAAGGCCACACTTCCTAATAGTGCCACTCCCTGGGCCAAGCATATACAAACCATCACTGGCATCAAACATGATGTCTATGTTCTGGGCTGGTTCTGATTCATGGAGGTAATAACCGCAAACATTGGCTGGGTTCTCCAAATGCTCTAAGGCCTTCCCGCAGACATTCAAGAAAAAGTGGTAGGGCCTGCCTAGTACCCAGCCTGTCTACATACAGAAGCCCCTAGACTTGTATGTATGTCCCTAGACACACACGCAGAAAAGCTGGGGTGATTGCTCAGTTGGTAGAGCCCTTGCCTTGTATGAAGTCCTGAGTTCAAACCCTAGGGCCACGTAAAGGGTGTGTAATGGCATGTGTCTGTCATGTTCTGGTTAGAAAGATCAGAAGTTTGAGATCATCCTCAGGTGCACTGGAGGCTAGCCTGGGCTACATGAGAACCTTCTAAAAATTAATTAGTAAATAAGTAAGCTAGAGTTAAAGAACACGCCTTCAGAGATGAAATTCCTCCAGCTTTCAGCAATTCCAATACTTGAGTGTCTGGATTTCCTGGGCTGACATGGACGGCTGGGTGGGAAACTGGGGATGGGTCAGATGTGAGCCAAAGAAACAGAAACTCTCTCTCTCTCTCTCTCTCTCTCTCTCTTTGTATGTGTAGGTACATGTGTACAAGTCTAGGGGCTTCTGTACGTAGATAGACTGGGAAGCAGGCAAACCCAACCAAGTTTTCTTGAATGTCTGAGATCCAGGACTTCCCATCAAATTGTCTCTGAGGGAAGACATGGCCCAGTGACATGGGGCCCTGAGCTGTGTTTACCAAGTCTCCTTCCCGAGGGTCTAGGATTCTGACCCTAGCATGCGCCATCAGGCTCCACTTCCAGTGTCACCTTGTATAGCACCTTTGGTAGGCTTCAAGTGTAGCCTGGCAAGATGGCCTTGCAACCATCCTGTGGTATGATTCCTCTTGCAAGGTTCTTATCTTATTTTATCTAACCTTTCTACTGGATGCTAGTGAGGGAGGCCCAGAGACACTACTTGACTCCCTCAAGGTCATACAGCAGCTGGAAGACAAGAAGAGTAAACTTAGCAAATTCAAGGACAAGCTGGACCGGGGCCCTGGAGTCTCTCCTCCCTCCTTCCTTCCTCCCTGTCACTCAAGACAAAAATGCATTTGAACACCATCCAAGGCCAACAGTGCCCTCAGGAATTCCTAGGCTGTGAGAATATGGTGTGCGTGTGTGGGATGTGGGTGTGTGTGGGGGTTGCCCTCAGGAGGGCATGTGGGGAAACGGCTATGATGAGCTATTTCTAAGGTAGGAAGTGGGAAAGTAGATCACAGAGCCCTGGGGAAGGGTTGTGGTTGGCACAGAAAATACCGGAGCCGTCAGCAAGCAGGCAGGGAGTATGGGCTTGTCCTCTGGGTACTCTGGGGGGCTAGAGGCAGTAGTGGGACTTGTCCGCGGAGTCTCCATCTGAAGCTGTGCACTCAGGCCCTGCCGAGAGCTCTAAGCACCTGCAGCCTGCAGGCTGGGCGCTCTAGGCACTGAGTTCTGCCTGTCTTCCCCTCTGTCTGAGTGTGTGCCTTACTCCTCTGGGCCCTGACTCACCTCCCTTTAGAATGCTGCACCCCTACTGGGACAAAACTGGGCATCCTCCCGGGTGGGCCTGAGTCATTTCTTCTTTGGACCCTCCTGTCCCAGAAATCCAGAGGCCCCTGAGCTCATGATGCTATTCCTCTCCCAAGAGACCAGACAAAAGTGTATGAGGGCTATAGAGGGGAGAGCAGGGCCCACATGGGCAGGCAACCTGGAGGAGGTGTTACATTACAGCAGGCAGAGGCAGGGTGGGTGGGCTGGTGGAGAGGATGGGGAGGGCTCCACCCAGGGCTTCTTAGTGTGAACTCTCACCAGCCAAAAGACTGCATTTCAGTTCTTCGTGTCCACAGCTCTGTTCTTTAGTAAAGTCCTTCTTTGAGCCTCGGTTTTCTCCTCCGCAAATGGGGACAATAACAACTCTATCTTCATGGATGGCAGAGAAACTTAAAACAATGTCTGGTTGGGGATGGAGCTCATTTTGGTAGACGACTTGCCTAGCATCACACAGGCAACATCTGACATCCTCATACAGAAAGCTGGAACTCTGTCTGCAGCACCACATAAAACCTGGTGTGGTGGTGAAGGTGAGCTCATCGCTCAAGAGGTTGAAGCAGGAAGGTCAGAAGTTTAAGGTCATCCTCATCTGGGTAGGAGATTTAAGCTAGCCTGGGCTACAGGAGACCCTGTCTCAATAAACAAGCAACCAAACACCCCCAGGAAACAGTGCCCTGTAGGGCTCACAAGATGGCCCAAAGAGTAAAAGTACCTGTCGTCAAGGTTGATGACTTGAATTTAATTCCCATGAATCAGATGGTGGAAGAGAGGACCTACTCCCAAAAGCTGTCCTCTGATCTCCACGTGTGCCCTGTGTGCGGCATGAGTGAGTCCTCTAAGTGGCTAAAGAGATGGCTCTGCAGTTGAGAGAACTTGCAGCTCTTCTAGAGGACCTAGGTTTGGTTCCTGGTGTGTGACCACCTGTAACTCCAGTTTCAGGGGATCCAACCCCCTTCTTCTGGCCTCTGTGGACACCAGGCATGCACCTGGCGCATATAGGCGTGCAGGGAAAGCACTCATATATATGTAAAATTAATTAAATAGATGTAAGAATGCCTATAAAGTACTTGATACCTAAAAATTACACACCAAATAGTCTCTCCCACCATTATCATGGCCGTTACTGTTGTCATTGTGTTAGAGGTCTGGCATCAAGAGCTCCGAAGAGAGAGAAAGACAAGAGGAGAGGAGGAACTGTCCCCACACTAGCTGCTCCGAGGTGGAGACTGGGAAGTGGAGGAGAGGGGAGGTTGGGACAAACTCCCCAGATGATTGAGCACTGGGTGAATCCAGCAGACAGGGAGGAGGGGAGTCATGCCAGCTGTGGGCCTGCCGCCTACTTCCACCCCAGACACTGCCAAGTCTGTGTGGACTTAAGACCACTTTAATATTAAAAAAAAAACAATTTTAACGTGTGTGTGGGTTTGCCCTGCACATTTGTCTGTGCACCACCTGAGTTCCTGGTGCTAGTGGAAGCCAGAAGGGGGCCACTGGATCTCTTGGAACTGGAGCTATGGGTGGTTGTGGACCACCATGTGAGTGTTGGGAATCAAACCTGGGTCCTTTAGAAGAGCAAGTGATCTTTACTGGTGAGCCATTCTGAAGTCCTCAGGGATACTTTTCATTTTGCCATTTTTGAGACAGGTCTCATTGTGCAGTCCTGGCTGGTCTGGAACTCTCTATGTAGACAGGCTAGCCTTGAACTCACAGAGGTCCAACTGCCTCTGACTCCCAAGTGCTGCTATAATTCTTTAGTTGTTTGTTTGTGTGTCTGTGTGTGCTCACACATGGGTGTGCATACAAAGGTCAGAGGTCAACATGTGACATCTTCATTTCTCTACCTTATATTCTGAGACATGCTCTCTCACTGGACCTAGGGCACACTGATTCAGTGAGGCTTCCTGGCTAGGGAGGCCCTGGGATCTGTCTGTCTGCCTCTCAGGCCTGGGTTTGCAGGTGTACCTTGGGTCAGGCTTTTTACATAGGTTCTGAAAATGGGATGCAGGCTGCTGTCGCCTGTGGGTCAAGCACCTCTCACTGGCTTTGATTTATTTATTTATTTATTTATTTATTTATTTATCTATTTATCTATTTATTTAGTATTTGGGGGACAGTGTGTCAACCTCAATGATCTGAGTTTGACCATCAAAGACTTTTGAACATTGAACTCTGACCTTCATATGACCTTACCTTTCCTTCCCTTTCCTTTCCTTTCCTTCCCTTCCCTTCCCTTTCCTTTCCTTTCCTTTCCTTTCCTTTCCTTTCCTTTCCTTTCCTTTCCTTTCCTTCCCTTCCCTTCCCTTCCCTTCCCTTCCCTTCCCTTCCCTTCCCTTCCCTTCCCTTCCCCTTCCTTCCTTCCTTCCTTCCTTCCTTTCTTTCTTTCTTTCTTTCTTTCTTTCTTTCTTTCTTTCTTTCTTTCTTTCTTTCTCTTTTTCTTTCTTTCTTTCTTTCTTTCTTTCTTTCTTTCTTTCTTTCTTTCTTCTTCTTCTTCTTCTTCTTCTTCTTCTTCTTCTTCTTCTTCTTCTTCTTCTTCTTCTTCTTCTAAGATAGGATCTCATGTAGCTCAGGCTGTCTCAAGCTCACGGTGTAGCTGAGGATACCTTTGAACTTCTGATCCTCTGCCTGCACCTCCTTAGTGCTGGGGTTGGTGTCCTGAATAATTAATTATGCTCGATTTACGTGGTGCTGGGGATCAAGCCCAGGGTCACCACAGCTGGCTCAGAATCAACCTTTATATAGCAGCCTTGGATTCTGAATCTGTGCTTGACTGACTAAAACTTCGAATAGTCTCTAGGTGGCTTCCTTAGGATTTTCTTTGTGCAAGATCATGTCATCTGCAAGTGGAGATAGCTTTACTTTTTCCTTTCCAATCTTGGCTCCTCTGTTTCCTTCGGCAGCCTAAGTTCCCTGGCTCAGGCCTTCAGGGCATCTGCTTTTGTACAGGAAGGGGGGGTTCCTCCATCTGTTCAGAGTCTTGGGCCACCCTGCTCAGCTTCCGAATACCTGGGGAACTCCAGCCCTGTTCTCTCACACTGAGCTGAAAGCATTCATTTTCTTTCTCCTCTCCCCCTCCCTCCTCCCTCTCCCTTCTCCATCTCCCTATCCCTCCTCCCTCTCCCCATCCCTCCTCCCTTTCCCCTCCCTCCTCCCTCTCCCCGTCCCTCCTCCCTCTCCTCCTCCCCCATAGCCCCTGCCTTCGACTTTACCCCCCTCTCCCTTTTCACATTGCTCATCTGTACTGAACTAATGTCTTCCTCACACAGGATCCCAACAATACCCTGTCTTCCCAGGTCCTGTCTCTTCTACTCTCTCCAACATCCCTCCCCTTCTTCAACCTGGCCCTGGGTTCTCTTCATTCCTCTGGTGTCCAGGCAGGGTTTCTGGCAACATTGGAAGGAAGGGAGCTGAGTCCCAAGGTCAGGCAGGGAGCTGAAGCCTTGGCTGAGCTAGAAGCCCTGGCTTTGTGCATGCTGGGCCCTGCTATCGGTGCCATGTCTTGACCTGATGGACGAAGCCAATAAAAGTGAGGTCCCTGTGTCTGGGGTTCCAAGGACTCATTTTTCTGGGCACCCCACATCTTACAAATGAGTGGGTACTTGTGAGATCAGCAATAGCTATCACTTTGGCCTGGTGGTCTCTGTAAGGCGAGGCAGGTGAGACTGGCTCAGAAGGCTGCAGAGCCACTGCTGGGACATGCTTCGGCCACAGCCAGGAGAAGGGTAGTGGGCAAGAGCTGCGGATCAGAGAGGGGCACGGAATCCTCTGAAGGCTGTACAGGAGAAGCAGTCTATCCAGCCTAGTGGCCTGAGAAAAATCAGGAAAGAGTATGGTAACCACATCAAAGGACCATCTGAGTGCAAACCGGATGGCCCAACTCTTCATAGACTAGGTCCAGGAACTGCTGCTGTGTGGAGGTTTCTAGGTACTTTCTACAGGGCACGTGGTAAGTTTTTGTAGGACACACTAGGAACTCAGTAGGAAAAAAACAAACATGAAGGAGAATGTTTAAAGACAGGGGCTAGCCAGGGCGTGGGGGGGGGGGGAGGCAGAGGCAGAGGCAGGAGGATCTCTGTAAGTTTGAGGTCATCCTGATCTACAGAGCAAGTTCCAGAACAGCCAGGGCTACACAGAGAAACACTGTCTCAAGGGTAAAAAACAAACAAACAAACAAACAACAACAACAACAAACAGGGATGTCTAGGCTGGGAAGATGGCAAGAGGATAAAAGTTTAATCCCCAGAAACTATGTAGTAAGCCAGGTGCCTTGCGTTTGTAATCCTGGAGCTGACAGGGCACTGGCAGGCCAATCCCTTCATAACCCAGGCTGGTCCCTTGGGCGTGGTAACCAGCTGACAGTCCAACTGGTCATCGAGCTCCAGGTTCAGTGAGAGACCCTGTCCCCCAAACACGATGCAGAGTGATGCAGGGAAAACCACGGTAGACAGTGCCTCTGTTGTGATACCTGAGATTGACCTCTGGCCTACACAGATACATATGCACACACGCATGTCTCACACAATTCACATGCAGGGAAAGAGAGAGAGAGAGAGAGAGAGAGAGAAAGAGAGAGAGAGAGAGAGAGAGAGAAAGAGAGAGAGAGAGAGATATGAAAGAAGAGGGAGAATGTAATGGCATTTGCCTCCTGAGCCCAGTGACCCAAGAATCCTCAGAATTGTTTAAGAGCTGGACCGTCCTCTGACTTCCACATACATGTGTGCACTGATACACAAAATGCTTAACATACATAGAGACGCACACCTTCAATCTCAGCACTTAGGTCAACCTGGTCTACACAGAGAGTTCCAGCATAGCCAGGGCTACATAGGCAGACCTTGTCTCAAAACAACAATGGTATGTGTAGACACATACACAAAAATAGATAAATGAATATATCAAAAAGAAAAGAGCACTCTCCCTTTCTGAGACCTGATCTTCTTGCCTTGTCTCTGTGCTGGACCACAGGCCTGCTTCACCCTGCTTCTCTAGGCACTTCCGGGAAGTGAACCCAGGGCTTCCTGAATGAGAAGCAAGCTCTCTACCAACTTAGCTATACTGCCAGCCCAGCCTTTTTCTTTTAACTTGAGAACTTACTGCCTTTGTTTGGATTGAAAGGAACATTTCAGGACCTTGGTACCTGTGTCATCCTGGGTTAAAGAACCTCAAAGAAACAGCTGCAAGACTTTTCAGAGCCTTTATTTATAATCTGTACTTTTGAGGTTTAAAAACATTTACTTATTTGTGTATGTATGTATGTGGGTGTGTCTGTGTGTTGGCGCATACATGTCATGGGATGCCTGTTGAGGTTAGAGGATAACTTGCAGAAGTAGATTCTCTCCTTTCACCAGGGGATACAACTTACATCAGGCCGGTGGCAAGAGCCCTTACCCTCAGAGTCACTTTCTGGAAGCAGAAACTCACTGGCATTTGTCTCCTGAGGCCTGGAATTGAAGATGTGCACCATCACAGACAGACTGTAATTCATCTTACTGCAAATAAATTTGCAATCCCATTATTCTGTGGATGAGCCTAAGCCCAGAGGTAGCTGAAATCTCCTGGAAATGATTCCCTCGGGGCCCTGCCTACAGACCCCACACAGCCAACAAGTGTTGGTAGAGCCAGCCTGGTCTCTCCCCTCTTTTCTTATGTTGCTCTTCTTGACCTTGAACTCTGGCTCTTCCTGTCTCTATCTCCCAGATGCTAGGATTTACCACACCTGGCTCCAACCTGCCCTTTTTACTTAGAAAGAAAAAGGAACTCTTAGGAATAGTGTAAGGAAATGGGCTTCCACATTCAATTTAGTGTGTGGGTGTGTTTTCTGGGACCTGATCCTTGGCCAGCCCTTGCTGGTGCCGACCTGAAGGCAACCTCTCCCCTCAGGGCTCAGGAGGGGAAGCCTGCCGGGAACCTACCCTTTTGACAAGGAAGAAAGCTTGTCACAGGGAGGGGCGGGGGACAAGAAAGCTTCCTTCACAGGGAGGGAAGTTCAGGACTAGTGGGAAAGAGAGAGAGAGAGAGGAAGTCAAGGTGACTCTTGGGGGAGGGGACTCTTGGGCTAAGACCTGAAGGAGGGTCAGTAGGGAGTCCTTCAGCTAAAGCAGCGGGTTTCTGGGGAATACACAGCAAGGGCAAAGTTTGGGATACCATAACCAAAATACTGGAGCTAGGGATGTGACTCAGTTGGTAGTATTCATGAAGCCCTGAGTTCAATCCCCCAAACTATGAAAATCCCAGATCCTGGCTTCTGGGGGAAAACTGGGGCATTCACACTCCTAGGAGTCGATGCCTGAAGCACTTTGCCTTTTTGCAGCCATTTTCTAGATTGAAGGTTGTGTTAAGGCCGTGTCTTCTTGAGTTGGGAGTTCACTCGCTCTCCCGAGGTGCCTGCCTCTCCCATGTCTAAGCAGCTCAGGGTTTGGTGAGCATAGAATTTGGATAAGGCCAAGTGTCTGGGTCACTCCTGTCACTCTACATCGTTGACTCCTTTGGAAGGGGGGGTGTCATTCCTGTCTCCCCCAAGGGGACTGCTGGCAGTCTGGAGCGAGTCTGCCCTGGCTGCCTTTCCTTGCTCCATTCGTGATGTGATAGCTCCTTATCTCTGTTGTGTCTTGTGGCTGGCTAGGGGGCTTCTTAATCTATAGCTGGGCTGGGGCTGGCCAAGGTAGCTGTGGGCTCCCCTTTGCCTTGGTCCTTGCTCCCAAGGCCCCTGCTGGCCCAGAGCTGCAAAAGCACTCCTGACTTTCCAAGCACCCTCCTGACTTTGCGGGTACCCACAGACTTGGGCATTCCTGAGGGCTCGCAGACTGGCACCCATATGGTACTAAGTCAGCTTCTTAGGTCTCCTGAGTCTAAGCTGTCGGGTGTACCATGTGACCATAGACCTCCCAGGAAGGCTGACTGTATGGTGGAATGCTGCCGTGGGCACCCAGGACGCTGCAGCGGTCTGAGGCCTGTCACTCCTTCGGGTTGGTGTACAGGGTTGGGTATCTTTGATACTATCTGTCATCTTGTCCCAACATCACTAGGGTTTGGTAGACTCCAGATCCCTTCTGCAATCAACAAGGCTAAGGCTGGGCCAGGTCAGGACCCTGCTGTCAGGGCAGACACTTGGAGACCCAGAGGAAGACATCTTAGTGGCTAGCCGTGTGGTACCCCTCATCCAGGCCTTGCCCAGCTTTACTGACTTCAGCTAGTCTTCTGAGAAATGAGGTTAGGTGGCTGTGCTCTAAGTTTAAAGTTGCTCCTCAGGATAAGGAGGTAGCTCAGCTGACAGAGTGCCTACCTCACTAGGTTCAGTTGCCAGCAGAGAGTAAACTGGACATGATGGAGCATGCCACTCCCTAGTGTGAGCGATGGAAACACAAGGATCAGAAGTTCAAGGCCATCCTTGCCTATACAGTGCTAGGCCAGCCTGGGTTTCATGAAGCTTTGCCTCAAAATACAACAAGCTGCTTCTGTTAGTCTCTCTCTGCCCCAGTGTGACCAGAAACCCCAACCCCCTTCTTTTCCTGGACCCTCACCATGTATCCAGGAGACAGGTCTGGCTTCCGGGTCACTCACCCAAATGCTGAGAGAAATGTCAGCCCTGAGTCTTAGGACACATTAAGGGTGGCTGGTGAAAGCTGGGCATTGATCTCTGTATATAGGGACAGATGAACTAAGTTTGTCCTGTTTGGACCCAGATCCCAAACTGAGTCCTTTATTTAGGACTTCAACCCTGGAGAGTGCAGGGCTGGGATATCATATGGTATCAGGTCAGCCTTCTGAGTATGCCCGGAATCTAAGCTGCCGGGGGGTGGGGGGGGTAGGAGGGGGATGTGACCAGCTCTCTCCCAGGTGGGCTGGTTGTAAGGGGGTGACTCTGTGGTCAGGCTGTGGATTTTGGGAGGCCCTCTTCCCGGTGGAGCCATAAAGTAGCTCAGCTCATAATTGATGGCTGACGTCTGACAGTATGATCCTAATGAATGTGTGCTCATCCTGACATCCTAGTCAGCCTAACTTCTGTGACCTTGGCAATCCTTCCTTCTGCCTTTGGTCTGTAATCTCTCCTCTTACCCAGGCCTCCCTAGTGCTCTGCCTGCTCCCTGGGGATTCCTTCTTCATTTCTCCCTTTCCTCCCCCATATCAGGCTCCATGCAATCTTCTTTCTAAACTTTGTCCCCTGCCTCAGTGACTTATGAATTATCCACCAGCTTCTGAAAAGACTGGGAGCAGCAGCTGGAGATGCAGCTTGGTTGGTAGAACCTGTCTCTTATGCACATGCCCTGGATCCCATTCCCAGCACTGCATAAACCAGACATGGGCTCTCAGCACCTAGTAGGTGGGAACAGGAACAGAAGGTTATCTTCGGCTGCACAGAGAGTTTGAGGGCACCCTGGGCTACATGAGATCCTGCCTCAAAAGAAGAGAAGGAGCCAGAGAGTAGACAGGGCTGGAGACATGGCTCAGAGGTTTGCAGAGGCCTTGGGTTCGGTTCCCAGCATCCATGTGGTGTCTCACAACAACCCATGACTCTAGTTCCAAGCAATACGACACCTTCTTCTGACCTCCACAGGAGCTAGATACATATGGTGTCCATACACACATGCAGGACACACATACATGAAATAATAAATAAGTCTGAAGGAGGAAGAGGAGTAGGAGAGAGAGGAGGAGAGAGAGAGGAGGAGAAGGATGAAGAGGAGGAGGAAGAGGAGGAAGAGGAGGAAGAGGAGGAGGAAGAGGAACAGCAGCAGCTGCTGTTGTCACTGCCACCACTTCCTGGGCCATAGGCCATTTAGACTAGACCAGTGCAAAGTGTGAGCTACAGGTTTGGCTGGGGCTAGAGACAGGACTGGGCTCAGACTGAAGCTCCATGCTGAACTACAGGCTCAGTGATACCTTATTTCACAAACATAAGATGCAGAAGTGATTGAGGAAGACGCCCTGAGGTCGATCCTTGGCCTTCACACTCAGCAACATAGGCACACATGCACAGCAACACAAACCAGCATACCCACAGGCACACGTGCACAGCAACACAGACCAGCACACCCACAGGCACACGTGCACAGCAACACAGACCAGCACACCTGTAGGCACATGTGCACAGCAGGTATATCTGCTTGTCCCCCAGTTAAACACCATGACCAAAAGCAACTTAGGGGTAAATGAGTTTCTTTGGATTACACTTCCAGGCACAATTCATTATTGAGGGAAGTCGGGGCAGGAAATCAAGGCGGGAATCTGGAGCAGAAACCTCAGAGGAACTTTGCTTACTGGCTCATTCTGGTCAATGCTCATTTTGCTTTCTTATGCAGCCAGTATCCAGCTTGTCTAGGGATGGCGCTACTCACAGTGGGCTGAACCCTCCAATACCATCAATCACGACAGTCTTTCACAGCATGGCCACAAGCCAGTCTAATCTGGTCAAGTCCTCAACTGAGGACTCTTCCCAGATGACTCTAACTTCTATCAAGATAACAATAAAATCACCCGGCATTTACTCTCCCGGTTAAAGAGATTGGCTGACGTATCAGTTTTAAAGGACCTGTTGTGTTCCCTGGTCTGTGAATGTTCTTTCTCTATGTTGAACCACTTGGACATGATGCCTGTTCATCCTGGAGGTTTGGGGATAGGGGCTGTCACCCCAGGATATCTTCCTTTAAGATCAGGCCCTTCACTTTCAACCATAGCCTCAGGGTACTCCAGATGTGCGGAGTTGCTCCAGGATCCTTCTCTTCTCGGCCCTGACAGCCTGTCCCACATCCAGCCTGCTGAAGTCCCTGGTCTTCCTCTGTTCTCATCCAGGGGCACAGCAGATTCTTCCCATTCTGGTGGCTCCTGAGGCTGGGGCAGGAGGAATGGAGCATGAGGCAGGGGTGGAGTGGGGGATGGGGCACACCCATGGATCTCCTGGTCTGCCCAGCACTTTGCATAGCCTGTGTGCAAGGTCTTCTCTGTGGCTCACTTGTCCGCTCTCTCCAGGAGCCATATGACAGATACCCCTGTCTCACCCACCTTAGCTTACTCCTCTCTTCCTTCCTGTCCCCAGTGCTGCTGGGGTACCAATGGATCAGGTGTTTTTCACAGGGTCTCTATCCTCTGGTGTGGCCTGGAGTCTACTGCCTCTCCCCATTACAGCAGAGCAACTGAGTCTCTCATGACAGATATTGAGACCCAACGAGTCTTAGGCTGGGCAACAGCCTCTTCTGGAACCCGGCATGGCAGCTCATGCTTACAGTTCTAACTACTCAAGGCCAAGGCAGAAGGAACCAGGCAAGTTCAAGGTCCTACATGTGCAGCTTAGTGTCTCAAAGTTGAAAGTGAAAAGATGGCTCAGTGGAGGGATACCTGGCTGGTACACAGGAGGCCCTGGACCCATCCTTGCCCTGCAGAAAGCTCATTTTCTGTTCCCTTTGGGGTCCACTACTGGGTACCCAAGGGTCTCAGGCTGGCAGCAGGTTTCCATTCTTAGCCACACAGAATTTAGAGCAGGTTTGACATCACCTTGGACACACCTGTCAGCCAGTTAGGAGCTCTGTTTGTAGAAAGATGCCTCAGTTACTGTTCTCGGTGTTCAGTTCCTAGCACCTATGCTGGGCAGCTCAAAACCACCTGTAACTCTAGCTTCAAGGGATCTAATGCCCTCATGTGGTGTCTGAGAATATCCACATGCACACAGAGGTATATATACACAGACATACAGACATACAAACAATTAAAAATAAAACAAATCTTTATCCTTTAAGAATTTCATACTGCTATACAATGTATATTTAATGATTCCCACCCCCACCCCCACCCCTGCCCATAACACATCCCCTTCCACCTTCATGGGCTCTCAGGGAAGTCAGCCAGGAGTTTGTCCTTTCATGCCTGGGACTGAATACCTTGTATCCACAGGAAACCCATCACCCTCCAAACCTCCTAGATCTTAGAGATTTCTATGGTGCAGAGCAAGTCACAGGCTATCTGCCCATTTCACAGGTGTGGGGAAACAAGGTTGGTACTAAGCAGATGGAGCCCTGGAGATAGAGTGCTTCAGAAAGTTTAGGTGCCAGCAAGCCAGACTTCCCAGAGGTCCTGCCACATCCTTACAGCCCTTCAGTGACCCAGGAATGAGAGAGTCGGGTCCTCCCGAGAGCTCTGGCAGAGTGCACTGAGGCCTTGTTCCTGTTGAGTCACAGCTATCTAATGGACATCTGGGTCCCTGGCCCTGGAAAGGTACAAAGTGAGGGGCCTTGAGTCCCCACTTCTCAGGACTCTTTCACAGAAGAAACTCTTAGAAGCCCCCTGGCTACTTCCTTCCTGGCTGCAGGCTTGTGGGTAGTTGCTGGGCTTCTCTGAGTCTTGGGAGCCTCCTCTCTAACATCTATCCATTTGAGACCAGAGTGGGTAATGGCAGTAACAGCTGTCACACGCACGCTCAGGAGAAGGACCAGGCTACCTGTGAGCCTGGCTGTAAGCCTGGCTGTACTGTGGGGACAGATGGAAAAGACTTGGGTGGGAACCTCTGCCGAGGCCAGGGCCAAGAGAAGCTTCCACCAGGGAACAGGCACTTGGCTTTGGTCCAGCCACCAGCCCTGGACAAGGGACAATTACAGCCTAGAAGAGAGATAAGGCTGGTAAACGGAACAATCAGAGGACAGTTATGGCTTAATTGTGCCCCTGGCTTCTGAAAGCCCTGACCTGGCCCTCTCACAAATGCCAGAGAGGTTTTTTCTTACAAGTTTTAAAAATTCTATAAGCTTGAGCTGGAGGCATAGCTAAGCTGGGAGATTGTTCGCCTGGCATACATGAAGCCTTGAGTTCCATCCCCAGGACCATATAAAACGGGCATGGTGGCATATGCCTGCGATCTCAGCACTTTGGAGGAGGAAGAGGAACGAGAGCCAGGAGTTCCAGGTTATTTTCAGCTACATAGTAAGTTTGAGGCTAACCTAGGCTACAAAATAACCTGTCTCACAAATAAATCCACAAGTCTCTGAATGACCTTGACTACTTTGTCAGAGTGGTCCTGCAGACCGGCCCCTCCTACCACTGGGACCCACCACACTAGCTGAATAAGATCCTGAGGACCAGTGTCGCTCTGCCAACGCCTGCCTTTAAGTTCTCCGAGCCAGCTGGGATTAACAGCAGTGGCCTTAGGTTGTGACTCACTCGGAGCAGCTCAGAGCACCACACTGCTCACCTGCCCTGTATGGGTTCCCTGTATGGATGCCCTCATTTGGTCCTTCCTGGGACCCGTGAGGCCAGAATGGCTGCCACTACTTCACACTGTGCACCCAGGAATATGCACAATGTGCCAGGGCCACAACACAGTAGATTGGATCCTGCATCCAGGCATCTGGTCCCAGGCTCACAGCTCAGCAAACATCCATGTTGCTCTAGGGCTCCAAGGGCTGTGGGACCAAGATCAAAGTCACAGGCCTGGGTGTCCCATTTTGCCATTCTTGCCACTGTGGCAAACCTTAGGTCACTTCTCTGGCCTTTGTCCTTCTTTAGCAGAGAGGGGGCCTGTAGCATCCATGGTGTGAGAAATCTAAAAAACAATGAGGGAGGAAACTGGTAGAAAATTCCCAAAAATTTCGCACCGTGACTCAGTTTACCCATCAGAACAAAGGAAAGGGTGTTCTCTAGTGACTGGAGCAAGATTCCTGACTGGAAAGATAGAGGAATGTGGTGGAATGGGAGACGCAGCTATGCTGCCCAGGCAGGTTTCTAAACCTCTCTGGACTCAGCATCTTCGTCTGCATAAAAGGGCCACTGCCTGGTCTCTTAGCAACGTTCCTGGCCAAAGTTGAGCTACTGGTGAGCACAATGGACAACTCTCTTCAGATTCTGCCAGTGTAGCTCCCCTTTTTTTCCTCTTGCACCCCCAAATTCTCCTCCCTCCACACACCAAGAACTTCAAACTCTAAGACAGAAAACTCCAGTTCTGAATACGCTCCAGTTTCCCCCTCTGAGAGGATATACCCTCAGGGCCAGAGCTGTAGGTCATAGGCTCTGTCAGTTGTCCCTAGACAGCCTTGTGGGGGGTGGTGTCTCTAGTCTCTAGGGTAATCCCCAGGCTCTTGATTATCTCTTGTGGCCCTGGGCGTGAGGCCCAGGCAGGCAGGAGGCAGTTGCAGCAAGAGTTTCCGAGGAAAGATGTGAGATACTGGATTGAGTCTGGCAGACAAAACAGAAGGCCCCAGAGGCCAAGGCTGGGGAGAGGGTCTGGACGCTTGGCTGACCTCTCAAAGCCCAGGGAATACCACAAAGCTAAGATTTTCAGTGGGCTGTCCCCTCGTCCCCCTCAGCAGCCTGGACATGTATCAACCCACCCTTTATCCCTGCTCCTCAGGCATCTGGTAGGGCAATTGTACGGGTCTATGTGAGGGATCCAGGTTTGAGTCCAGGCTCTAGCAATGTGGCATACTCCAGAGGCCCCTTCAGCCAGATAAGCAGCCTGCCCTAGAGATCGCTAGTCTAGGGCACCAGCTACAGGTAGCCAAACCCATCTGTGGTCGGTCACATAGTTTCCTTTTGACTTCTGTGAGCTGTCACTTGTCTTGATGCCCCCTCTGTCTTGGGAGCCTCACACCAGGAAGCTCCTGAATGGATGATTCTGGCTTGACAGATCCTGAATGTAGCCTGTTCTGGGTTTTGGGGAAGGGAGTCTTTGGCAGTGTGCGTTCCCCTACCATACCACTCCAAGGAAAGGTTAGAATTAAGAATGTCCAGATAAAGTCAAGGTCTCCTGCTCCCCCAGGCCACAGCTAAGCCCTCTGTAGCAGTGTGGGAGTCCCCCGAGACACCAGCACAGAGGAGGAAGGCTTTGGGCCCCCGCAGGCTCTGGCTTCTCGTCGTAGAAGCTTTGGCGATGGCTGGGAGCCAACAAACCTGACCTTGGCCACCCGGGGGTTTGGCACACCCTCCCGGGAAGGAGCTCTTCCATGCATGCAGGCTTTCAAGTGCACCTGCAGGTTTTTGTCCTGCCTCAAGGCGACCCCCACAGGGTCCTGAGCCTGCCTCTGACATGGTCCCAAGGGAAAGGAATGTCTTGGGATTCACACCCGTTCCTGGCTCTGTGAGACCGGTCCTGTCCTGGGCATCCCAAGACGCGAGTGCCTGAGCTAACGTCCCTGGGAAGGCAGATGCTCACGGGAGGAGCGGGTGGGCGGGGGCGGGGAGGAGGCTGGAGGCCTGGCGAGGGAATGCAAATTACCGTCATGAATTATGCATCAGCCTCAGCTTCTCACACGTTTGAGGCTGAATGAAATCGTGTTTGCCTGGAGAAGGGGGAGGGGACTAGGGGACAAAGATGAGTAGGGCCTGCCTGGCTCTGGAAGGTGGGGAGAGCGGTTTGCCAGATTTCAGGAAAGACCTAAGAGATGCTTAAGCCTGAGTTGAAGACATCTTCCTGCTGTTCTTTTGCTGTGTGACCTCGGGTCAGCCTCCTACCTTTTCTGGTCTGACCTTTATCTTACAGATTTAAAATGCAGTAACAAGCTTATGCCACGGTTAACACCTTGACTGTAAGGCCCTATTAATCTATTAATCTGTCTGATCATAATGAGCTGTGCAGGAAACTTGCTATCTATATCTCTATATATTTATTTATTTTTATTTTTTTTAACAAATACTTACTTTTGAATGCTTTCTCCCTGGACGCAGAGCTAAAATGCTATTTATTTATTTTCTTGGGTTTGTTTGTTTGTTTCTTTGTTTGAAACAGAGTCTCTCTATATAGTTCTTACTGTCCTGGAACTCACTATGTAGACCAGACTGGCCTCCAACTCACAGAGACCTGCCTGCCCCAGCCTCCCATGTGCTGAAATTTAAGTCATGTGCCACTGTGTTGGCTAATGCTATTTATTATAGACATGGTCTTATGCAGCCCATACTGGCCTCAAAGCAGCTATGTATTTGAGGATGACTTTGAACTTCTGTCTGTACTTTGAGTGCCAAGAGGAACAGGTGTGTGATGACCATGCTGGGTTTATGGGGTGCTAGGGGTCAGGTGTGTAATAACCATGCTAGGTTATGGGGTGCTAGGGTTGGACCCAGACTTGTACATGTCAGGCAAGCACCCTAACAACCGAGCCACGTATCCAATCTTTATTGTTTGCTTATTTAAGTTTGTTTTTTATTTATGTGTCTGTGTGTCTGTGGGGATGTCCTGTGTATCTGGGCAGATGCCCTCGGAGACCAGCATAGGTTGTTAGGTCCTCTGGAGCTAGAGTTACCATTGTGAGCCACCTGATGTGGGTGCTGGGAACTGAACTTGTGTCCTTCAGAAGACAGCAGGTGTTCTCCACCAAGCCATTTCCCCAGCCCTATATTTATTGTCTATGTGACCCTCTCATCCCTGCTAATACCCCAGGGCCACTACCAAAGGGGTGAATCTCAGAGAGGTTAAGTCATCGGCTTATGTCATGATGCTGGGTAAGGAGCAGAAAGAGAGTCTTCCTCCACCCTTCCCCACCCCCATCCTCCTTATAAAGAAATAGTTCCACTCAGCCCAGGCTGGCTCGGTACCCATGCCCTCCCTCCCAGGGATGGGAGTAAAGACATGGGCTACCATAGCCACCTCTCTCTTTATATCAGTAACTCAGGCTTGACATGGACTTTCTAAGTAGCTGAAGATGACCTTAAGTTTCTTCTAACTTCTCCTCCACCTTTACCTTAGATTCCTGAAGCCTCAGGGTTAGTTCCTAGCCCTGGAAGTCATCCATGTAAACTCTCACTCTCCCAGTAGCTACCTGCCATCTCCTCCACGTGGGAGTGGCTGGGAGACCCGGTGTCTCCTCCTCTGAGGGCAGTGGAAAGAATGCCTTGGGTTTCGTGATCAAGATGGCAATTGTCCAATCAAAGCTCTATGTGAGTTTCTGGGGCTTTCTGTATTTGCAGGAAAACGTTGCACTGGATTGTTTCTGGTTTGTTTCAAAGTGCTGCTGTGATCAGCTGGTCACTTAACTACTGCCACCTGATCCCAAGTCCTGGTGGTGCCATTCACTCTCAGCCGTCCGTCATCTGTCCATCTGTCTATTACACAATCTCACATGACCCCACCCATTTACCTACCTTACCTACTCACGTATCCCTCCACTCACATATACACCTACCCATCCACCCACACTCCTTCCATTCATCCACACATCCACCCACACCCATCTACCCACCCACTCATTCATCCATTCTTCTACCCGACTAGCCATCTGTCTGGCCTCTCCACTCAGTCGTAGAAATGGCATAAGAACATAAACATTAAAGCCCTATTCGTAACTCAGTAAAGGCAATGTGTCAGGTGCTGACCAGGGCCAAGTCTAGCTGGATTGGACTGGTGGACGTCAATGAAGAGTCCTCCCTGTCCTTGGAAGCAGCTGCTCTGCACTATTCTACCCTGCCAGGTTCAGGATGCTGCATCTGTTGAGAGTCCCAGGTCGGCCCACCCTGACATCTGCCCATTCCTTATCGCTGGTGTTTGGTGTTCCCGGTTATCTTCTCTGTGGGAGGGCTTGTTCCTCCTGACAGCTCCCACTGCCTCCCAGAAGCCCTCCACAGCTTCCTCCTGCTCTCCACTACCGCCACAGGCTCACCAAGGTCACTGGTGAACTGCTAACCGCCAGGCATTTAGACACTCTTATCGTGGGTACCCTGGCCTTGGTACCTGCTGGCTGACCCTCCTACCTACCTCCTTGGCTGGCAGTGGCTCCTGGCACCAGCCACTCCCCAGCCTACTGTGCACGGAAGCAGTTGGCCTACAGATTTCTTCCTCAGCTTCTCGTGATATACTATCCCAAAGCTGGGGTCCTCTTGATTCCAGGGTCCCTAGGTCTATGCACCTCATCTTCATTCTCAGTTCTTCCTAGTCTCCTGTCTAGAGGGACCCTCTGCTGGCCAGAAGACACCCTCCCTCTGAGTCAGATATCAGCGTGTGACCTGACACAATTGCTGTAGGTTGGCTCCCTTTTATAGCCATGCAAAGGAAGCTCCTGGAATTAAAGGGTTACCTAAAGCCCTGTAGACTTGCCCTAGGCCAGCGATGCTCCCGTGGGGATGCAGACCTGCTCTGGGGTTATATCCCCGTCCATATTCAGACACTGTCTCTCTCAGGGAGAATGACAGGGAACCCAAGGAAAGACAAATAGGACAAAGTGTCCAGGTGGCTGGCCTGTCACTAGGCCTGGACTCTACCATTAGGATGATCACAGATGAGAAGGTAGCCAGTGAAGGTACTGCTCTGGGTGACAGTGTCAGTGGGTAGTACTTAGTACAGTACTAAGAATCTGAACTCTGGAGATCAACAAGATGGCTCAGTGGGTAAAGGCGCGTGCTGCCAAGCCTGAGGACCTGAGTTTGATTCCTGGATCCCATGGGAAGGGTAGAGCTGGTATTCACAAGTTGTTCTCCGCATTATCCACATGCCTACACACACACACACACACACACACACACACACACACACACACACACGGTAATGCTGTCTTCTGACTTCCACATACATGCAATGCTGTGCAAACAGACACACATATACAATAAATACATTTAAAAATATTTTAAAAATTTAAAAGGAGAACGAGATCTTTGATTTGAGTTCAGCAACCTATTTAAAAGGCTTTGATCATGAACAAGAGTTCAAGACAGAGTACACTGAGACACTCTGCCCACAGACACAGACACCTGTTATTCACCAGCTGTGTGACCTTGATCAAGTCACTTACCACTCTGTGCTTCAACTTCCTCCTGAGAATAGAGAGAATATCTGAAAATAGGGATCCTGGTTGGATGTTCTTACGGAGTACCCTGATGATTAGAAGTATTCACTCAGAAGAGTCACTAGAGGCCTTTGAGTTCTTCTTTAACCAGAACACGGTTCCCTGTTTCCCTTACAGAACCTCTTCTTCAGGGGAAAAGCCGGAGGAAGGTTAAGGCCAGGTCACAGGTTGCTCAGGCTGACCTCGAACTTACGAAGTGTAAAGGACGACCTTCAGTCTCTGATCCTCCTGCCCCCACTTCTCTTTAATTAACTAATTAATTAGTTTTAACTTTTTATTGGCTCTTTGTGATTTCACTCCATGCACACCTGGTGTTTCACTTGTCTCCATGTCCCCTTGTACCTGTCCTGTGCCACCACCCCCTGCTCCTTTGCTTTTTTATTTTTTTGTTATTTTTTAGTTTTGAGACAGGCTCACTATGCAGGCTGAGTTTGAAGTGGAGAGCCTCCTGCCTTAGCCTCCCGAGTGATGAGACTCCAGTTGTGGATGAGCACCTCAGCTTCTAGGTCAGCTTTAGATGGCTGAACTGTGAAGTCTACAGACTTTCTTAGGACTGACCCCCAGTCCCCTTGAAAGTGCCCACCACTCCCCCTCTCGTCTCTCTCATCTCTCCCTTCCTCCTCAGTCCTTACACCTGAGCTTCCACTATGTTTTTGTAGATGGCCTAGTCTTGGGCCGGTCTGGTTTTTGGACTTTATACAACGATGGAAAATTGAAGTGGCCCAAGTCCTTAGGTGGGAGCACAAACTCTGCTCCTACCCACTGGAGGCCTGCATGGCCCCACCCCTCTCTGGGCCTGGAATCCCCCATTATAACCAAGAGGATCCTGAGCTACAGATTGAACCCGTTGAGGGGTGGGGAGGCAGAGTGGGTGTTGGGCAGACACAATGAATCTGTGGGGGGTCCCTCGGTGCAGTGCCAGGACTCGGAGTCCACTGTGGGCAGTCTCCTTGGCTCCAGGATCTCTGCACACTTTTAGAAAGGCCCGTGGCAGGTAGGTGAGCAGGCTGGCCAGGGATGGGGACCATTTTCAATGGGTGGACTGCTTCTTGGAGCCCTTTAAATCATTCCCTAGAGGCAGCTGCCTGTGCATAAGGCTGGGGTTGACACCCAGCCAAGAAGGGGGCTCCGAGTGAGCTGCAGAGATTGTCTCCGGGAAGCGGCTTCACGGCTCCCACTATCCACCCACTCACTCACACAGGGCACTTGAGAGCGCCGGTGGAGGGGGGCTGCGCGTGCATGTGTTCTCTCTCTCTCTCTCTCTCTCTCTCTCTCTCTCTCTCTCTCTCTCTCCTTCACCCTCCCTCTCTGTGCACATGTACATTCAATGCTAAGCTGCTTGTCCAACTTTGTTCTGCTTGTCAGTGACCACACTGTCACTTAAACTAAATTCTGAGCCTTCTCTAGAGGGATAGCTCTGCTCCTTCCTGGCCATCAATCACATTAGCCTTCTCTGGGATGGTCTGCCTGTTGGGGGACACAGGGACACCAGGGATAGCTATCTACCTGAGATGGGCCACCACATTCTCGTTCTTACGTACAGCATTTGTCATGCAGTCTTGAAAGTTTTAGTGCTATGGTCAGCTTCCATACCACGTTGATGATGATGTTGACCTCAGTTCTCCATCTGTCGAGTATAGACAACAGTCAGGCTACTGGCGTCACCGGGCTGTGGTGAGGAGCAGATGAGTCCTGACTAGGCAACCGGCTGGTGAAGGGCATTCCTTGGTCTATGAAGATGGAGAAGCGTCTTGCTCTACCCACCTCCCTCAACCTTGCCATGACTGGAGCAGGGTCAGAGATCTGCAATGAGGGACTTTCTTTCCTGGTGCTTCAGGGATCCTTGACTGTAAGACCCTTCACAGGACAGCTCTTAGCTGACAGTTTTCCAGTGAAGTACAGGTGACATTTAAAAAGGAGCAGTGGGTCGGGGTGGGTGTCCTGGTTAGATGATGATGATCATACTGCTGCTGCTGCTGATGATGATTTATCAACTTGACACAAGCCAGAGTCACCAGGGAAAAAGAATCTCAGTGGAGAAAATCCCATCATAAAATTGACCTGTCGGCAAGTCTGTAGGGTTCTTCTTGGTTAATGGTTGATATGGAAGGGCCCATTCCACTATGGGTGGTGCTAGCTGTGGGCACAGGTGATCATGGAATATCTAAGAGAGGAGGTGAGCAAGCCACAAGGAGCAAGCCAGTAAGCAGCACTCCTCCATGGATTCTCCTTGAGTTCCTGCCCTGACTGTCCCTTATGATGGACTCTGACCTACAGGTTGAAATAAACCCTTTCTTCCACAAGTTGCTTTTGGTCATGGTGTTTTATTACAGTAACAGAAAGCAGATTAATATGGGACAGTGGGTAATGAGTGCACGGGCAGCTTCCTTTCCACCCCGCTGTTTCAGAGATTTTGCATTTCCAGGAAGCTAGGTAGCTTCCCCCAGATAGGGAAGGCAGAGTTGGTGTGGATACTGCAGACCCTGACATACCCAGGAATCAGGCACATGCATGAAACTGGGCAACACTTTCATTGACTACAATCTCTCCCTACCTGTGGTCTGGGGAGATGCTCGACAGATGGAGGCATTTGCCGATAAGCCTGAGGACCTGACTTTGATTCCTGGTACCCACATAGTGGAAGGAAGGAGTCAACTCCTGCATAAACAAATAATATAATTAAAAAAGAAACTCACTATTTGCTTTGACCCAGAGCTAAAATACAGATAGGTGTATGCTATAGGTTCTCTCTCTCTCTCTCTCTCTCTCTCTCTCTCTCTCCACACACACATATATATGTGTGTATTTGAATGTGTATTTGCATATGTGTGTCTTATAGACCTGTGTGTATATGTATTTGAATGTGCATGTGTCTGTGTGTGTGGTGCAGACTGTGTATGTATGTATTTGAATGCATATGTGCATATGTGTGTGTGGTGCAGACCTGTGTATGTACATATTTGAATGTATATGTGAACATATGTGTGTGGTGTAGACTGCTATATATATGTATATGAATGCCTATATGTACATGTGTGTGTGTGTGTGTGTGTGTGTGTGTGTGTCACAGACCTGTGTATATATGTACTTGAATGTGTATATGGACATGTTTGTGGATTGATAGGTGTCTTTCTTTCTTACTCTCTATTTTATTTTATTGATTTTTAAACATTTATTTGTTTTGTCGGGAGGAGGTACGTGTGCATATCCTAGTATGCATGTGAGGGTCAGAGAGCAACTGGTGGGAACCGGTTCTCTTCATCTAACATGCAGGCCATGGGGACTGAATTGAGGTTGTTGGGCTTGGCAGCAGGCACCTTACCCAACAAGCAACCTCTATTTATTGAAACAGGGTAGCTCCTTGAACTGAAGCTCACCAATTCCAATTAGCTTTTTGTCCTGGGGATTGGTATCTCTGCCTTCCAATGCTGGGATGTCAGGTCGCTCCCAAGCCTAATGCTAGTCAGTCCAACATGGCCTTGATCAGGGCCCTTTCCATACTCACAGCCTAGTGTGTATGTGTGTGTGTGTCTATGAGAGCAGATGCTGGCAGAGTCCAGGAGAGGGCACTAGATCCTCTGGGGATGGAGTTGCAGACAGTTGTAAGCTACCTAATTTCAGTACTGGGAATTTTGCTTGGGTCCTCTGCAAGAGCAAAAGCAAATGTGTCCTTCCAACTGCTGAGCCCCTCTCCTTGCTAACTCTCTTGACTCCCAAGTTATCATCCTCTGTGAGTTTATTACAGCTGGGGGTTCACTGCTGGCCTTTGGCAGCACTCGGTGGACCCCCGATCCCTGCCTACATGTACCAGGATCTCTGCATGCCCTTGAGAATTTTTGTGGGCACAGCAGTGGCCAGCTCCCAACATAGAGTCAGATCTAGGCTAATATTCAGCGAAAGACAGGAAACTGTATTTATGGGAGGGAAGATATGAGGATCGGCATGGGCAATGGTTATTGCTGACAGCTTGAAAGAATCCATAGTTACCTGGAGGACATGCTTTTGAGCACGCCTGTGAGAGATGGTCTTGATGTATTAGCTGATGTGGGAAGATTCTCTGTCCATCTTCACTGTAGGCAGTCCCATTCACTGGGAAGGGGACCCTGGATTGGATACAGAGGAGAGACTGAGCTATATGCTAACATGCATTCATCACTCTCTGCTTCTGGATTGTAGATGGAAAGTGAATAGCTGGTTCAGGCCCCTTCCACCCTAACCTTCCCACCGTGATGGAAGGCACCGTGACTTGGAAGCTAAAATAAACCCTTTCTCCTATAATTTGCTTTTGTCAGAGTATTTTTCTCACAGCAGTGAGAGAGTACTAAGACAGCACGGTTTGTGATGGGGACTCCACTCATCTTGCATGAGGGCTGCTCATGGCTAATTCAAGCTTGAGTGTGAAAGGCTTACTGTCTGCTTCATCCCAGTGTGGGTGGGGGTGTGCAGAGAGTGGCACTTAACTCAGTAACGGGAGCCTGGGTGGAGCAGTGCCAGGCATCGAAATATCTCAGAGCCTGTCAAGCCACACACAAACCTCAGCCAGAGGCTTTCCAAGAGCAGGGGATGGTGGAAGGATCCCAGGGAATGAAGGCTGAGCGCTGCTCCTATAGGACCTGTTGGACCTTAAGCTTTTGCTTGTGGAATGGGACGCATTTTAGTGGCTACTCTTTGGCTTGCTATGGGGATGAGATAACACAGAGAGACTTAGCATAACCCTTGGCACAGAGTGAGAAGATGCTATCAATTAGTACCATTCATTGGTTCATTCATTCATTCATTTATTCATGCATGCACACATGCTTGCATGCACTTATCCCAATAAGTGTTTATCAATCAGAGTAAATGAGGAACTATTGTGAACCAGGCCTCCAGTCTCTCAGTTACAGGTACCAGCTCAAGGGGCCCAGTGCTGAACTGTGCAGTGGGATGGGACCCCCAGGTTGTGGAACGACTCCCCGCCTTGCAAAGCAATGCTAAAGGTAAGAACCACAGAGTTCATGGCTTGGCATGAAGTGGTACTCTTCTCCCTGATTCCCTGGCAGCTGGTCAAGAGACAGCTTTCCTGTGGGAGGCGGGAGCCCCATCTGTCAGGGGCCATAGGTCTCCTGAATACAGAGTAAATCAGTATGGTCAGAGTGGGGGTGGCTGCGAGCTGGCGGGATGGAGGCAGATGTGTGTAGCCGCTTGCTGAGACTGACAGAGGGAGTACTGCTATGTCCATGCAGTCGGCTGGACCTTTTCCAGAACCAGGGCTGCTTTGGGCAGGGGGGCCATGGCTGCTTCTACCCCAGCTTCTTCTGCATTCCTGCATTCCTACTCCAGAGGGGACAAACTTCTACAGATTGATCCACGTCTCTGGTGCCATCCTCCACATAATTAACTCCATTTCCCCTCCTTCCCTCCCTCCATTGTCTTTTTCTTTGACTCTTTCTCATGTAGCCCAGGATAGTCCAATTCACTATGTAGCTAAGAATGACCTCTAACTTCTTCATTTTACTTAGAATAAGCAGCCAAGAGTTTAATCAGAGCAAGCAAGGAAGCAAAATAACTCCTACCAAAACAAACAAACAAACAAACCAAAATCCCAAAGTGGGCAGCTTTGAACTTCTGATCTTACCTCTGCTTCTCTAGTACTGTAAGTGTATCTGTTGGTCCAGCCATGCCTGATTTTTCTGCAGTGCTGGGGAGTTGAACTCAGGGCTTTGGGCTACATCTCTGGCCTTAGTACGCTTGCTCTGTGCAGTCTCCATATACTTCCTGGGTAGACTGCCCATGGCACCACTGTAGCCTTCTCTACCTCCCATCTCACAGTAGCCAGCCCAGTTCTCTGCTAGGTTTGGTCTGCTTTTCTTCCACGAGTATTCCAGACACAGCCATAGGAGGGCCACCTGCCGCCTGCTTTGCCCCTGTGAGGGCCTTCTCTGGCCAGCATCAAGCTTACCCAGCCTTTCCCTCATAGTGGGGTAAGGAAGCGAGGCGCCTGACCCAGAAAGGTGTTTGCCATTGTGAATACTCAAGACACATAAAGCCCTCTGTTGACCGAGCACACCAGGATAGTGAGATAGGGACCTTATCCCCACTGCCCTGGCAAATGAACATGGCCTGGTTCTACCCTGGGAGGCTTGGAGTATACCAGGGGAGGCAAGGGACTCTTGAGTAACAGTTGGATGCTAAGGGGATGAGCAGCAGGTGGTCAGGAGGCCAGGCCAACAAGCCTGACAGGCCTTCTCTGGGCTTCTTTATGAGCTTCACATTCCCTGTTTCCCCTAATGAGTATGGAAAACCTGCTGTCCTCTCCTGCCCTCTAGGACAAGGGTCTGGTAGGTGCTGTCATAACAGGAGCCCTTTGTGGGTATTACACAAAACAGGGATGCTTCAGAGTCCTTGGCTCTCATGCCTGGCTTTGATGCCCCAGTGGGGATAGGGTCATTCCTTGCTACTCCATCCTATAGGGGAGGCCATATCCCCCCACCCCCCATTCCCCAGACCCTGCTCTGAGGTTCATTCAGGCAGTAGAGCCTCAGAATGCCTTGACTCCTACCTGGCTGGAGATGCCCCTTGAGTCTGTTGGTCTTCACTTTTAGTTGGATGTGTCAATACCATCCCATTTGAGGGAGCTGTGGTCAGTTTCCCAGGACCTCAGGACATATGCAACATTGCCTTGCGTGACAACACTATTCCAGCAGGTCATTCTCTAGTCACCATGGATGTGCTTGCTGCAAACAATACTCTCACTTGATTGGCTACAGAAGTGGGAAGTATCACTCTGGTGTAAATAGCTGGTCAGAGTGATGATTCTTGCTTCTTCACATATGCTTGATGATCACTTGTCTCAGGCCTCCAAGACCACATTCCTGAGGCTGGGGACAAACCTGCCCCTCTGGTCCCCTATATAGCCAGAAAGCTGGAAAGACTATGGAGGCCCTCTTAGGAAGCTTAGGACCCAGAGGGACTGAGGACAGTTAGGGAACAGAGGTATAGTAGAGAGGAGACAGGGTGGATGTTGGTTTCCTACCCATCATGAAGGGGGACCTGAAGTCCTTGGGATAGACAGACACTGTCTTCCCACCCTCCATTCTGTTGTGACAAGAGACAATCCGAAAGGAACAACACGTGGCTCACGTCTGCTTTCCCTGCCCCTCCTTGAGGCAGGGCTCACTTGTGGACTTACTACTGAAGCCCGGGTGGGAAGGGGACATGACTCCGCAGGGCTGTCTGTCTTCCCAGGTGGTACAAACAGCAGAATCCTTCCAAAGTCTCACTGTATAGCTCTGGTTGTCTTGACCTAGAAGTCATTATATAGACCAGGCTGGCCTTGAACTCACAGAGATCTGCCTTCCTCTGCCAAGAGATGGGCCACATGCCTGCCTCCCTTCCTCCCTTCCTCCCTTCCCCCNCCCTTCCTCCCTCCCTTTCGTCCTTCTTCCTTTCTATGTCACTTTATTTATTTATTTATTTTTTAAATTATTCTCTGTGTGTGAGTGTTTTACCTACATATATGCTTGTGGACCGAGTATTTGCCAGGTGTCCGTGGAGACCAGAGAGGGTGTTAGATCCCCTGCAACTGTGGTTACAGACTGTCATGAGCTGCAGTGTGGGTTCTGGGGATCGGACCTGCATCCTCTGGAAGAGCAACAAGTGTTAAGAGCGAGCCATCTCTCCAGCCCTTCCTTCCTTCTGTCCTTTTTTTTTTTTGAGGCTGGATCTTCCCATGTAGATCAGGCTGTGCTCAAGCTGTCCTCAAACTTGCAATCCTCCTGCCTCAACTTTGCCAGTGCTAGGATCGCAGGCATGTGCCACTATGTTTGGTTTACATAGTGCTTGGGGTTGAGCCCTCTCAGCACCCTCTGCATCCGGATGCTTTGGTGTCAATGCTCAGTGATGCATCCCCTTGGCATGGTGCTGCCCACAGCTAGAGTGTGTCTTCACACCCCAGTTAAACAAATCTAGAATCTCCCCCCCCAGACATGCCCAGACTTCTAGGTAATTCTAGATCCATCTGAAGGATACAGCCTTCCAGCAGGGGTTCAGGGGTCAATGATAGGTTCTTCCCCTCCCCACTACTCTCAGGCCAGGCTCTGAGAACACCTTTGGATGCCTCTGGGTTCCTGCATCTGGGTTCCAAGCAGTACCCTAAACCTGACAGTGGGTGCTGTGGCTTTATTTAAAAACCTCCTTTAGATACTCTTTCCAATGCTGATGGAATAGGCCAAAGGACCTGGGAGGAGCTGGTGTGAGGAACTGGCTGTCTAAGAAGGGGGGCCAAAGCTTCCCTACACCAGGACCTGTTGGGGTAGAATACTGATCAAGGAGGCCACTACTTCATTTTTCCTTCTAGAACTTTCTCCCCCACTCTGCTTCTCACTGCTTTCCTTGTTCTTTGTTTCCACACTGCTGACCACACTTAGATCAGAGGCTACTCCTCATGGCTTGGGGAAGGGGCTGAAAAATTTCATTGGCTGTGCCATGTTTTCAAATCTCCTGATGGTGAGGTCTGAGATGCTATGACCTGTGGATGGCAGACAGGTTCTGAACGCCCAGGCAGCTTCTGCATGCTGAGAGTCCCTGCCAGAATCTCTGTGCCCATGAGTCTGGCCCCAGATTCCAGATGTAATCCATGCAAAGATAGCTGAGGTTTACCTAAGACTAGGCACAGCACAGTACATTAGGGGACACCATGCATCTGCAAGACATGTCAGGAGAGAGGCATTCAAACACTGAACCACTTAATTTTATCACTTAATTCATCTGTCTGTCTGTCTGTCTGTCTGTCTGCCTGCCTGCCTGTCTGCCTGTCTGTCTGTCTGCCTGTCTGTCTGTCATAGTGGGAACATGTGGACGTTAGAGGACAACTTCTTCAGTCGAGAGTGGGTTCTCTCTATCGCATAGGTCTTGGGGATCAAAATCAAACCTTTAGACTTGGCAACAAGTGTCTTTACCCACAGAGCTGTTCCGATGGTCCTTTGTGGTTCTGAGTGTGTGTGTGTGTGTGTGTGTGTGTGTGTGTGTGTGTGTGTGTGTGTGTGTGTGTGTATGTGTGTGTGTGTGTGTGTGTGTGTGTGTGTGGTATGTGTGTGCATGTGTGTGTGGCTTATGTATATATGCTTGTGTGTGCCTGTGTGCCTATGCACACATGTGTGGAGGCTAGGGGAGGATGTAATAAAGTGTCCCCTGTCATGCTTAGCCTTATTCATTCAGGCAGCTTCTCGAATGAACTAGAGCCCTGCTGCCAGCCTGCTGGCCCAAATGATCCTACTGCCCTGGCCTCTGACAGCATTAGGCATGGCCAGGCCTAGCTTTTAGTGTGGTGCTTGGATCTGAATTCAGGTCCTCATGCTTTTGGAATAAATGCTCAGTCACTGAGCCACCTCTCTAGCCCTACTGGGATGGTTTGTGGGAGGAGAGATTGAAGGCAGGTGTGGTGGCACAAGTAGCTGAAGCTCAGTGAGTTAGAGTTTGAGGCCAGCCTGGAAACTTGGTCTACATAACAAGACTCTGCCTCAGCAAATAAAAATAAAATAAGATAAAACCAAAAAGGTAAAAGAAACTTGCACATCAATGTTTATTGCAGTAATCCCAGTAGCTAAGTTATGGGGCCAAGTTAAGTGTCCATCAAGAGAGGAATAGATAAGATGTGTGGTTTGTACAGACAATAGATGTGGAGGGTTGGCTAAGAATGGTCCCTATAGGTCCATAGATTTGAATGCTTGGGCCCCAGTTAGTGGAACTGTTTGGGAAGGGCTAGTAGGTGTGGTCTTGTAGGATAGGAGGAGGTGTGTCACTTAAGGTTTCAAAAGCCCGCATCACTTTTAGTTGTCTCTGTCTCTCTCCCTCTCTCTCATTCTGGATCAAATGTGAGCTGCTCATCTACTGCTCCAATCCCATGCCTGCTGCCATGCTCCTCGCCATGGTGATCACAGACTCACCCTCTGAAAGTATAAGCCCCATTAAATGCTCTCTTCTATAAGTTGCCTTGGTCACAGTGTTCTGTCTCAGAAATAGAAGAAGTAACTAAGACAACAAATGATTTTCAGCCATAAAGAATGCAGTCATCTAGCAGAGGCATAGACTGGAGGATCTCTGAGTTCAAGGCCAGCCTGGTATACTTAGCAAACTTTAAGACACCCAGAACTACATAGAGAGATCCTGTTTCAAAAAACTGACAAAAATAGAATCCAGTTATGTTGTTTATAGTAAAAAGGGACTCAAATAGAGAGGATTATAGTGCGTAAACTAAGTCTTAGTTTCAGAAAGACAAACATTGTAAGTTTTTTTCATTTGTGGGTCCTAGGATTTACAGATACATAAACCCAGAACTGTATGGTTGACATGCAAGCAAGACTGAAATTGTGTGAGGAGGAGCGGGGAGAGTGAAAGGGGAGGGTAGTAGGCTATTGGGAGGTGATACGTTCAAAGTACATTACACACACGCACAGACACACACCGGCACATACACACACACATGCGCATACTTACACGTATTTATATCTTTGAAGGGTAATCAAATAAATGCAATCTTTAATAAATAATAAGCAAGTAATTTAAAATAAATAAATAAGAACAGCGGTGAGCTGATACTTGGGGCAAATACGGGAGGAGAGGAGTGGGAGGAGGCCCTTTTGAGAAGTGCCTGGGGTGAGCTGGGTGAGGCTCAGAGGTGGGGAGGGTGTGGTGGAGAAGGGGGCTGAGGATTGCACTTCCTGGCTGGAGGCCAGGTGGCTGTGGGGACACTGTGGTTAGAGCTGGATCTGGGAGGGCAAGTATTTATGAGGAGCTCAGGGAGCCCCGGGAGAAAATTCCAGAGGGGAGAGTCACGATGCCCAGGGGAGAGTGAGCCAGTGCAGAGCGCTCTCTCCTGTCTTAGTCCTGGCTAGGATTGTCACCACAGTGTCAGGGAGGAGCTGGGCTGTTACCAACTCAGCTGAAGGTAAAAGGAATGAGGTGGCTGGATTTCCGTGTTAGGAACGTTGCTGGCGTGGACAGAAGTGTAGCTGGGTTGGGAGAGTTTTTACTTAGCATGCAGAAATCCCTGGTTTCCACACTAGAGACTTAGAAACCGGCATGGTGGTGCACACCTATTGTCTCAGCACTCAGAGGGGTAGAGGAAGAGGAGGAGGAAGAAGAGAAGAAGGGAAGAGGAGGAGGGGGAGGAGGGGGAGGAGGGGGAGGAGAGGAAGGAGGTGATTTTGGCTTATAGTTTTGGATGTTCCAACCTGTGATTGGTGGCTCTGTTGTTTCGGCCCTCAATGACACCACAGAAGGAACGTGTGTCAGAGGTTAACTTCTCACCTCATGGTTATACGGTGTAAGGCAGAAAAAACGAAGAGACCGGGGACCCACAGTCTTTTTGGAGGGCTCATCCCCAATGACCTGGAGATATTAGGCTCCACCCATTAAGGTTTCACTACCTCTCTGCACTGTCAAGT